>CM062291.1:249692444-250179035 GCA_031216915.1 Pictodentalium vernedei
CACAGGGGCCAGTCCAGTCCCCAAAAAATATTATTAAATATTGGCGTGAATTCTCGAAACGATAATTCTGATCTCGTAGTTAAGCAGTTGCGGAATATGCTTAGCGATATCAGGGTCAAGTTTAGATCAGCAAAAATTTATTTCGCTGAACTAAACTTTTCGCAAAAACTCCCTCAGGCTGAGAGGAGAACCCTGAGCATCATCAACGAAACCATTCGGAAAGTGAAGGACGTTAACGTTATACCAAAAATTGAGGACGCGAAGTTTGATGTTGCTCAGGATTTAATCCATTGGACCACGAGAACCGCCAATATTATGTACGATCACTGGTTGAACCACCTAAATTTAAACTAAGTAAAGGCAAAGGTAACAGCCGCCTAACAGATGTGGGATTAGGAACTAATGTGGTTAACCTGTCTGGCACCAATGACCTAACAACCCAAGAGAAATCTCTTTTAGATCGCGGTTTAACTTTTGTACCAGCACCAAAGCCTAAAACTGATAACCAAACAAATTTACCATCATACAACTGTAATTTTCTTAGGCAAATGAAATTAGCAGACCGCTTTAGAAACTCCAGCGGTCGGAAACTTCCTTTTACAGAATCATCTGGTTGGTCACCTCCAGATAGTGAAGTAGATCCCGAAATTATTGAGGCTAGCAAACGAATCATCCAAAAGGTGTTCAGCATGAACATACTCTCCGATAAAGACAATTTAACAGCTGGTGAACGGAGAGCCCTCACGAAACTTCGAAAAAATAAGAAATTAGTAATTAAACCAGCCGACAAAGGTGGGTCGGTAGTTGTTCTATCTCGGGATAATTATATAAAGGAGGCCATGAGACAACTCAGCAATACTAAACATTATAAGAAAATAGATTCACTTATTTGGCCTAGTAATATCGAAAAATTCAATAAGATCTTAAAATTTCTCCTCGACGAAGGTCACATTACCAAAAAACAATTGAAATATTTAACAGCTAAGCTCAGTGCTCAAACAAGACAATTTTATATCCTACCAAAGATCCACAAGGACCGTTCTTCATGGACGGATGACTTAACTCCACCCGGGAGGCCAATTGTATCAGATTGTAATTCGGAATCTTATGCGATCTCGGAATTAATTGATTATCATCTGAAACCTATAGCAAATAGACATCTGAGCTATCTAAAAAATACACAGGATTTCCTGTCAAAAATTTCGAAATTGAAAATATCGAAAAATGCAATTCTGGCTACTTTGGATATCGACAGTATGTATACGAACATTGATATTGATAAAGGTGTTAAATCAGTTAAAAATGCATTTGAAAAATATCCGGATGCGAAACGCCCGGATGAACAAATTTTGGATCTTTTAGAGCTGAGCTTAAAAGGTAATGACTTTCAATTCAATGGAGAATATTTTCTACAAATAATGGGTTGTCCTATAGGTAAAAGAAAGTACACGAAACAGTATTTGGAATTCCAGGAATGAATACATATATAGTTGGCAGTCTTGAAGAAATGTGGGGTGCACAAGTACACCCCCTCCCACACACACATCCTTCAGACCCCACCGTTACCACGCCGCCTGAACCAGGATTCTGGAAAGAACCTCATAAATACAGAAAAACCTCATAAATACTGGAAATGTACCTTGGCCAGAATGTAAACAGCATTGCAGAGTTAAAGTTGACTGCAATCGCCGACAACACGAGCTTTCTGACTGAAACAGAAGAGGACTAATTGGCACATTGAAAGCCTTCCCACTACCATTATGAAATTAATTCATCTTAGCAAGACTCGAAAGGGACCGGAAGCATCTGAGGGAAAGGGGGCAGGGTTATTAAAAAAAGGCACTTGATTCTGGGTATTAGTTAAGATCGGAGTTTATAGCATATTGTAAATTGTAATGTTACACTCAATAGTACTGACATTATGCATATCGTCACTCGAGATAAACAAGGCGCTAAAGCTTTGCTGATGACGCTTAGTTGCACCCAAGGGATGAAGTATCAAGTTTTAGAACTCACCTTGCCGACTTTATAGCTTCTTTAATGATTGTTGACCAACCTCCGTCATTATACCTTAGCCCCCCCCCCCCCCACCCCACCCCAATTGGCATTGGCACACGTAAAATACGTTAAAAACAAATACTTAAGAGTTTCTCAGTTACAGATCTTGAAACCCACTAGTGCACCTCTGGCGAAAAACCTCGGGGCAAGGGCAGCTGCCGTTCCCTGCTTCCGGCGCTCTTGACCCTGCTTCGACCGAATCATAAGAATCTCAAACTTACACTACACTTTCGCACACTCCAACATCAGCTCCAGAACAGCTAGAACACACGTGCAGTGGTGCCAAAATGGATACGGGTAGGCAATAGCGGCAATCTACATAAACTCTGTTTACCTCCCACCCTTACCCTCCAAAAAGATGCCAGTAGCTTGACACGACCCTGACCAACTCACAATTATTATTATCATTAATACGGGTTTTAAAGTCAAGAAAGATGCACATTTTTAGCTTCACATTTAACAAAATTGGGGAAATGCTTAATAGGCAGTCAACTTGTGCATTTTTTCTTAACGTAGAGGTGCGTGCGTTCCAAATGTAGCTTTGGATATAGTATTCCTATTATGCTACTGAGGCAAATGAGCCATCACTGATTTATGTCAGTGTGTGGGTGCCATTCTGTGATCGTGCCCCCCCCCCCCTCCCCTCAAGTTCGAAATCCTCCTATTGTCCGTGAATTTTTAATCATGTTTGAAACCCATGGTGGCTCAAAATATATTATATGAAAACAATATCTCAGCAACATATTACAAGAAAAGAATGTTTCAAAGGGAAATGCCAGTGCATATTTTTTTATACACACACCCTCAAGGTCCACATTCAAATTGTCATTATGGATTCAGATTTAAATGGTCATGCATGACTTTACGAATAGTAATGTTTTGCTGTGGCAACAGCAGGGACGTGTGTAGATGATCTTTGTTTGAGGCGTGTGCCTCCACCAAAGACTGCGGAAGCTCCAAAAGGTAGGGGGTCACACTTTTCTCGGTACCACAAGTATGTAGGGCAGAAAATAATTTTTCTTTGGGGAGGGGAGGGGGGGGGGGGTCAATGATTGGGTGGTGTATTCATGCAAAATATATAAATTTATATCTGCTATCCCTCACCCTCAACTCCGGGCAGAACTCATGCGTTTATTTTACCATTATTTTAGTGAAAACCTGGTCTGTGCTTATTATAACTAGTTGCGAACTTGTGATGTGCAAGTTGCAATAGCAGCACCGTTTTAATAGTATGCCTATTATGTTGTTGATTTTGGTAGAACAATCTCCCACAATCAAAATCGAAACACCAACATAATTCGGAATAACTCTATCCACAAATGAATAATTATTACTCCTAGTGGCACATTACAGTTACTCCCCCTGCATCACCAAGCAACGTACGTACACTGGTGTGTAATGCTGTTACATGTATCATGCTTTATTTATTTTGTTTTGTTTTTACTTAATCATAACTTTGAAACCGTCCTTTGAAATATTATGTACCATTTTTAGCTTTCTATTTTTATTCAATAAAATCTTGAAAATTAATGTGGTCATACCGGTATATGTATATGTGATGTGTAGCAGCCACAGGGGTTGTGTACGTTATGTCAGGAAATGACGTTCAGGTATCTATAATTGGTGAAAAAAGTGTGTGTGTGTGTGGGGGGGCTGTGCCTATACATATTATTTTATTATTTGCACTCACTCCACCCTTTGAGTGAAAATTTTCCAGCTGCTACCTGTGAATCTTCAACTTCTGACCCCCCCCCCCCACCCCCTTCGTTTCAAAATATATGATCATGACTTTAGGGTTCCAGGATAGGAAATCTGCTCCTGAGTACAAAAAGACACCATATGCAATAC
Source organism: Pictodentalium vernedei (assembly GCA_031216915.1). Classification (NCBI taxonomy): domain Eukaryota; kingdom Metazoa; phylum Mollusca; class Scaphopoda; order Dentaliida; family Dentaliidae; genus Pictodentalium; species Pictodentalium vernedei. Next base: position 249,696,351 of record CM062291.1, read on the forward strand.
TTTAGAATTACATACAATACTTTAGCACGGCATATAACGTCATGTTGCACTCAAGAGGCTAAATATTGATCCCATTTTGACTAAGTGTTTGGTTGAAGCGATCACAGTCACAAATAAAATGCCACAAATCTACCACCACAGGGCATGGCATTTCTAACTGTAACTACTGACCCCCTCCCCCAACACACACCCACCCTTTCTGTCGCCACGACCTGGGCAACAGTTATATGGTTAAACTTATATCTCCCAAACTATGTTAAAATCCCTTTGGTTGCGGCCCTTGGTAACAGCAAAATTTCTGTCACAAATGCTTGTCCGCTTAACTCCTGCACTTTTCATTGGATTTTTACGAAACTTGGTGTGCAGTATCAGTATGATGTATACATGTGGATATGGAAAGAAGTTTCGATTCAAATAATTTTTCCGGAGTTATAGCCCTTGTCGACTTTGAATTTACCAAAATTGCAGGTTTTTGGAAGATATCTTCAATTGCGATCCATATGGTTCATTCAGTTGCAATGAACCAAAGGAGGTATTTAACCTTGTCCAATGAAGTCCATTCACCATCTCAGTGTTTGTTCATCCATCTTTTCATCAGTCTTGATCACCTCATATGATTATTCCTATCATAACATAAAATCGGCGGGGGATATGGATGTCATTAGACTGTCTTGTTTTCTTATTACACTGCTATCAACAGAATGGAAATTGACTTGTGAATTGATAACACTGTGTAACTCTAATCTTTGAAAGATATAACCTAAAGTATCAGTGTCACAAACTGGACAAGAGACATCTCTTATGCGATAAGCAGAATAATAAATGTATGTTTTTCATCATTTTCTTTTCTTTCACTCCTGGTCTAGTGGTAATTTGTTTAGTTCGAAAAACTAAGCTTGGAGAAACAGGATCAATTCCCAGTGCCAACAATTCACAATAATGGAACACAAAAATACCAACAAAACCAGAATGTTGGAGATAAAAGGTTCTAGAAACTTTCAGGCCCACAAGAGTGGCAAAATAGCTTTGAAACACGAACGCTCCCCCGACACACCTCTCTCAGTCACTGCCTTCATCTACTGGTATTCAAAAATTACACAGAATATCTTGTCATAAAAATTTGTTTCTCAGGATTGGCAAAAACCAAATTGGAACAGTACATTTCAAAAGAGGTATTCAAATCGCCTCGCTTTGAATTCAAAATAACCTTCAAATGTCTGTAATAACTTTCAAAAAACCTTCAAATGACCTTCAAATGAGGAAAAATTTGGTGGCAGTTTGACAATTTGAACATTTCATTTTATTATGTACTCAGCCGAGGGGTGTTTTCGATGTTCATTTGCTATGAACTCACCCAATAGGGTGGTTTGAATAGTATTTTGTACATCATATTGGGCGAGTCTGTGTCCATGTTAACAACCCCCTATAACTGGAATTAACAAAAATCCGCATCGAAAACACTCCTTGGTTGAGTCCATTATAAAATGAAATGTTGGAATTGTCTTTTTGCAGCAAATTTTTTTATCATTTGAAGGTCTTTTCAGCTCACCATGACAAAGTCAAGCTGAGCTAATATCCTCGCTCTCTGTCCGTCGTCCGTCAACACCATGTTTTGGTCTTCTCCTCCAAATCCTCTGGGCCAATTCAAGTGAAAGTTTATGTGAGTGATGCTCCCGAAGGGGCATTGCATTTTTGTTCAACACAACATGCTCAGCCCATAGGGAGGGGGTGAGGGAAAATGCTCCAAAATATTTTTTTAAATTTTCTTCTCATGAACCAGTGAGTACAATGCCTTGATATTTGTTATGGGGCTTCCTTTTGAGGTGTAGAGTCAAGTTTGTTCAAACAAAGTTCGTGAAGCAATATTTGGCTTTGTTATGGGAGGGGTAATATTTTTGGCCCCACCCCAAATTTCTATTTTCTGAACTGATGGTCCAATTGGAACAAAATTCGGTATGTGGTATTATTGGGTCATAAGAACATGACGCATGCAAAAAAAATTATTCCTGCCATCCCCATGGGAACCCCAGGAACTAAAAATAGAAATATTTTCAAACTCCCATATTTCCCAAACCACACAGAACAGAGAACTGTTATTTGGTATGAATCATCCTTAGGACCAGTAGAATTGAGTGAGGAAAAAAATTGCTATCGGTTATGTTAGGGTGTTTTGTTGAAGGCGTCGAAATAATGCAGAGACAGCATTTTTGCAAAAATTAAAAAAAATCTTTTCTGCAGAACCAATGGTCAGAATCTTTTGATATTCAGTATACAGCATCCATAGGGGGGGGGGGGGGGGGGGGGGGGCAGATATAAGTTTGTTAAAATAAAGCCCATTGGTTCATATTTGGGTTCAATACAGGAGCCCAAATTTTTAACTTAGGGCAATATTCTTTAAAAAATTTTTAACTTAGGGCAATATTCTTTAAAAATCGTTTTCAGAATCTTTTAATGTTTGGTATACATCATTGTTATGAGGGGCAGATTCATGATTGTTCAAACCACGTCCCTAGGTTAATATTTGGGCTTCCTATGGAAGCCCAAATTTTAACTTAGTTCAACATAGGGAATAATTTTTAAAAATCTTCTTCTTCAGATCCACCAATCAGAATGCTTTCATATACAGCATTTCTGGGGGGGGGGGGGGGGGGGATCAGATACAAGTTTGTTCAATTCGAGTGCCTGGATTAATATTTGGGCTCCATGTGGGAACCTGAAATTTAACTTAGTACAATATCAGGGAATTTCTTTAAAAATCTTCTACTTCAGCTTCACCTGCCAGAATCCTTTCATATTTGGTTTATAACATCTCTAGGGGAGGCAGGGTCAAGTTTGTTCAAATTGGTTCCCTGGATTAATATTTAGGCTCCCTATGATAGCCCGAATTTTAACTTAGTGCAATATGAGGAAATTTCTTTAAAAATCTTCTTCAGATCCACTAATCAGAATGCTTTCATATTTGGTATACAACATCTCTAGGGGGTCAGATTCAAGTTTGTTCACATCAGGTCCGTAGGTTAATATTTGGGTTCGCTGTGGTAGCCCAAATTTTAACAATACAATATGAAGAAATTTCTTTAAAAATCTTCTTCTTCAGATCCGACAGTCAGAATGCTTTCATATTTGGTATGCAACATCTCTAGAGAGGTCAGATTCAACTTTGTCCAAATCGAGAGCCTGGGTTAATATTTGGGCTACCTATGGGAGCCGGAATTGGCCATGTAGCTGAAGAATTAGAAATTTTGTATTTAGTACCCTCTAGAGGTGTGTAACTAAGATTATTCCACATATGTTGTATCAAGGGTCTTCATAGGGAAGCTCCACATTTTACATTATGATCAGCTGAAGAAAAGGCATGATGCTCGGACTATTTTAGTCACTCCTGAGGGGTTCAAGGATTGACAATGTATCCTATGGAGATGGATTGCTTAATGTAGACTCATTCTGGGACTCTGTTTGTATCGTGATCTGTTCAAGGTGAGCGCTTCAGTCCCCATGTGGCCTCTTGTTAAAGTTATTACAGACATTTGAAGGTTATTAAGAAGTCAAAACGAGGCGGTTTGAATGCCTCTTTTGAAATGGACTGTCCCAATGTGGTTTAGAATGGGTTAGAATATTTGAAACATCATGGAAGACAATTACCAAACTAGCTTTTCATTCTAAATTTAACAAATAGAATTCGTTTCCCCGAGTGCGTGTGCTCTCTTCAAAATTACTTACATCTCGGCCGGGAACTGATCCTGGGTCCTCGCAACTTACAAGCCCAATGATTTACCTTGGGGAATGGACTCTTCGCCGGAAAACAACTTCGCCGGACTGGACAGTTCTCAGGAGTCGCAATTCGCCGGAGGTTCATTTCGCCGGACTTTTTTAAAAAAATAAAATTTAGTTAGGGTGATGTGAATTTGATCTTCTCAGCCTTTTGATAGTGATTAAAGGTCGCCGGACTTTAGAGAAGTGTTTGACGGCTTGGGTTTGTTATGACAATGTGGAGATGTTTAGTCACCTTGGAGGGGCTTCTCTTTGTTAGTTCAGTTATTGTTTGTACTTAATGTCGTAATATAATTTTCAGTGCTATGTATCCCACTCGGGCATAAAGCACCGAAAATTATATTACGACAAGAAAGTATAAATCATCTTAGCGTTGCGGGGAAGGGTGGGGGAGGAGAGTATTCTTTCGATTATTAGCTATACTTCATGTCCTGATATAATTTTCAGTGCCATGTATCCCACTGGGGCATATAGCACCGAAAATTATATTACGGTAAGAAAGTATAAACCATCTTAGCGTTGCGGGGAAGGGTGGGGGAGGAGAGTATTCTTTCGATTATTAGCTATACGGCAAGAAAGTATAAATCATCTTAGCGTTGCAGGGAAGGGTGGGGTGGAGGGGGGAAGGAGTGTGTTCCTTTGATTATTGGTTGTTCTGTTAATTTCCAGTGCTATGTACTACCATAAATGTAAATAACACTCTAGTGCTGTTGTATTTAGTGTTTTGTTCTGAAAGTCATGCTTTGTTTTATTTTGTCTCCTCATTCCTCAAAGCCCTCTCTTCAAAACCATCTTCTTAATTTATTCTGACTTGCAAAATTATTTCCGGCGAATCGTCCAGAAAAGTTCCGTCGAATCGTCCAAAATAATTTTGTAAATCATCCGGCGAATTGTCCTTGGTAATCCGGCGAAGTGTCTAAAAGTCCGGCGAAGTGTCCAAAAGTTCGGCGAATTGGCATACATTTTCCGGCGAAGCGTCCAATTTTCCGGCGAATTGTCCCGAAAAAAAAGTTCGGCGAAGTTGTCTTCCGGCGAAGAGTCCAGGATTCATTTACATTGAGACCAAGAGTCGTATTAACAAATAAGCCTTTTTCGAAACTGCCATCTTGGCTTTTAATCTATGTACGGTCACAGGTCGCGGGGTGTAAACAAAGCGATTTCCATGTTCGTCGCGTTTAGTTCTGTGTCAGCCAAGCTAGACAACTGTTTTGTGAAATATCAAGTTTAAGTTCGTAGAACCAATGCCATCTTTCGAATTAAATGAAGGGGCAATCCTAGACGACTTTAAACGATGAGATACCGCAGCGTGCCAACCCAAAATGTAACACGGCACTAAATGTAATAAATTTATTACAGACGGAGTCCGAATGAGCCGGAGGTCCGAAAAAGCCAGGGTCCGAATAAGCTAAGGTCCGAAAAAGCCAAGGTCCGATTAAGCCGTCATTCTAGGAAAGGATTACCGAAACTGGCGAACATATTCCTCTTCGCGTTTTGAAAATACATGTGTTTAAGGCGCATTACCGTTTACCACAACAAGCAAAAGTATGACTTAAGCGGTGTACAAAATGATTCGGGCAAAAATGCAAAGTCGGAGCTAATCGGAGTGGATCGACCAATAACAGACGTAGAGGAGCTCCCTCCCCTCTTCCAAATTGTTTGGGAACATCCAAATTCGGAAAAAAATCATAATGAACTTCGCGAAAAATAAACATTTGCCTCGGTCACGAGAACAGGTACTCGGCACAAGCTGGGAAATCGAAAGAAAAATGACATTTGATACCATTTTTGAATCGATGCTGACGTGCCCCTATAATGGTATATAAATATTAACCAGGTAAACAACTCGCTTTTCGAAAACGATAGCAAGCATCTTCCCCCCCCCCCCCCCCCCCCCTCAAATTTGATTCACACAACGTATCCAACAATACCCAGTATCAATGGAAAGGGGAATGAATAAGCTTTACAGTGGTGTATTACATGACCGTTGGGTGTTCTTGGGTTGTTCATGATAACTGGGAGAAGTCGCAGAAAAGGCCGAAAAACATTTAGTCGGACAAGAAAGTGCACAGTGAAATGAGGTTTACGAGCGACAATTATCCGATTTATTATAAATAATTCGAGGTCCCATTGTATATGGAGGGCAGATTCAAATATTAACCGTATACCTTTATCAATTACTAATCTCGGATCCACATTTATTAATTTCTGGAGTTCACATTTAACGTTTATACACTTTTTAGCCGTAACTTTGACATCATGTGAACTCCAGAAATTAATAAATGTGGATCCGAGATTAGTAATTGATAAAGGTATACGGTTAATATTTGAATCTGCCCTCCATATACAATGGGACCTCGAATTATTTATAATAAATCGGATAATTGTCGCTCGTAAACCTCATTTCACTGTACACTTTCTTGTCCGACTAAATGTTTTTCGGCCTTTTCTGCGACTTCTCCCAGTCATCATGAACAACCCAAGAACACCCAACGGTCATGTAATACACCACTGTAAAGCTTATTCATTCCCCTTTCCATTGATACTGGGTATTGTTGGATACGTTGTGTGAATCAAATTTGAGGGGGGGGGGGGGGGAGGGGACGAAGATGAGTGCTATCGCTTTCGAAAAGCGAGTTGTTTACCTTGTTAATATTTATATACCATTATAGGGGCACGTCAGCATCGATTCAAAAATGGTATCAAATGTCATTTTTCTTTCGACTTCCCAGCTTGTGCCGAGTACCTGTGGTCACGAGTGAGATAATTTTCGGTATCCATTCAAAAGCACTAGATATCCTCGATGTATATGTGTGTCTGTGCATAAGAGTTCTCCTGGGTGTATTCTCGTGAGTGGAACTATAGCATTGTTTGTATACTGAGGTGGATGTGTACTGTTTTACTGGTTTTACTAACTGGTCCACCCGTACGAGGGCTGGAAGTCCTACCCTCGCTTTCAGTGAATTATTAAAGCAGCACTAGGGATGGACTCCAGATAAATAATATATGAAAATACTTGGCAGGTATTTAAAAAGAATTCATCAATATTATACGGCGTCAAAAAAGAAGGTATAATAAACTTTGAGGAGCAATTTTTAGTATTATTGACTTTAATTCCAAACAAATTATTGTAAATTCATATTTCGAGTCCATCTGTATGAATTTGCATAATTTCATGTTCTTACTTTTGTCAGAGTTACGTCAGGACGTCGCAATTCAGACATGAGGTGAAATGAAAAGTTCACATATGCAGTCAATAGCGTGTATGTCGACCGTTTGCCTCTTGGATGGCAAGACATCGACGGCGCATCGACATGATAAGTCTCTGGATGTCACCCTGTGGTATTGCGTTCCACTCCTGCCTTAGAACATTACGTAAATTGCCTAACGTCTGAAGATCATGAAGTCGCATTCGATGGTCCAATTGATCCCAAGGATGCTCGATTGGCGACAAATCTGGCGAAAGTGGGGGCCAGGGAAGAAGTTCGATGCTTTGCTCCTCAAGAAAGTCACGACAGATATGTGACGTTGGACATTGTCTTGCTGGAATAACTGCAATTCGACGTAAGCGCTGAACTACGTGACAACAACAGCGTTAAGAATTTCTTCCCTATATCACTGTCCATTCAGATTACCATCGATGAAGATCAACTGCGTTCGATGGTGCAAGGAAATTCCTTCCCAAACCATTACACTACCCCCACCGAAACGGTCGAATTCCCGCACGCAAGCATCAGAAAACCGTTCTCGTCGGCGATACACTCTTGCCCTACAATCAGCGCGGCGTAGACAAAAACGTGATTTATCACTAAAAAGAACTGCGTTCCAACGCTGCGAATACGCTGACGTACCCATTCCATTCTGACGGTACAATGACGTTGGGTAAGGATTGGTCTGAGGTATGGACGCCTACTTCGGATGCCGTGTTCAGCGAGTCTGTTGCGGACAGTTTGTGAACTAATTCTATTGTTAGTTCTACCAGGAGTAATTGCTGCTGTCCTCGTGGCAGGAAGGAAGCGATCCTGCAAGTGAGACGTCCTGATGTATCGGTCTTGTGCAGGGGTCGCAGCTCTTGGTCGACATGAACGCGGCGGTCGGTCGGCCGGCCGGCCGGCCGGCCGGCCGGCAGTAGATCCTATAGTTCTATACCTTCCAATGAGGCCGTAAATAGTGGCCACAGTGACTCTGAACTCGGCAGCGAGCTCATCTGGAGGTATCCCAGCCTAATGTATTCCAATGGCACGCAACCTCTGATTTTCGGTTAACCTGGGCATTTTTTGAAATGTCGGAAGACAAAAACTAGCGTGTTTTCTCAATCACCCAGGCTCTCTAGCACAGCATAACACAAAGAAAATCGTCGGTCACTCATTCAATTTGATATTCTCGGGTAGCACGTTCTATTTTGAAATCCGTAGCCAAATTGTATACGTTTGGGTGGACAACAACATGTCATCAAACTCTTTGCACGGCTTCTTGTCCACAAACATACAACATTAGAACTGTTATATTTCATCCTTTATGCTATTTATTCACATTTGTTTCTGTTATACTTTCTTTTTTGACTGGGTATATAATGGTTAGGTGTCGATGGGAAAGTCTTTTTATACCACTTGGAAGACAGTAGTGTATTCGGCCAATCCTCCCCACCCCACCCCACCCCCGCTCTCAAACTGACAGATACCATCGACAATGGAATGCATTTACACAACTGTATACGAGTGTATGCACATACGTGTGCACGTGAGTGTATTATCACGTGGGAACTGTTGCAGTGTTTATTAACTGAGGTGGATACGTTTTGCTTTACTGGTATAACGGACCAACCCGTCCGACGGCTGGAAGACCTGCCTTCGATACGAAAAGCAATTGTTTTGTATTACATTGCACTGCAAAGCATATCATATTAAGATACGAGGTGACCCTGGCTGTGGAAAGTGGCGTTAAACTCCAATAAATAATACATAAATCATATTAAGGGAGACAATTAACACAAAGACTTCTCACTGCACTGAATCTGAGGGAATTACAGACCCTCCCAATTTATATAATAGACAGAACCCACCCTCCAAAGGCTTGCATGTGTTACATTTCTGAATGGGGCAGTGCAATTGTAAACGGTAAGCTAAACTTCATTTTTCTTTGTCGTTGTGGTCGTGATATAGGGATAAAGAGTGGCTATGGCCTTAAATCTCGGTAAACAGTTAGGGGAGCATCATTGCTGGGTTTTTTAACTTTGAAAATGTTCTTTCTCAAATGGCGTGTTCCGTACATAACATGGCTCTCGCATGATGGAAAAGGTCATAGCGACTGATATTAAGACAGTTCTGCACTCCAGAAACATACGAAATTGGATTGGGAATTGCTTTGTACAGCAGCACACACAGTAAGTAACCTTTGATGGCCTTTAAAAACCAGAAAGAGATATTTAAACCGATTGCAATCATGAACATTGGATATTTTTCCCGTACAACATATTGGTTCAGTCAGATGAAAAGTTTCTTTTTCTCGATTTTTTGCCCATGGGGACACCTTGTGAAAGTCTTGAAAAAATAGAAAAAATTTTGAGTGAACAGATGCAGAAACTGCGAATTCAATTTTTTTTTCAACCTGACAGTAGCAGTACAAATCAGTTACAGACATAATTTGACTTTTTAGTGCATTATTAAAGCAGCACCGGGGATGGACTACAACCCTATAATAAATGAAAACACTATAGGCAAATCTTCAAAAACATCATCGATATTGGCTCCAAATATAGCACACATTTCGTTCATAATATACTGGTTATTAGCCTGCAGAAAAAAAATCCAATGTTAAGCCATTTTTTATCAAACCATTTTTTCATATTATTTTCACATACTTCTGAAGCCAGTAAAGCAAACCGCTCCCGATTGGTTTTACTTAAATCAAAGCCAACCAATAGGGCTTCATGGGGTCAGTAAAGTAAACCACTCACTGACTGATTAAAATTCAATGGAAGCCAATCAATAGAGCTTCATCTAATTTGTTTGGACGACACAAACTGAGTTGTGAAAAACAAACTTGGGACATCTCAGATTGAAAAGAATTAATTAGATGAGTGACATTTGTCAGCTTGTTACCGAGTTTAATTATGTACTGAGCTGTGAAAAACACCCCCAGCCCACATATGGATATATACCATGCATGCCCTCCCAAAGTTGGAATCATTTTCCTCAAAGTCTCTTTGAAAAAGCCAAACTAAGCGAAACGCGTCGAGACAGACGGATTATTTTTTACCTTTGCTGAAGACTACAACCAATCCAGGTATCTTCTCTAATAGGTAATATCTAGATTTCATTTTAATTTATTTCATTTCTTCATTTTAATTTCATTTTAAATTCATCTACTTATTCTTCAAATGGCTCAAAAAAGACAGAAGCATCAGGGAAAGAGAGTTGCCCAGTCTGGAAGGGGCCAGGAACAATCGTTCCAGGCCTCTTCTAGATTGGTCAAGGCCCTTTTCCAGGTGATTCAGTGTATGCACCATATTGGGCTCCTAGAGCAGCATTTGGCCAACCGGGATTTCCCGAAGCAGTTGGAGAAGAAAGTAGATGAGTTAGGGGGCTTTCTAAAGCCGGCTCTTCCCACCCCACACATTTTTTCTGTTTTTCGACAGATTAGTGTGGGATGGGCCAACCAAACGTTAAATGCTTTAATTGAGCATTATAAGATAAATTTAAACCAGTTGAAGTCTAAGATAACTTTGGCTATGCGACCACCTCCTGGACTCGAAAAGATAGACTTCAACAGCGCTTCGGCGCGTGCCTTGATCTGGGCTCAAAAAAACTTTAAAAACAAGTTGACAGGTAAGACGATTTCGGCCTATGAGTCTTACATTTCGGAACTTCGCCCAGCGTCTGGAGTAAGGAACAATACGGGAGGGAGCAAGCAAACTCCGGCCCGTGTTGTCCCTCTACCCCAACGCGAAAAGCAAAATAAGAAAAGATCAAGGCAAAGCACTTCTCCCTCTTCTTTTCCTTCTACTTCTTCTTTCTCTCAGAGTAAGCGCCTCAATTTGCAAACATCTCCGGTCCATATTGTGACTGAAGATGCTCGCAAATTGAGTAACGCTGTCTCGCCTCGTCTTGTTCCTCTACCTCCTACTCCTCCTCAACCTTTCTTCTCTAGTTCTCCTAGTGCTCTCACTAGAACTCCTCCTCCTCCTTCTGTTTCTTCTCCTGTTTCTGTTTCCTATCCTGCTTCTGTTTCTTCTCCCCCTTCCCCTGCATCTAGTGTGGTTCAACCAAGTATATCGTACTCAGAGAAAGTCAAATCACCGAGCCGCAACTCGGGCCGCTCATTTGATTCTAAATTCTCCCAGTTTCGGCATAAAAGCGGAGTTAATTTTGACAAAAGGAATTGGCGCCTCCCCGATGTTTGTAAAACATCCTTATGATTGGAAGTTCAAATTTAGGACGCATTGATCGAAATCCCCATCCGGACATCCAGGTGGAGTGTTACCCCGGCGCCAAATTCAATCATCTGCGCTCTATGTTTAAAGGGCACAGGGGCCAGTCCAGTCCCCAAAAAATATTATTAAATATTGGCGTGAATTCTCGAAACGATAATTCTGATCTCGTAGTTAAGCAGTTGCGGAATATGCTTAGCGATATCAGGGTCAAGTTTAGATCAGCAAAAATTTATTTCGCTGAACTAAACTTTTCGCAAAAACTCCCTCAGGCTGAGAGGAGAACCCTGAGCATCATCAACGAAACCATTCGGAAAGTGAAGGACGTTAACGTTATACCAAAAATTGAGGACGCGAAGTTTGATGTTGCTCAGGATTTAATCCATTGGACCACGAGAACCGCCAATATTATGTACGATCACTGGTTGAACCACCTAAATTTAAACTAAGTAAAGGCAAAGGTAACAGCCGCCTAACAGATGTGGGATTAGGAACTAATGTGGTTAACCTGTCTGGCACCAATGACCTAACAACCCAAGAGAAATCTCTTTTAGATCGCGGTTTAACTTTTGTACCAGCACCAAAGCCTAAAACTGATAACCAAACAAATTTACCATCATACAACTGTAATTTTCTTAGGCAAATGAAATTAGCAGACCGCTTTAGAAACTCCAGCGGTCGGAAACTTCCTTTTACAGAATCATCTGGTTGGTCACCTCCAGATAGTGAAGTAGATCCCGAAATTATTGAGGCTAGCAAACGAATCATCCAAAAGGTGTTCAGCATGAACATACTCTCCGATAAAGACAATTTAACAGCTGGTGAACGGAGAGCCCTCACGAAACTTCGAAAAAATAAGAAATTAGTAATTAAACCAGCCGACAAAGGTGGGTCGGTAGTTGTTCTATCTCGGGATAATTATATAAAGGAGGCCATGAGACAACTCAGCAATACTAAACATTATAAGAAAATAGATTCACTTATTTGGCCTAGTAATATCGAAAAATTCAATAAGATCTTAAAATTTCTCCTCGACGAAGGTCACATTACCAAAAAACAATTGAAATATTTAACAGCTAAGCTCAGTGCTCAAACAAGACAATTTTATATCCTACCAAAGATCCACAAGGACCGTTCTTCATGGACGGATGACTTAACTCCACCCGGGAGGCCAATTGTATCAGATTGTAATTCGGAATCTTATGCGATCTCGGAATTAATTGATTATCATCTGAAACCTATAGCAAATAGACATCTGAGCTATCTAAAAAATACACAGGATTTCCTGTCAAAAATTTCGAAATTGAAAATATCGAAAAATGCAATTCTGGCTACTTTGGATATCGACAGTATGTATACGAACATTGATATTGATAAAGGTGTTAAATCAGTTAAAAATGCATTTGAAAAATATCCGGATGCGAAACGCCCGGATGAACAAATTTTGGATCTTTTAGAGCTGAGCTTAAAAGGTAATGACTTTCAATTCAATGGAGAATATTTTCTACAAATAATGGGTTGTCCTATAGGTAAAAGATTCAGTCCTAATTTTGCAAGCATTTATGTAGCGGAATGGGAGGAAAATGCCTTAAGCAAATGTGCAAAGCATCCTCTCGTATATCTCAGATATTTAGATGATATTTTTATTATTTGGGAACATTCAAAAGAAGATTTTGATGAATTTTTAGAAATTTTGAACAATCACGATCCAAATATTAAATTGAAAGCTACTATCAGTGAAAATTCTGTTGATTTTCTCGATGTGACCGTGTATAAAGGCAAGCAGTTTCAGGCGTCCGGTCATTTAGATTATAAAGTATATTTTAAACCAACTGATTCACATCAATTGTTGCACACAAAATCATTTCATCCTCAACATACATTTAAAGGTATCATCAAATCACAGCTAATTCGTTTCCACCGCAATTCAAGTGATAAGGTAAATTTCAATGAGGCTTGTTCTACTCTATTTGGCGCCCTCAGATCGAGAGGGTACTCGCTGCGCCTTTTGCGTAGCCTGAAATCCCAAACCCTGAAAAAGCTCGAAAGTCCAGCTGAAACTACCGATTTCGAACCACTGAAGATTGAACACAACAGACCGTTGCAAAATAGTAGTGGCGCGGTATTTAATTGCAAAAAGCCTCGTTGTAGACTGCATACATTTATGCCTGATCAGAAAGAGGAATTTTCCTCCGAACAAACGAAAAATCATTATCAGATCCGTAACCCCCTCCATTGTGATTCACCAAACATTATTTACCTTATCACCTGTAAGCGATGTCGGAAGCAGTATGTTGGTCAAAGTCAAAATCCTTTCCGGGAACGTGCTACTAGACACAAACAGGATATAAAACATAATGCTGATGCCCCAGTAGCACAACATTTTAACCTTCCTGGCCATTCTTTGGACGATTTCGAAATCCACCCAATTGAACAACCACCAATTAAAGACACATTAGAAGAAACGGATGAATTTAGAAAAAAACGTGAAGCTTTTTGGATCAATACGCTTCAAACCCTCTGGCCATTTGGTATGAACATATCAGAGGGCGAATGCGAAAGGAGGTCCATCATTCCTTTCACTTTAACGTACAACAGAATGAATATCGAAATAGCAAAAATGTTAAAAGATGAATTCAATTTTACCAATGCTAAATTAAATGAACCTTTGAATCTTCGACCTGTCATCGCCTATAAGAAAAACAAAAGCTTGCGTAACATCCTTGTAAGGACTAAATTAGAGCCCATCAATGAATAACACCAATTATTGCCAGTCAGTTTAACCAGTTCCTAAGCTCATCACTTAGTTTAAATCAATTTTGTGTAACTTTTTGTCATGTTTGAAACCAATCAGGGTTCAGTAAATAAAAACAATTTTTCGGCGGCATATTAAAAGAAAAAAACGTTTCAGTAGGAAATGTCTGTGCCAGTGCGATTTTTTAACCTCAAACACACACACACACACACACAAACACGTATAGACGCCATCGACAGTGGAAATCATTTACACGGCTGTAAATGTGTGTATGTTTAAAGGAGTGCACCTGATTGTATTCTCATGAAGGAAACTATAACAGTGTTTGTTTACTGAGGTGGACTGGAAGCCATGCCCTCGCTGACGAAGAACAATTGTTTTGTATAACACGCATCGCATTGCATCGCATCACATTAGGGAGATAATTAACACATAGTCTTCTCGGTGCCCTGAACCTGAGGAAATTACAGACCTCCCAATTTATATAATAATAGGCAGAACCCACTCTCCAAAGCCTTGGGTGTGTTGCCTTTCTGAATGGGGCAGTGAAATTGTAAACGAAGAGCTAAACTTCATTTTTCGTTATTGTTATGTTCATGATACACAAGAGTGCATATGAGTTTATTCTCGTGAGGGGAACTATAGCAGTGTTTGTTTACTGAGGTGGATAAGTTATCTGGTATAACTAACTGACCAACCCGTCCGAGGGTTAGAAACCCTGCCCACGCTAAAGATTAATTGCTTTGTATTGCTCTTCATTCCATTGCCTATCATAGTAAGGGAGATAAATAGCACAGGGACTTCTCACTGTTTTGAACCTGGGGAAATTACAGATCTCCCAATTCATATAATTGACAGAACCAACTCTCCAAAGTCTTGGGTGTGTTACTTTTCTGAATGAGGCAGTGCAATTGCAAACGAAGAGCTAAACTTCATTTTTTGTTCTTATTATGGTCATGATATAAGCAAAAAGGCGTGTATGGTATTCAATCTTGGTAGACAATTAGCAGGGGCACCAATGCTTGCTTTTTGGAACTTTGAATATGCTCTTTCCCAAATGGTGTGTTCCATACATAGCCGGGACCTCGCATTGCCAGAAAGGTCGTAGCAACTTTTATATCGCCGGTTCTGTACTCCAGAAACATATGTAATCTGACTGAGAATTGCTACGTAGAGCACACACAATAACCTCTGATAGCCTTCCAAAATTCAGAAAGAGAGATTTCACCCGATTGCAGTCCAAGACTGTGACATTGGATATGTTACGTGTACACTTTACTGGTTGAATGAGGTGAATTTTTTTTTCGACTTTCGTTCATTGTGACCCCTTGTGAAATTCTTGAAAAAAAACATGAAAACTTTTTTGGCCATTTTTCAATACAAATAAGTTCCACACACAAAAGTACTTTTCTTTTAACATTGCACTCAACTGATATGGCTTGTTTTGAGTAAATAAATGCGCAAACTGCGATTTCATCTTTTTCAGCCCGACAGCAGAAAAAGAAAGCAGGTGGTACATGCAAAATATAACTTTTCAGGGCATTATTAAAGCAGCACTAGCAATGGACTACAGACAAATAATATAGGAAAACAGGCCAGTTTTTAAAAAAGTCATCAATATTAGTTTCAAACATTGTGAATAATTTTTAACATATACATTAAGTGTTCTATCAATACATAATATAACGGTCAGAAGTCGATAGAAACTAAATGCAAATTTCAAGACAATCGCTTGTTTTCAGTATTTCTGTGGGAAAGGCTTTTTATATGACTTGGAAGACAGAAGTGTATTCGGCCATATCACCACCCTCCCCCCTCCCCCCACCCCAATCACCAACTCATAGACTCCATCGACAGTAGAAAGCATTTACACAACTCTATACAGTACGCGGAGAGTGTATTATCACTAAATCACCTGCAGAGTGGAGATTCCATCCAAGCAATAATTGCAAATTTGTTGCAAAGCATAACCATCACAAGCACAGTTTCAGCCAATGGACCTCCGGGTTAAACCCGGAGGTCCATTGGCTGAAACATTGCTTGTGTTTTTTGTCGATATGTACAAAATTTGAAAGTTATAGCTTGGATGATAACTCCACTCCGCGGGTGATTTAGTTGCAATCCACTCTCCACGTACTGTATGTGTGTATGTTGATAGGAGTGCACCTGAGTGTACTCTTTTCACAGGAACTATAGTAGTGTTTGTTTACTGAGGTGTATACGTTCTGCTTTACTGGTATAACTAACTGGCCAACCCATCCGAGGACTGGAATCTGGCCCTCGCTACGAAGAGCAACTGTTTTGTGTTACGCTGCATTGTTTTGCGTATCATATTACTGGAGATAATTAACACCAGGGCCTCTAGCTGCACTGAGCCTGGGGAAATTACAGACCTCCCAACTTCACCCGATTGCAATCATGAATATTGGATATTTTTGTGTGCACCATTTATTGCTTCAGTCAAATGAAATTTTGTTTTTCGATTGTCGCCCTTGAGGGCCTCTTTTTAAATTCTTGATAAAAAACATAAAACTGTTTTTGCCGATTTGTTAATATTAATACATTCTTCATACAAAGGTGGGGGCACGGTGGCTCAGTGGGTAGAGGTGCAGGCTGCAAGCCGAGAGGTCCTCGGTTGGAATCCCACCTGCGACAACCGCGTTGTGTCCTTGGGCAAGACACTTCACCCCTATTGCCTACGTGGGGGCACGGTGACGTTGTGTACTAAGGCGTACTGCACGTCGATGGTGCACCTGTCTTCAACCAATGCTACCCCTGCTTTTGTGGAGTTCGTATGTTGGGGAGCTGACAGTTGTTCGCCGTTGCTCGGTGGTTCTCTCCGGTTCTCCGGCTTCCTCCACCCGTAAAACTGTCGCGGTCATGATTAGCCATGTGCAGAAATATGTGACCTTAAAACACCAATAAATACATAAATAAATAATTCATACAAAGGTACCCTTCTTTTCACATTTCATTCAACTGATATGGCTTGTTTTCAGTAAACAAAAGCACATACTGCGACTTCAGTTTATTCAGCCCGACAACAAAAGTAGAAATTAGGTGCATGGACAATTTCACCTTTGCAGTATTAAAGCAGCACTTTGGGATGGGCTGCTGACAATGAATATTTGAAAGCATTAGGCAAGGCTTTAAAAAGAATTAATCGATATAAGGTCCAAGCAGAGTGAATAATTTTCTACTCATGTATGAAATGTTCTATCAGTACATAATATAACGATTCACACCTTAACCTAACATGGAAAGCAGAAGACGCTTTCTTACAAAATTCTTGAATAACTAATTTTTTTCATTTTTTGTCTCAAAAACATAGGTTATGACCCCTCTTTGGAACGAGCTCATTCCAAAGAGGGGTCATAACCTATGGTTTTGAGACAAAAAAAAAATGAAAAAAATAATGAAAAATAATTGGCGATTTTTGTGAATAGCGGTGGCCGGTTTTGGCCGTTACGTTGGGTAAAGGGTTAACAAGTCGATAGAAACTAAATTTCGAATGTCAAGCCAACCGTTTGTTGTTTAGTATTTCTACGTGAAAACCCTTTATACGACTTAGAAGACAGTAGCGTATTCTGCGATGTCATCACCTTTGCCCCCCCCCCCCCACCTCCCCCCCCCCCCCCCCCCCCACACACACTCAGAAAGTCATAGGCGCCATCGACAGTGGCAAGCATTTACACAACTGCGAATGTGTGTATGTACATAGGAATGCACCTGAATGTATTCTGGTTAGGGGAACTGTAGCAGTGTTTGTTTACTGGGGTAAATAAGTTCTGCTTTACTGTTATAATTAACTGACCAACTCGTCCGAGTGCTTGAAACCCTGCCATCGCGACGCAGAACAATTGTCCAGTATCGCATTGCACTGAATTACATTGCATTAATTACTAAGAGAGATAATAACTAGGGGATTTCGCGTTGCACTGAACGTGAGGGTTTGTGGACTTCCCAATAAAAACAAGACACAGAACCCGTTGTTCAAAGCCTTGGGTGTTACTTTTCTAAATGGGGCAGTGCATTTGTAAATGATAACCTATACTTTATTTTGTTTTATTGTAGTGGTCTTGATATAGGCATAAACGGTGGGTTTGACCTCTAATCTCGGTAAACAATTAGTGGGAACATCACGCTGTTTTTTTTTTTTAAACTTTTAATATTCTCCACCTTAAATGGCGTCTTCCGTGCATAGCAGGTCCCTGCATTGTGAGAACGGCCATAGTAAATGATATATAAGCATTTCTGTAGTCCGGAAACATTCGTAATCTGACTGAGAATCGCTATGTACAGCACGTACAGCAACCCTCGATTGCTTTCAAAAATTCAGAAAGATAGATTTCACTCGATTGCAGTCATAACCACTGGATATTTTGACGCATACAATTTATTTGTTCAATCAGATGAAAACAAATTTTCTTTCAATTTTTGCCGATTGGTACCTCTTGTGAAATTCTTTAAAAGAACAGAATACATTTTTAACCGTTTTTCTATACAAATAAGCTCTACAAACAAAAGTAGCTTTGTTTCCACATTTCATTCAACTACTTGTTGTGAGGCAATAAATGCAATTGCAGTGAATTCGAACCTTTTCAACCTGACAGCTGAAATAGAAATAATAGTTAGATATTCGATAGAAACTAAATTTCCAATGTCAAGAGAATCATTTGTTTTTCAGTTTTTCTGTGCGAAGTCCTTTTATATGACTTGGAAGACAATTGTGTATTCGTCTAAACCACCACCTTTGCACCCTCCCCACTAACAAACTCATAGACTCCATTGACATTGGAAAGCATTTCAATAACTGTATATGTGTGTATGTGCATAAGGTTACAATACGGTGTTTTCATGCAAACAGTGCCTCTAGCGGTTTGCACCCCAACCTTTAATGGAGGATAAAAGTTCCCAGCTTTATCCGTTTAGTGGAAAATGAACTGAGCTTGTAAGTGTGAATAAAATTTTAAAGTGCATGTTTTAGAAAAATTATAAAATATTGGTGACAATTGTCTTCTGAAATGTGTGAGAGAAGATAAAAATTGGGTGGAACTAGGAAAAATATGTCTATTTCATTCAGTGCGAAACTGGACGGAAGAAAAGGAATCACCAAATTTAAAGGCTAAATTCACATGGTGACCTATATTTTTTTCAGTATATTTTTTCACGAGATGATAAACTAAATGGATAGATGGTTGTTTTTGCCCAAATCAGCTCGATGAGATGGAGAGACGAGGAAAGATTAGCTCTGTCGTCAATGGAAAAACAACAACTGTATTGCAACCATAAAATGCAACCTATTGCATTCTCGTGAGGGGAACTATAATAGCAATGTTTGTTTACTGAGGTGCAAAAGTTCTACTTTATGAGCCCTGTTTTTATTGCATTACACTGCATTGCATATTAAAGGGGATAATTAACACGGGGACAATTGTTTGTATTGCATTACACTGAATTGCATATTAAGGGAGATAATTAACACAGGGACAATTGTTTGTATTGCACTGCATTGCATTGCATATTAAGGGAGATAATTAACACAGGAACTTCTCTGTGTACTGGACGTGAGAGAATTACAGCCTTCCCCCCCCCCCCCCCCCTACTTTATATAAAAGACGGAACCCACCGCCCAAAGCTTTGGGTGGTACTTTTCGGAATTTGGCAGTGCATTTGCAAACGATCAGCCGAACTTCATGTTGTTTTATTGCTGTGATCATGATAAAGGGATAAAGAGTGGGTATGTCTTTGATATGGGTAGTAAAATCTTTTTAAAAAATTACTGATTTCTGAAATACGTTATTAATTGACTTTCGAACATTCTAGAATGGTGAGGTTGTAACAAACTTCCGGGTTCTCGGAATTTACATTCATAACCGGGTCATAACCGATGTTTTTGAGACAAAAATGAAAAGAAATACTGAAAATTAATTGGTGATTTTTGTGAATAGCGCTGGCCGGTTTGGTCGTTTCGTTGGGTAAAGGGTTAACCATGCGTCTTGCATTCCAAACTGTCATGTCACTCAATTGGAAAGTACATTTACCCAAGTTAGTTATGATTTTGAGTAACTGAGAAACAAAAGATGAGAGTTTCTGCCCTTCACGTGGTCTCTTGACACAAACAGTATCTCCAACTATAAAATTACGTCTATCTGTGTACACTTTAGACTTTTGTTGCTTTTTAGTTATTGTCTTAGCCAAATTTTTGTTATCTCTTTGATTACGGGGTGGTTTGAGAGTATCTAACGGCATTCTCAAAGGACGATTGATGATCATCAGTTCAGCAAGTGTTTTACCGGTGAATGAATGCACTGCAGCACGATATGTTCTGCGAATAGTGTGTATTGCATCACTGCATGACATGCCATCAGATAAGTTACATTTTAGACCTTGCTTAATCACACGATTAAAACGCTCAACACTACTGTTCCCTGTTGTCTTATAAAGAGCTGTTTTTCGATGCATGATTCCAAGTTGTTTGAAATATATACTAATTACACACGATTCACAGTTTTTAACAAATTGCTCGATATGACCGCGGATGTCTGGTCACCAAACTGCATTTCTACAAAGTTACTTCATTTTCAGTATTCCTAGGTGTCCCTGGAGTACCATAGTGAGTACTTTATTTTGGAGAGTCTAAGGTATGACCGTCAGTTCTCCTCTTGACAAAACACATTCGTTCCAGATAGAAAGTTCTTCTTTTACCCTCTTGTAAGGAAGTAAATTTTTATGAATGTCATTAGGCCACCCTGAACGTGTATACTCCATCACATTCTTAACCCTTTACCTAACACGAAAAGCAGACGACACTTGCAAACAAAATTCTTCGATGAGCTCGTTCCAAAGAGGGGTCATAACCTATGTTTTCGAGACAAAAATGAAAAAAAAAAAAAAATAATGGAAATTAATTGGCGAGCTTTGTGAATAGTGCTGGTCGGTTTTGGCCGTTACGTTGGGTAAAGGGTTAAGTATATTGTCTTTCAATACTTCTTGAGTTAGTTCATCAATAGTTACTAAGCTTACTAGTTGCTTTGACATTACTGCGAAAACATTTTGTTCAGTTTCGATGTGTTGATCTGAGTCGATGACATTCGCTTCTGCAGATCCCGCTCTGCTCAGCATACACGCGATTCGATCGTTCTTGCCTGAGATTTACTCGACTGAAATATTTGAAAAGTTTTGGAGGCAAAAGCTATAGGGCTTTCCTGGCGGTTAATTACCTGTGAGAGTACCGCACTCAACGAACCATTTGATGTATCTGATGTGACGATCTGATATTATCTCGAGATCTTGAGATATTATCTCGAGATCTTGATATAATTATCTCGAGATCTTGAGATAAAAAAATATTGAGGGTGGCCTAAATCAGCCACCGTAGACGATGATTGGTGCATCAGGATCGAAATGCATAAGTGCTGGTGGTGAAACAATTTTGCTTTTCAGAGTCTTGAATGCTGTGGCTTGCTAGTCACCCCAGTTCCACGGTTCTGATTTTCTTAACAACTTCCCGACTTTTCTGGTTCGGCATGTTAGGGTTTGATTCTTTATGGTTGTAAAAAAACATCTTTTGACTTGTGATCTTGTTCACTCATGTATTCATCATAAATACACGTTTTCATTACTTTAAAAAACTTCCCGAGTGGTTCGGCAATTTCCGCATAATTGGGAACACTTTTCAAATAAAAGTTAGTAGTACCCAGAAAAGAGATTGTATTTCTTTCACAGTCTTGGGTTCAGGCAACTCAACAATAGCTTCAATGTTGGATTGTGTAGGTTTCAGACTAGGGATGCAGTCCTGACCGCAAAAAAACCCGTACGGTCCGCGGCCCAGGGTCGGACCGCCGTCCAGGGCTTGATTGCGGTCCAGGGCCGGACCGCGATCCAGGGCCGGACCGCGATCCAGGGCCGGACCGCAGACCGGACCGGGCCGCCGTCATTGGGCCGCTTTGGACCTGTCCAGTCATGGCGGTCCGGTATTGGACCGATACGCACATTTGAATACATAGATGTATGTCTAGCTTTAGCACTGGGGTTATCTGGTACGTAAATCCGAAGCTCCAATCACCAATCAATAAACTCAATACACAGTGTCGCAAATGTCTGGTCATTTTGTGTGAGATCTCATAACAGCTCATCAGATATATTCTTTGATGTCGGTGCCATCAAACAACAGTGACTACCGAGTACCCCTCTGTCTTTTGATTCCACCGACTGTAGAGAATACCCTGAATGGAACATGATTGGTTTAGTAACAAACTAACAATCTTCAATCACGACGATGTCTCATGGCAAGCGTGTTGGGCCGTTGGCAGATGCCAGATGTTCAACTTTTTCAATTTACATATTACTGTTCTGTTTACAATGTTTTTGCACTGAAACTGATCTGAGAAATGTACCACGTTTGTCTCACAATAGAATGCTGCACACCTTGAAAGACCAATTCTCACAAACTCGTATTGCATGTATACTGACAGCACCTAATTTATGATGGCATATCGATTTATCGCGCGGGGATTGGGCTTTCCAGGGGTGGAAGCAGAAATAAATCATTTTTGAATCCCGACACCGTTCTTCTTGTGATCCTTTCATGTACGGTTGGACATCGAGGATTAAGCATAATCATTTTTATGCATCTCCTTACAAGTGGGGATATTGAACTTAATCCTGGAGAAATAAAGATTGTACATATCAATGTTAGAGGTCTCCGCAACAAAACCGATGTAATAAGCGCCGAATTGGGAAATTATTATATCATTTCTTTTTCGAAGACTCTGTTGACAAGCACCGTTAAAAAAAAAGATATTCAAATACAAGGATACCATATCGACCTATAAGAATTATATACCTTCTTCAAGTAACCTAAGAAACCTGTTACCCTGTACACAAGTAAACAAACTTATTACTACCCCATTCACCTAATGACTGATTTGATTGTTTGTTCACACTTTTCAATGCTCAGTCCATATTTTATTCCGTATTGTCACTAATCACTCCGTATTGTCACTAATCACTCCATGTGACAATGAACCCTTAATCTTTTTAAACAATACTGCCAACTATGTTCAATAATAAAGCTTGCTTAATTCTGATATGAAACCACTAATTTATTGGCAAATACTGTAAACGTCAAAATGTGTGTATTTTTTATAAAAATAATAAACTTCAACTTTTCTAGCTTATAACAATACCTTCCGCCTTGAAAAACTTTGGTCCTCCAAAGATAACTTTAAAAAAAAATACGCAATTGTCGGAGTAACCCAGTTTCCACATGGACAACTTCCCGGACAACACAAACCATTCGTTTACTGATAAGGGAAACGGGTACCCTCTCATCATTCAACTCTCTCATACAAACGTCCTTTTTTGGTGTTTTTGTGGACAGTTTGTTATTTTGCATGCAATAGATCTTGACTGGAATATGAATACTAATAAGAATAAAACTAAACTAAAACCCAAAACTAATCATTTGAAAACAAACTTTATTTCATTCATTCTGCATTTAACATTGAAGGTAACAAGTGATTAATAAAACTCTACTTTAATAATTTTAATGGTCGACGGCGTCGTTTGCCACTTTGTGTCCTGCGAATCAAAAACTCTCTAATTAATGACTGTGGAAGATTTTCCTCTGGTTCATAAGTCTTCTGTTTGTCATCTTGCCACTTTACCAAATAATGCTTCCATCCATTAATGTATTTAACTTTTATCAACTTTTCGACTGGAAATAATTTCTCTTGCTGTGGCTGTGATTGGATAGTTCCATTGTCCACTGATTCTGTTTCTTGGCTACCACTCTGATTCGTGTCACTTGGTGGACTTTGTTCAATAACTCAATCATCCGGGTCTTTATATGGCTTGAGTTCATTTGCATGACATGGCCCCTTTACAACTTTGTTTGTTTCACCATCCCTGAGGTAATAAGTATTATTCGGTTTTTTATCTGTTATGAAGAATGGTCCATGCCATTTATTGTACAACTTACTAGATAATCCTTTAGGGGCAAAGGGGGTGTGCTTCAAGACAACATCACCGACTTGAAATGGTGGCTCTTTAGCTTTTTTGTCATAATTTTCTTTGCATCTGTTTTGTGCATCTCTTGTGTTTTCCTGGGCAATAGATCGAACAATTTTCAATTTATCGGTTATTTCTTCAATGTACTGATGGACATCTTTTGGTATTTTGTCCTGTGGTAACACAGCAGTGTCGAATGGTAAATTCATTTCTTTTCCAAATAAAATTCTGAATGGTGAAAAAGTGGTACTCTGTGTAGACGGACTCATTCTGAAGGCCATCATAATGCTTGGCAATAAAACATGCCAATTATTCTACTCCTTGTTAACATAGGTCCTCAATGATTGTGCTATTGTGCTGTTCCACCGTTCACATGCTGAGTTGGTTTCTGGGTGATAAGCACTGGTAAAATGGCGTGTAACCTGGAACATTTGACAAACTGCATGCACTAATTTACTCATGAAATTCGCACCTCTGTCTGAAATCAGTGTATGCGGATCTCCATATCTACTGAATATTTCATTGTAAAGCACCTTTGCAATCTCTGAAGCTTCTTGTGTCTTCAAAGGAAATGCTTCACACCATTTTGACAAACTGTCAACAACTAAAAGGATGTACTTGTGTCCTTCAGTTGTTGTAGTTATTGGCCCTAAGATACCCATATGCCATCTGTCGAATGCATTTTCAACTGGAAGAGGTGTGAGTGGAGCACTTTTCCCATGAACATGTCGCTTGCTGCGCTTGCATGCATCACATGACCGAATGTAATTGGCAATATCTTGATACATTCCAGGCCAGTAGTACTTCATTCGCATTGCATGATTTGTTCTTTCCAAGCCAAGATGACATCCTCCTGCCTTACTATCATGAAAAGACACAATAGCATCTCTCCTAAGGACTCGTGGGAGAGCAATTTGGCGGATAAAACTCAACTCCTGTGGCAAGCATTTCGTTCTTGTCTGGAAAATGTGGTAAAGAGCACCATCAAGCAATACAAACTGATCTGATTCTAATACTACACGTTTAGCAGCTTTGTCGTCTTCAGGCAATTCCTTGCTCTGTAGATACCGGAGTATGGGGACGTAATCTGGACATTCACCCTGTAATTTAACCCTTTACCCAACGCAGACGATATCAAAATTTATTATTTTAAATATCATTTTTTAAACTTTTTCAAACAATTTCAACAAAACCATATCACGTGACCCCTCGTTGGAACGAGCTCGACGAGCTCGTTCCAACAAGGGGTCACATGATATGGTTTTGTTGAAATTTTTTGAAAAATAATATTTTTTCAACTGCTGAATTTGCATATTACGTGGGCGGATGCAGGCTATTCGTTGGGTAAAGGGTTAACAACATCTGTTTCACTTGGCTCGGGACTTGTTGATGGCTCTTCAGCATCAACAGCACCAATAGTGGGAATTTTGTTGCCATATAAAAACGTTGTTTCTTGCCATTTGCCACTGACATTGACAGCTGCTGCTGGTTTATTTTTATCTGCTGTATGGACTGTTGGACTTGGTATACTATCCAGGATATCAGTTTCAACATCTTCAATTTTGGTGTCATACGGTCTTCAGGAGAGGGCATCAGCATTGGTGTTACTTCTACCAGGTTTGTGTTTAATTTCATATGAATATCCTTGAAGCAAAATTGACCAACGTGATAATCTACCTGTTGAATGCTTGATCTTTTGTAAATATGACAATGCCTTATGATCCGTATAAACAGTGAATTTGTTATTTGCAAGATACACATGATAAGCTTTTATTCCTTCCAAAACAGCTAAACACTCCAACTCAGATATCGACCATCGCTTCTCGCCTGGTTTAAGCGAACGACCACCATATGCAACCACTTTTTCTCTGCCTTCCCCATCCAACTGGCCCAGAATATAGTTAATGGCTGAACCAGAAGCATCCGTAGTTAAAATGAATGATTTTGCCATATCTGGAAATGCTAAAATGGGAGCCGAAACTAAACTATCCTTTAATTTTTCAAATGATTCCTGACATTTGTCTGTCCATTTAAACTCTGTGTCTTTTTTAAGAAGACCTGATAAGGAATGTGCAATATGAGCAAAACCCTTCACAAAACGACGATAGTAATTGCATGATCCAAGAAAACTTCTGACTTCATGCTGAGTTTTTGGAACCGGAAACGTTCTAACGATCTCAGTTTTAGCCGAATCAACCTTTACACCATTCTTACTCAAACATGACCAAGATAAACGACCTCTTTGGCTGCAAATTTACACTTACTGGGTTTCAGTGTCAAGTTAGCCTTTCGAAGTTGTGTAAATATTGCATCAAGATGCTGAATCTATTCCATCAAATCCTTGCTAAAAACCAGAATATCATCCACATATACCAAAGCATACTAATAATTCATTTTCCTCAAAACCTGGCACATTAATCTTTGAAAACTCGAAGGCCCATTCATGAGGCCAAAACTCAGCCTTTTCCACTGGTACTCACCATTGTGTGTCACAAAAGCGGATTTATGGGCAGTTTCACTGTCCATAGGGATTTGCCAAAAACCACTAGCGAGATCTAACACTGAAAAAAAAATTGCCCGACCTTCACTAAGAGCATCAAATATACAGTCTAGGCGAGGGAGTGGAAGAGAAACTGTTTTTGTAACATGATTTAACTTCCTATAGTCTACTGCAACCCGATACTCGCCACTTTTCTTCCGAACCATTACAACAGGAGACTGCCACGGAGAATCACTTGGCTGAAATATCTGATTTCAACATTTCATCAATCTGTCTTTCCATTTCTCTTTTGACCTCTGGTGACTGCCTATAAAACCTCTGGCACACTGGCTGGGCATCACCAGTCTCAATACGATGAGAAACAACATCTGTGGCACCTAACTCACTTAAATTCAATGCAAATACATCTCGATTTCTATGCAGAAAAACCCTAAACATATCTTTCTCGTCATTTGTGAGGTCTGAGTCTGCAAAGTCAAATTCAATTGGATCTAAATCTGAGTCCTGTCTTTTTGTCATCTTTTTGTGCTTCCTGTTGTCACCATGTCTGTCTGTTAACTGTTTTTTGTCGTGTCAAATACATGTACATGATTTACGTCAATGTCAGAAAATATACCAAGCACTTTACCTTTGGGAATAACTATAGCTGCATTTGAGGGGTTAATAATTGGCATACTAGCAAGCTTATTCCTTACACTGACCACAGATTTGCCACCTATAATTCCTAATCTAAGCACACTTTGTACAGGTTCATTGAGACCTATTGAATTACTTATTTTGTTTGAAACTTTAACACAAATATGCATTTCAGACTCTGGGGGAACAGTTATTTTCGAATTAACCCTATCCAATGATACATTTGCCTGTGTCAAACATACCTCAGCTTCACCATTATGTAACTGGAAAGTTTGGGAATCAAGATCTATCACAGCTTTGTGTTTTCTCATAAAATCAATACCAATTATCAAAGGCCTATGTAGGTTTTTAACCCTTTACCCAATGCAGACGATATCAAAATTTATTATTTTAAATATCATTTTTTCAAATTTTTCAAAAAATTTCAACAAACCCATATCATGTGACCCCTCATTGGAACGAGCTCGACGAGCTCGTTCCAACGAGGGGTCACCTGATATGGTTTTGTTGAAATTTTTTGAAAAATAATATTTTTTCAACTGCTGAATTTGCATATTACGCGGGCGGATGCGGGCGATTCGTTGGGTAAAGGGTTAAATACGTAAAATGCATGATCTATCTTTAACTCATTAAATGAGATTGGTAGTACAATGGTACCTAAAACGTCGTATTCTTCACCTCCAACACCTATTACTTTCTTACTTGGGGAACTTTCAAGTTTGGATTGGCTGTAGCCAGCCTTATTCAAAAAACGTTGCGCTATGCAACTTACAGAGGCCCCTGTGTCAATTAAAGCACTAGTTCGAGCACCGTTAATGTGAATCAAAACAGAATTGGTGTTCATGGGTAGAGAAAAGGACATTACATGTTCAGAATTATCCACCTTTCGTGCACCTTTCACACAATTTACGGGATTTTCTTTTGGTTTGTGTTTGCCATGAAAATTGTGACTTCCTGAAAACTTGAACTTTTTGTGTTTACACATCTTTTGAATATGGCCAATTTGGAAACAAAGATTACAGCGAACATTGCGCACTTGACATATCTTCCAAGACGGACAATTCCCACCACAACCAAAACATATAAAAAAGTGGGCGCCTGCATTCAGACTTTTGGACAAAATGACTTGCATCATTTGATCCAGAACTCTGAATAACAGGGTTACTACTGGCAACATTCCTGCAAGTATGGGTAATACCATTATTTACATGTACATTGCGCACTCGTTCAATTTGATCTTTCAACATAGCTATCGCGTTATGTACATTACCCAATATCTTCATTTCTTCTGATTATAAATTGTCACAAGAGTTAATGGTCAGTTCTGCTAACAATGCAACATTGTAAACACTGTTGAGGTCCTTTGGTTCTCTCGGTATCACAATAGATTTCAGTTCTGGTTTCATTCCATATATAATACAGCTGACAATGAAATGTTCTGGTAGATTCAAGTGTAAGGTTTTGGAAATACATCTTGCAATATAGTCACAAACACTTTCTTGTGGTAACTGTGTCACTGGTAATGCATCGTACATACGAACATATGTCCTGAATGTCGTTTCAAACTCCTGAATAAGCTTCACTAAATCGGTTCTTATTTCACACTTCAATGTTTGATACCACACCTCCGCAAATCCTCCGAGGTAAAATGGAAAGGCTGCTGCTACCTGAACGTCGTTCAGCTGGTGAAATTTCACCCATTCTTGAAATAAGATAAGCCATGAAGTTGGATTTTGGCTACAACAGTCATGGAATTTGGAAAGTTCTATTTGTCCACCTGCCATGTTGGATATCACCTTTTTGTGTTCAGTACAGTTATTCTTCTTGTGAGAGGCACTGCTTTGAGATCACTCCGGTCTCCACCAATTGTTACCGGTCGATTCTTTTCGTATTTTACGTTAGTACCTGGGGAATAGCCAGAATTTAACCCCTTAGCTGAATTTGCACCTTACTGCTGACTTGGGGAACTCGCTGACTGGAACACCTATCCATGGGCTTACGGGAATCTGAAGAAAGGAATACACGAATTAATATTTATTCTCACATAACTGAAGTGCTGGCTTCCAGTCCTGTGAGAATTATATACCTTCTTCAAGTAACCTAAGAAACCTGTTACCCTGTACACAAGTAAACAAACTTATTACTACCCCATTCACCTAATGACTGATTTGATTGTTTGTTCACACTTTTCAATGCTCAGTACATATTTTATTCGGTATTGTCACTAATCACTCCGTATTGTCTCTAATCACTCCGTGTGACAATGAACCCTTAATCTTTTTAAACAATACTGCCAACTATGTTCAATAATAAAGTTTGCTTAATTCTGATATGAAACTAATTTATTGGCAAATACTGTAAACGTCAAAATGTGTGTATTTTTTATAAAAATAATAAACTTCAACTTTTCTAGCCTATAACGTCTATTCAAAAGGCAAGGAATGATATGTCGCTTAAATGTTTTGATAGTTGGGGACTTCAATTTTGAATGTCTTAGTAATACACACCCTAGGATCATGCAGCTGAGAAAAAGAAAAAACGATTACAGCTTATCTCAAATTGTCAAAGACCCCACGCGAGTAACAGAACACTCTTGTAGTCTACTTGATCTAATTTTAGTATCTTGTCCAATTCTAGCAGGGAATTGCTATGTTATTCTTCTCTTTTGTAGTGACCACCATGCTACTGCTGTTACATTAAAATTCACAAAAAGTAAAACAGCCTGCTTTAAATGACAAATTTGGAATTATAGTAATATGGATAAAAACGGACTACAGGTACATTTTGCTCAAACAACGTGGGAAATTTTTTTACTGAACATTTAGAAGATACCACAGAGAGCCTCAGATCGTATATTAAGGGATCAGCTAAAAACTACATACCAAACAAAACCATTGTAGTACGTCCGAAAGTTAACCTTGGATGAACTCAACGACCGGTAAAACGATGAGAGTGCGTGATCGATCACACAGAATAGCTAAACAGACAAATAGGGCCGAGTACTGGGCGAGATTTAGGCATGACAGAAATAAAACTATATCACTCATACGGACAGACAAAGTGGAATACGATCTTAAGCTCTTAAAACTGAAACTTATGTATCATCTCCTAACTTTGGCAGTAAACATTGGTGGGGGACCCTTAAATCTTTGTCTAAAGAGAACCATCTTACGATTGAACTTTTCCCATCACTTGAAGAAAGTGAGAAAATAATAAGTGGGGCAAAGTCGATTGCAGACGTATTAAATACGTATTTTGCTGATCAAGCTAACTCGTTTGATGACAAAGAATCACCACCCATCCCACGTTGTGAAATGAGTATCGAATCCATAGTAATTTCCGAAGAGGAAGTAATGTCAGTTGTTTGTAACGTAGACCCCAAGAAAGCTAGTGGGCCAGATTTAATTAATAACAGAATCATTGAGACATGTGCTCAACAGTTAACTTTCCCTCTAACTTACATTTTTAATCTGTCCTTATCTCGTAACGAGTTTCCATATTTATGGAAGATGGCTAGTGTTGTGCCTATTCATAAGCAACTGACCGTTAATGACAAGGTAAACTATCGGACAGTCTCTCTAACAAGTTCTGTCAATAAAATTTTACAAAAAGTCATTTTCAGACACATGTTTTTCCTTCTTGGTGGAACACGACTGTTAACAACCTTACAATCAGGTTTCATTCCGGATGACAGTACAATTTATCAAATCATAGATATTGATAACTATATTGCTAGCAATATGGACACCAATAAAAATGTCAGAACAGTATTCTGTGATATAAATAAGGCTTTCTATTTAATACCTACATATATGACATTGTTAAAGACCAAGCCCGAATATTAGCAACCTGTCATTTGCAAAATGGGGTCCCCAGAGGGTGAATTTGCTGGTGCTATTTATCCTCTGGGCACATCCTTCTGTTTTGGCTTGAGACCTTCATTCAGACTGAGATTCACAGAGGGTAAATTTTGTGATGCCACCCTGCTCGATTATCTAGTAATCGAACAAGCAAAGTTATCTGCAGAAGGTTTGAATAATGACCTGAGGAAAATTTCCCAGTGGTCCAAAACATGGGAGATCCTGTATAATCCACTAAAGACTGCACTGTCACCCGGAATGAAGCCATTTGAAACGTAAGTGGTATTTGGATGGTGCAGTGTCAGAAATAAAGTCAATATTGTCAATATTTCTAGCGTGGATTATATACACATTACAAGAAAGATAGGATTTGGGACCATAGAAACCAAAATCGCTCTATTAACATAATGAAGATCCAATTTCAGGGGCAGTAATTGCCAAATCTCACAGCGCAGTAAGACTGTAGAGTTAAACCAGCACTATACTCTCTCACAAATACAGTGTGCATTCGGTTTTTTTATTCTGTCAGTTGCTATAGACACGAGCATTGTGAATCAAAATACTTATTCATAGCCCATTACTGAAGGGTGAAAATAACAATTATAGACATCGAATTATCATTATGGTTCCCTCAATTTCCAATGAAGTCGTAAGCAGCTTCAAAGAACACAACTAACCGTCGAACGTACATGTATTACCCATGAATATTATTAGTTACATAGTTTGTTGGTGGCCTAATATGGTACATATGGTGTCAGTTAATTCCATATTGGACTCGAGCGAAAACTGTGTAACGAATATATCTTACCGACTACTGCATCGATGCACAGAACTTCTAACAACAGCGATCAAAATGAAATGAGAGAATTCTCACAATGTGTTCACGTGTCTTTGCCTTGTTACAATTTATGGAAGAGTGTCTACAGGCACTCTCCCACAAATTGTAACAAGGCAAATTCATACATACCAAACAGTTTCATTTCGAAGGTAACATGACACACATCCACAGAATATGAAGCCTTTTAAGTTGCCTAACCTGCTTTTCTGACCAAAGATGGGCTTCCAACATTCAATCTTTCAACTTGAAGCGTTTATCGGCTGCCGCCATTTTGAATAATCAATGAACAAAGGGGAGATTATCCATAGCTGTCAGCGTATATTGATGTTGACAGACAGTATATGTTTTTATATGCAGTCTGCATGTGACGTCTTTGAACCAATGAAATTCCCAGATACTTGTAGAAGGTAAGATATAGTATCATTCAGAACTATAGGCTATAAGATGATAGAATTTTCCACAGAGAAATTTGAGGAATACCTTTTCCATGATTGTGTGCAAGAGCCGGTAGATGACACAATCATGTACACATGTTCATTATTCAAGGACACATGGTTCTGGAGATGTCGACAGCGTTGGTGGGAAGGACCTGTTTTGAATAACTTTTGGTCTACAGATGCTTTTTATGTGTACCCATACTATGTATGGTACACATAATGCCGGCATCCGGGGTGGCCATCTGTCGTTCGTCCATCCTTTGTCCGTCCGTCTGTCCGTCTGTCCAGGCCAACATTGGGGGTTTAGGGGATATTATTATTAGGGGCTACCTCTAATTTAAGGTAGTGTTAGGGTTAGGAGTGGGGTGGGGTTAGGGTTAGGGGTAGCCCCAGAGTAGGGATTAAGGTTTGGGAGGGTTAGGTCCCGGGGGGTTAGGGTTGGGGTCAGGGGTGGGGTTTAGTTTTAGTAGCCCCTAAACCGAAAAATAGCTCCTAATCCTATTGGTTTGGCTATGGTGGGGTTGGGTCAGGGGTGGGGTGAGGGTTAGTGGTAGCCCCAGAGTAGGGCTTAAGGTTGGGGGTGAGGTCCCGGGGGTGGGCGGGGGTGGGCGGGGGTTAGGGTCTGGGGTGGGCTTTTAGGGTTTGGGGTCAGGGTGAGGTAGGGTTAGGGTTAGGGTGTGGTTTTTGGGTGGAGGGTGGGTTGGGGTTAAATATAAGTTCTAGGGTGGAGGGGGTGGAGTTCTGGGTAAAATAAGGTTTTGGACATACAAAATGTTTTTTTGGTAGCCCATAAATCCGAAATGTTGGAGCGTACGTCCATCCGTCATTCCGTCTGTCTGTCTGCCCGTCTGTCCGTGCGGCGTCCGTATCCATTTCTTTGGCATTCGATAACTTGAAAAATATTGCTAGGATTGTCAAGTTACTTTATATTTGTGTTCAGGTTACTGATGTGCCGAGCTGTATAGTTTTTGGTGTAAATCTGATAATTTGATCCTGAGATATTAACTCTTTATCCTTCAAATTGAGAATTCTTCCAATCCCTTTGACATGAGATAACTCCAAAAATATCAATCCAATTGTGATGTTACATTATATATATCTTCAGGTTACTGAAGTTCAGAGCTGTAGAGTTTTTGGTGTAAATATATTATTTTGATCCTGAAATATTAACCCTTTATCCTTCAAATTGAAAATTTCTCCAATCCCTTTGGCATTCGATAACTTGAAAAATATTGCTTGGATTGTCAAGTTATTTTATATTTGTGTTCAGGTTACTGATTTGCCGAGCTGTATAGTTGTTAGTGTAAATCTGATGATTTGATCCCGAGATATTAACCCTTTATCCTTCAAATTGAAAATTCCTCCAATCCCTTTGGCATTCGATAACTTGAAAAATATTGCTTGGATTGTCAAGTTACTTTATATTTGTGTTCAAGTTACTGATGTGCCGAGCTGTATAGTTTTTGGTGTAAATCTGTTATTTTGATCCTGAGATATTAACCCTTTATCCTTCAAATTGAAAATTCCTCCAATCCCTTTGCCATTCGAGAACTTGACAAATATTGCTTGGATTGTCAAGTTACTTTATATTTGTGTTCAGGTTACTGATGTGCCGAGCTGTATAGTTTTTGGTGTAAATCTGATAATTTAATCCTGAGATATTAACCCTTTATCCTTCAAATTGAAAATTCCTCCAATCCCTTTGGCATTCGATAACTTGAAAAATATTGCTTGGATTGTCAAGTTACTTTATATTTGTGTTTAGGTTACTGATGTACCGAGCTGTATAGTTTTCGGTGTAAATTTGTTATTTTGATCCTGAGATATTAACCCTTTATCCTTCAAATTGAAAATTCCTCCAATCCCTTTGGCATTCGATAACTTGAAAAATATTGCTTGGATTGTCCAGTTACTTTATATTTGTGTTTAGGTTACTGATGTACCGAGCTGTATAGTTTTTGGTGTAAATCTGATAATGTGCTCCTGAGATATTAACCCTTCATCCTTCAAATTGAAAATTCATCCAATCCCTTTGGCATGAGGTAACTCAAAAAATATCAATCCGATTGTCACGTTACTGTATATATGTATTCAGGTTACTGATGTGCTGTGCTGGATAGTTTTTTATGTAAATCTGACAATTTGATCCAGAGATATTAACCCTTTATCCATCAAATTAGAAACTCCTCCAATCCATTTCCATATGTCCCCATGCCGAGTATTGTGTACATAATGTCGGCATTCGTGGTGGCCCTCCGTCATACAACTTTCTACTAGTTGCGCGTATGGGTACACATCTGACGATTTCATCGGCCTATTTTTTCATCTTATCTTTGGAATTTTTTCGGGGTCCCATGTTTATGTAATGTCAATAAGGGCTACCAATATGGGTATTCTCGTTTAGCCTCGTTTACAAGCTCGTTTATGATCGATTATAAACGGGACTAGAAACAAACCGATAAACAATTTTCCAGCAGAGTACACGTTTTTTAATGTTTACTAACGCGTTTCGCTTCCTGACTATCCCGCGCTTGTTAGTACAACTACTTATGACTTCCATTGCGCGGGCTATGTGGTCTACCGCGTAATTCAAAATTCAGAGCTCATGTTATGGATAAGATCCAGGACAAAATGCCCATGGACGAAATGCCCATCAGACAAAATGCCCATGGACAAAATACCCAAGACAAAATCCCAATCAGACAAAATGAAATACAAATAACAGTAACATGAAGTGAAATAATTTTTTTTTCCAATGGTAGTAGCACTTATTTTTACACAACATTTTTGGGGCTGCATGTTGAAAATATTGATTGGTCTACCACACACATGCACTTAGCATCCATCCTATTTAACGAAATTATGATGTATTATGTTTCTGGCCAGAAAAAAAAACCGGCCGCTAGGGTCCAAGGGGCTAATTTTATAATGTTGCCTGACATGATTGTCTGATCACATTTATAATTATACGGTAGTTTAGGAAAACCGTCGAGAAAACAATTACGGGAGATGAAGAAGGTTTTGAAAAGGATTCATGGTAGTCAATTTGTCAATTCTAGATATGCCAATATTAAATTATTAGTATACAGATTGCACTCCACAATAAATCAACTGACAAAATAAAGAGGTGAGCAAATTGAATGTAAAAGGCAGTAGTTTTGAAATTTAAAATTGTACAATACTTCACTATTATTTATTTATCAGCCTGAGTTTAGCAAGAAACTGTTCATAATTGTTTTGTTATAATTTATAAGAGAGGGCCATTTGGCTCATTCCAATAAATTGTAATAAAACCATTATATAGATTGCTTTCCATAACAAATCAACTTAATTTTTAAATTTTTAAATTTTATATGAAGAACTTATAGGCAATCAGCTTATAAAATAAAAGGTGAGCAATATTAAATTTCAAATCTACTGCCTATATTTAAAATATGAATGAATGAAAATTTCAGCGCGCCAAAGGCGCATAGGGACTATGTGGGATTTGAAATCCCTTGCGACCGGTGTCATCCCAACAAGACGAATCCCAACAAGACGAATTGGTAAAATATCCCAACAAGACTATCCCAACAAGACGATCTCAACAAGACGAATCCCAAACAAGACGAAAAACCTTTTTCTCATCAAATATGGGGGAAATTTACTTTAAAAAGAACGTGTACATTACAACCTGTTCTATTTGAAGTATTTTAAGGTTTTATTTTATGCATGTGTTTGGGAGTTTTGTTGATAAAAAAGATACAAAAAAAAACTGTAGCAAATAGCGTCTTGTTACAAAGCGTGGCGCCTCTGTTAACTGGTAACGTGATAAGTTTTTTTGGGGGGTTGTCGAAATTTTGTTATATATTATTGCTTTGCTACAAAGCAATAATATATAACAAAATTTCGACAACTGGGTGGATTTGCCTGTTACAATTAATGGCACTCTCCCATTAATTGTAACAGGCAAATCCACCCAGACTTCATAATAT
This sequence comes from Pictodentalium vernedei, assembly GCA_031216915.1. NCBI lineage: Eukaryota > Metazoa > Mollusca > Scaphopoda > Dentaliida > Dentaliidae > Pictodentalium > Pictodentalium vernedei. The sequence goes on from CM062291.1 coordinate 249,732,562, forward strand.
CACATCAAAAATTAATTGATGTACATCCACAGAATATGAAGCCTTTTAGCTCTGGTACCCACACTTCAGGATAAAGCCCCAAAATGGGCTTCAAACACTCAACCAGTTAACTGAAATATCTTCGACCAAAAGTAAGAAGCGGTGTTTGCAGTTTACGATGGAAAACCTAAAAAATGGGTTATAAAAGTCGTTTTAATTTAAATTCCTCTTGTTGGGATTCGTCTTGTTGGGATGATCATTTTCGACATTCCTCTTGTTGGAATTCGCCTTGTTGGGAATAAACCTTGCGACCCGCATAACGTAATTTGCTTTTGAAGAAACGACAAATGGAATTTAGTGCCAAGAATCTTATTTCATTTCAGTGTGCGCGCTGGTGGTAGGGTAGTTGTTTTCCAAAGAAGAAGAGCAAACCCAAACAGGTCGCTGGTTTGGGGATTTTGACTTTTTTAATTAAGATGTCAATGTCCATGGTATAAATATTAGCAAGAAGCAGACTTCCTACCCCACACAAACCATGGGAGGGCAGATGCCCTACCCAACACAAACCACGAGAGGACAGATGTCCTACCGTACGCAACCCATAGGAGGGCAGATGTCCTACCTTACAATATCTATGGTGGCAGATGTACGGTTGTGTCAATTTTGTCAGGAGGGTCAGACGTCCAGGGGGCAGATGTCCCAGATTCGATTCAAACGAGATATAATCGTGTACGAACCTCGTGAACAAAATCACGCAATACGTCCACGTCGTGGAAAAGGCCAAAAGTCGATGTTTGTATTGTAAGAGCCGGGGCCTCCTACAGACCTGAAAATAAGCAGTCTGATATTTGTAGAATGAGGTCCCCAGAGGGTGAATTTGATGATGCTATCCCATACAGTGGGTCCGTTTATCCCCTGGACACCTTTTTCTGTTTAGTTTTGAAACACTGATTCGGACTGATGTTCACAGAGGGTAAATTAAGTGATGCTACCCTGCTGTACCCCGATAAATAAATATTGGTTCATCAGATGAAATTCTTTTTTCTTCGATTTTTACCCATGGGTTCCCCTTATGAAATTCGTGAAAAAACACAAACATTTTTTTGAACATTTTTTAATACAAATAAGTTATATATACAAAAATACCTTTGTTTTCACAGCTCATTTGACTGATGTGTCTAGTTTTAAGTGAATAAATGTACATACTATGAATTGACGTTTTTTTAATCTGACAGACAAAGGATAAATGGGGTACATGCACAATATCACTTTTCAATTATTATTAACCCAGCACTTGGGATGTACTACAGACAAATAATATATGAAACACTTGGCAAATTTTTACACAGAATTCTTCGATATTAGGTCCAAACATTATGATTAAGTTTCAGCTCATGCACAAGTATTTTATTTATATTGAGTATTTCTAATAAATCTTAATTCTCTTCAGAATGGCTGAACAGTGTTTAGTACTTTCCATTCGAGCTGAGGTCATTTCGACTCGACTCGAATTAAGCAGAGCTGAAACGGTTAAAGGGTTTTCTTGATCACATGGATTAACCTTGGTTAACCGATTAATCACTTGCCCCAATATGTAGCTGAATAACTGTCGTACCATTGATGATTTACAGCATTAACCCTTTATCCAACGTAATGGACAAAACCGAAGAGGCCAATATACAAAAATCTCCATTCAAATTTCATTATGTTTTCAATTTATTTTTGTCTCAAAAGCATAGCTTATGACACCTCATTGAAACCAGCTCGTTGAGCTCGTTCCAATGTGGCCTCATAAGCTATGTTTTTGAGACAAAAATTGAAAATGTTTAGTGACTGAAGAATTTATTTTGCAAGTATCATCTGCTACTCGCATTGGGTAACGGGTTAAGAATGATCACTTCCAGCTACTGATATAGTATAATGACCATGCAAGAGAACAGGTATGTCAGCACGTAACTTGCATGCTTCACTCTGACTCATATAATTGATGTGAATCAGTGCGACAATGTTTACCTGTTTTGGAGCAATGTTGTTCCTTTGTTAACCCATTTAATACAATAGTTCAAAATTACCGGTTAATCGATCAATTCATTTTTTGATCGAATTCGATCAAGGCATTGATCATTGGTTAATCGATTAATCGGTTACTCGTTTCAGCTCAAGAATTTAGTGAACAAGATTAACCCTTTACCCAACGTAACGGCCAAAACCGGCCAGCGCTATTCTCAAAAATCTCCAATTAATTTTCATTATTTTTTTCATTTTTTGTCTCAAAAACATAGGTTATGACCCCTCGTTGGAACGAGCTCGTTGAGCTCGTTCCAACGAGGGGTCATAACCTATGTTTTTGAGACAAAAAATGAAAAAAATTAGTTATTCAAGAATTTTTTTGGCAAGGGTCGTCTGCTTTTCATGTTAGGTAAAGGGTTAACCCTCTACACACTGATGTCAAAAAATCAAAATTTCAATACATTTTGCAAGAAACCACGAATTTGACACCTTATGAATCTCAAACACTTGATATTGATAATGTATCACATATTGCTTTTGACGCCTTTTGAATAGAAAAAAAACGTTTTATTTAAAAAGTTAGAACAGTTATCACATCAACTTTACCCCTTCTCTGACCATTAAACTTAAAGTTTAAAAGCGGTAAAACGCTGTCAATCAATAACAATCAGGAAGCACCACCAGTCATACGCAGTTCGTATTCTTGCGCGAAACAAACACTCACCGCTGGTCGTCTGTTTACATTTTATGAGCTACACGTCGAAAAATATAGCGTTTGTGTTTTTAAAGCGTTTGTTTCAAGATTCGATTACTGAATGCTCCAAATATCTATGCCATTGCGGACTATTTTTTTATCGTATGCCAGATTATGTTCTTAAACAATGTAATTCTACAGCCTTTAAGTTTTTCGATCCATTTAGGCATCTTTATTACTGCTTCGAATCAAGTGATAACTAGAATCTTCAACTCGTCCCTAAATTCATCCAAAAAATTAGGTTCCGCTCGGGCCATACCTAATTTACTGAACTTGTTTCGCAATTTTCGCTATAAACCGGGTGCTCTATAGACATTCCCTATATACAACACGGCGTTTCGGTCAGCAATTATGTAATGATCGAATACCTCATAAGGAATATTCCCTCATTTGATACAATAGAAAATCCACTCCAATCACGTCACCCAAAACACTACAGCAACCTTGCTCTATTTAAATCTAGGAATCCCTCAGTTACATGTTCGTTCAACGAGACCTCTGATCCATTCAATGACATTTCACGATCATTTCATCATTTTTTGAAATTTCAATGGTTTTATACACATCCAGGTTTTTTTTCAAGGATGCGCGTATGGATACCACGAGAACTCAATTTCATGGCTCTGTAAAACAAATCTAAGGGTTCGCAGAGCTTGAACATGTTGCCAAATATGGCGAACGAAATACAACTGTCCATAAATAATGTAGCCATTTGTCCGCCGTGTTTTCTTGCTGCCGAAGCGTTTTATAGAGACCAAATAGAAACGTCGTATGACGAGACAAGATGCGCCTCAATGCCACTTCTGTTACCATAAAATTAGCCGGTGAAGTTACAAAATTCACACAAGTGTTGTTAGGTGCTTTCAGGGGACCGAACAACTCACAAATGAGTTCTTTCTGTTTCGGAGAGAGCTGATACTGAGAAAGACAGATTTCTTTTTCAAAAAACTGAATGTGATTTTTCAATTTTTCAAGCGGCGCCTTTTTGAATTCAGCGTAGGTGTGATTAAGTAATTCTCTCTTAATACGAGTGAAGGCCGACTGCATATCAGTAGTGCTGAAATTGCTACTACCGCGTATGAAAATATTAACATCGTCAAATAAGAATGACTTAGATAGAAAATGATGGAGGTATATCAATGCATCCTGGGTTACATTCACTGGAATTTGCCGGAAATGACACGATGGGAGTTCGTTTTGAAGTTTTTTCTCTAGCAGTATGTGCTTACCACATTTCTCATAAATATAAAATGTCACTTTAGAAAGAGCACACTTTTCAGCGATAGCCTTGATAGCCAAAGTTATATCTCCAGAACAATGGCTGATTATAACTGATATAGACGGATTTGAAGGTGATTTAACAAATATCTTATTGGCTTTATCTAAAGTCATTCCTCCGTACATCAGTTCTCCTTGATAGGTCACATTAGCATAAATTCTCCTGAATTCATTGATTGCGTTAAGAATGGCTTGGTCCATGTTGAAGTACTTGTAACTGGCCAACCGCCCAACAAAATGTACTTTCTTGTCTTTTTCTTCTAGCACGGCCAATTTCTTGTATTTCTCGTAAAGTTGTTTGTTTCTGTCATTTGGAACAGGGTAATATGGGTCACCTTTGTCAGTGGAAAATTCCTTCACTATCGTTGTACCTAAAATATAAATATTTTATACCGCACATGACTGACTTTCCTTTGATTGGCTGAGATGTACTATTCTATTAACCCTTTACCAAACGTAACGGCCAAAACCGGCCAGCGCTATTCTCAAAAAATGCTAATTAATTTTCAATATATATATATTTTTTATTTTTTGTCTCAAAAACATAGGTTATGACCCCTCGCTGGAACGAGCTCGCCGAGCTCGTTCCAACGAGTGGCCATAACCTATGTTTTTGAGACAAAAAATGAAAAAATAGTTATTCAAGAATTTTGTTTGCAAGTGTCGTCTGCTTTTCAGGTTAGGTAAAGGGTTAACGACAGTTTTACCTACATAGTGTTCTGAAATATTCGTGCACAGTTCTCCCGCACTCTACACTTTTTAAAAATAGCCGTGAAAACTTCTAAGGGGCGAGGGACTGACGGAACACAATGCACCCAATTAAGACATAGATGGCATTATAGGGATGGAACAAATGAATACTCACCCACTACGCACACGCAGCCACGCACATAGACGCGCATCCAGTTCCGGAACATTGGTGTCAATTTGCAGTGGAAATCTATTAGTTTGTGATAACAATATATATGAAAAATATGCATCGTCTAGTGAGGATAAGGCCCCACAATGTAGATCTTCTGTTTCTCGGGTCATTTTGTTGTAAACTTGCATGCGGGCGGGTGTTTTTTTTATTTTATTTTGTAATCATATCTTTGCCATCAAAAGTTCATATTCTTGGTGTGTTTTATGTTTTGAGACCTCATAATCTACAAAATAGCATGGGTGGTGGTGTATTTCGTTCTCCAACGAAAAAAGCTTTGAAATAAAGCATTGCAAGGCCTTGTTGCAATCAAGGGACAAATTTATCAATTTTATTAACCTGGGTAAAATATCAGACATAAACTACTTAATTATTTTATTTTAAGTTTGCATTAGGTATGCAAAGAGAGTATACGGAAGCCAAAAGAATCATGCGGGAGGGCCTGAGAAACAGTCTTTTAACCTTTTTAGGCCTAACTGTACGAAAATACCGATCTCGTTTTCCCACTATTGATAAATCCAACACTCAGCATGAATGCACGATGTCAGGTAATGGAATTATCGACAAAGGCAAAATGTAAGAAACTCTTTTTATGCTAAACCTACAACTTATTTCAGTTGGCACTGTAGCTTATTCTTCAGACGCCGAAATCTTTGTCTGTTGTCCTTATACTTTTAACTACACAGAACAATCAGATGTTTATATATGTAATACGTCAGGTTGTTTGCGTGGTGTTAGGGTAATACGTGTTCCGTCATTCATCTTTTTCACTAGAGACCGCCATCTTTGTTTCTGGGGGTGTCATGTGGTTATTACGGAGTCCGAATTACCAAGTTACTATGGGGTCCCCACCAGTCCTCAATGGTTCTGAAACTGCCACTATCTTCAGTACACAGTCACTCAGATGAAGATTGATTGATTGATTGATTGATTGATTCTTTATTCAGTAGTATACTGGCAACGTAATATATACCTAAGTACAACAGAGTAGTTGTGTAATAACATGTATACTACAGGGAGACAACATAGCCAGATTGGCTGTCTACCTGTTGTCTCCCGGAAAGTTGAATCGTGCAGCAATGGAATCAGACTTATTAACTGCTTGGTCACTGGTGGCTTGGTGTCACGTACACTCCTACCTACCCACCGCCCCTGAACTCTCAGTTAAATTGCTGATGATGTGAAGGATAGTGGACCATATGTCATTGAGAGATTTCCTCGTGGCCTCATATGATGAAAGAAGAACTCACATGTTTCGGTAAAGAAATTAGTGTGTAATGACAGTGGGTAGAGTTTAGATAAATGGAGTGATTTGATTGCGGGAGTGCAGAGTTCAGAACAAGGTTATAGATAGCAAAGGGTAGCTTGGAAAATCGAAAGATAGCTTAAGAATGGGCAGTAGCATGCTCTATGTGGAAATTTTCAGGTCCGCTTCGGTAACTTTTGGTAGTTGTTGGATCTTTTCGGGAGATCAGATATAATCCCATCCAATCGAACATAACCCTTTAGAGTCCTCACAGTCCTACCACAGTCCTTTGGGCCCATTGGTGACCTCGCGACATCCAACGTTCACGATATCGGGGGGCTAATTCAGCCAAATGCTCTGGAAATCTTTTGCACACAAACAATTATCGTTCGGATAAAATTTTGAATCCCGAAAAACATCTTTCACTTGCAGAGGGTGAGGGTGGGGTGGGGGCATAACTGATTTCCAGGAACGTATGGTGGGGTGCGTGGTTTGGTGTTTGGAGTGGACTAGAAATCAATTTTTAATAGTCAAATTTAATGGTCTAATTTTGTTTCCTTTCATTTTTTAAATGAATCACTCGTTCTAGCAATTGCTCGATAGCTTATTTACTCTGGGGTTCGAGTCGTTCGACAAATTGCTCGAACATGTGACTCCACATACTGCTCTGCGACTCATCTCGGTATTTGAGGATACCTGTGACATGGTGGTGTACTATTTGAGGATACCTTTTCACGATACCTTTTAGACAATACTTATCAGAGGAGACCTCTCTGAAGACAGTTATGGCTCCTGGCGTCTGTTCTGTTCTTTACATCTAGCCAGGGACGTGGCTAGAGGTTTCCGGTTGGGGGGTGTAGGGTAGTGAATTTCCAAGTAGTGAGAGGGACCTGGAGGGGGGAAACCCCTCCCGGTCCCTCCCACTAGTTGAACATTCACGACCGAGAAAAATTCTGAAAATGAATCCATGAAAGAGGGCATAAAATTGATTACAGTAACTGAAATGCCAACATATTTATGATAGAATTATCAGGTTATTATTATTTGGTATTATTCTGGGAACTGAATATGTGCTAAACAAATGCTCAAGCTGAGAACTTTGGGCAATTCACAATGTCCTAACATTAAGACTGATCTTATGGAGGAATGAGCAATTTTGGATGTTTCATCATTTTGTAACCGTGAATGATGGAATTAACTCAGGATAACGATTTTACATGATGTGATTTTCTTGAAGTGCATTTCGAAGATTTTTTTTATTACGATAAGTAAATATACTATAGAAAAATCTCGTACCGATTGACATCATGCATATTTATGAAGCTCGATATTGCATACACAGTAGTTGTAAATAGAACACTTGGAATTTTTGCCGATTTGAAACCGAGATGGAATTTTGGGAAGTAAAGGAGACATCACCATCACCAAAGAAGCTCTAAAACCCAGATAGATGGAATTTCCAACTACTCATGACTTTCCCTCCGAATTTCCAACAATAGGACATTTTGGTCAGGATTGGGGGTTAACCCCCCCCCCCCTCCCCCCCCCCCCCCCCCCGTTGCTACGTTCCTGCATATAGACCATAGCCTTTATAGCTCCAAGACCACTACTGATGATTTGACAAATATCGACATCGTCTGTCCTATGATTAGCCTCTACTGTACTCACCCAATCCTGTAGTCTTCTTCCACCTTTGTACCATTACTACTGACGTGTAGCACTACTACAGAATTGTTAACTATCTCAGATTGTTTGAATGACTAGAATCTCATCGAACAAATGAGCCACCGAGTAATTGCTCATCTCGGAAAGGGGTGCCGAAGCCAGCCGTTTTTAGTTAGGGGTGCTGGTAGTGGGATACCACGGAACGTGGCCCTTCCATCGATTTCACAAAAGGGATGCCATAAATGGGATTCCGTAAGTGGGAGTCCAAGCTCCTAAACAGGTGGTATTACTATCGGCTTCCATCTTGTCTTCAACTATCTGTCCTATGACTGGCCTCGATTGCATCCACCAATACTATAGTGTTATACCAGCCTTGCAGCCTTGTACCATTACTACTGACTCGTAGCACCTCTACACGCTTGCTAACTATTTCAGATCACTACCTCTACCCTCGGTTAAATCTTAAAATGTCAAAAGACCATCCATACTCTACTGCGATACTCGAAACCAAGCATACAACACACAACCAAAATGGCTTAGCATTCCTAACAAGATAGTACAAATCACTGGATGGTTTTGTAGTACTAATGGTAACAGTAGACCAATGGACTAGATACCACACAGACCATACTACCATTCTAAACTAACCTTTTAATACCACATAGCCTAGCATGACACACTACCTATAGCAACCACGATGGTAAAATACATCCAGTGGGTTAGTAGTGCCAAATACTAACAGTAAACGAACTGAGGGTACAGACCATATATCTTATATCACTGCTCTAGACAACCATGCATTACCCCCACTTCTATCCTACTCCACAAAACTGCTTGACCTAGCATTACGTAGTACCTATACCATCTGTTGGCCAGTACACCGCCCTAGATGGATAGTGGTACCAAGGGCTAACATTGAATCAGAAGGGGTACAAACCGCACATGCTATACTACCGCACTAGACAACCATACATTACCTCCACCCCACGCCACTACACTACCTGGAATAGTAATATGTACTACCTACACCGATTCGAACTACTACTGTTATTTGGTTCTTGTCGATGAGCAAAACATAAAACAGATTGCCAATACACATAGATTTTTGCAGCCTTTGATATTCCACTGCACATATCGTATGCTATTTATTATTTATATTGGCGACCCCTCAAGTAGAACTACTACTGTTATTTGGTTCTTGTCAATGAGCAAAACATAAAACAGATTGCCAATACACATAGATTTTTGAAGCCTTTTGGTATACCACTGCAAATATAGTATGCTATTTATTATTTATATTGGCGACCCCTCAAGTAGCTTGCATCTTGTGGCTATTCGTTTTTTTTTTAAATTGTCAAGTTAGCTGAGATCTCTTCTCGTAAGATAAGGGTTCAAGACCTCGACATTTCCCACAGAAATTTTCAATGCCCTCGTGCTATTTGCAAAGTCTGACTTTGCTACCAAAACAACTATCACCAACACTGGTCTGAACTGTCGCAACTGATTTTGTATCGACACAGTTCCGTACCTGCGTGGAGGGAGTGGAGGGGGGGGGGGGGGGATTAGCCTTGGCCCTCAAATTTTCGCATCCCCACAACACATTGGCCCAATGCAACTTTAACATATCACACACCCCCAAATGGTCTCCAATATGGGGACAGTCCGTAATTGGATTTTTTTCGTTTTTTGGGAAGTTGTCGGGTTGTTCGTGGTAATTATATATACTTCTGTCGAGTCGAACATACCATACGAACACACCCCCACTATATTAGAAACTTTTATGGGCCTATAGCACTACGTACTGCTCTATTAAAGATAATTCTTGGAGAATGCGAGCGAAAAAAACAAGTATCGGCCCCATTTGGATAATTAGATACACTCCAAACTAATCGAACACACCCTCCAAACACACTCCTGCCGTATTAGTGGACTGTGTGTCACTTAGTATCCACGTGCCTCCATAGAAAATAAGATGGCGGCCTCCGTTAACAAAATGGACGACGGAAACACGTCATCCCAACAACAAGCGCTGAGCATGTATACTGACCCCACATTTCAGTATGGTAATGGCGTCTTCAAATAACCGCTCACGAGGGCTACCATGACAACACAACACGCGGTAACCGGATCAATCACGTGTTCATGCCTCCACCAGGGCTTGGTCCAGCAAAAGTGGCATGAAAGATGCGAGCACTACTACTCATGTGTTGCGGACTATACTTCCGTAATGTGCTATTTGATGCATGCTGATTACGTGATAAAAATTCCTTTCACCTCAGGCACATGTGGGATGAACAAAGCTGTAGGCTCTATCGATAAATAGGTTATCTCCACCTGATTCCTTTAACTCGTCTGGGTTGGAGACCACTATAAATTACTTTCGGTAAGTACCGGTATGTGGAAGTCTGTTTCAGAGCGTGTGTTGGTTGACATTGTAATATTATTGAATCCCGTTATCAAAACTTAGATTATACTAACGGAAGAACCCTATCACTGCGTAACTAGATCTCATAATTTGTTCACACCGGCAAGATTGTCAAAGGTCATGTCGCCGCTCGTATGATGTGCAATGTGCAAGCTGAAGCCAATACTATAAAACTTTTACAATTGTATTTTCTGGAATTGTATTTAATACCTATTAATATAACTGACTAAAATTAACCATTAGCATTTTAAAAGATGTGGCAATTTGCCAACTGGCAAATTGGAACATCTTTGAAAATGCTAACGGTTCATTTCAACCCATTTAAAGTCATAACTAGAAAATACAATTCTAGAAAATACAACTGTAAAAAATTTATGGTATTTGCCCTTGATGCTAACTGTTGTGATGACTGCCATGTACAATTTTTCCTCGGGCAGAACACTATCGGACTCTCCTCATTCAACTCACCCTGGTTGGGGTGGGCTGGGGTGGTTTGGTATAAGAGGGTCCCGCGGTGTTCTTTTTGCAAAATTGGAATTAAACTATCAAATGGAGTCGGAATGGTCACAATACCGCAAATACCAACCACCAGTAATTAGTCCAAGAACGACAACTCAGTTTCCAATAGACGCTATAACAGCGTCATTTGGCTTATTTATTTATTGTTACTTAAGGTCACATACTTATGCACAATGGCTAATCGTGACCGTTACGGATGGAGGAAGCCGGAGTACCCGGAGAGAACCACCGAGCATTGACGAGCAACTGTCAGCTCCTCAACATTCTAACTCTGCTCAAGTTCCTTTCAAGCAGAGTTACAGCGGCTGAAGACATTAGCACCATCGACGTGCAGTACGCCTCAGTACACGGCGTCATCGTGCCCCCATTTAGGCAACCGGAATAAAGTGCCTTGCCCAAGGACACAACGCGGGTCGTCCCGTACGGGGACCGAACTCGGGACCTCTAGCATAGAAGTCCAACAGCCTACCACTGAGCCACCTCGCTCCCGTCATTTGGCTTAACCCTTTTACCCAACGAATCGGCCGCATCCGCCCGCGTAATTTACAAATAGAGCAGATGAAAAAATATTATTTTTCGAAAACAATTCACACAAACCATATCATGTGACCTCTCATTGGTACGAGCTCGACGTGCTAGTTCCAATACGGGATCACATGATAGGGTTTTGTTGCAACTTTTTGAAAACTTAAAAAAAAAATTAATCCTTTACCCAACGTAACGGCAAAAACCGGCCAGTGCTTTTCTAAATGAAAGTGTCAATGACACTGTAGCTCAACTTGTCAAGACAAAGACATGTACATGTATAGTATGTGACACAGCAATGACAAACATCTAGATAATGACCTGATAACAAAGGTACATATAAAGTATTGTAACGGTCTGTACATAAATACTGACCGTTGCCTGTAACAAATGTATATGTGTAAATGCAATGACAAACATCTAGATAATGACCTGATAACAAAGGTACATATAAAGTATTGTAACGGTCTGTACATAAATACTGACCGTTGCCTGTAACAAATGTATAGGTAAAGTATTGTAAAGGTGGGTGACAGTCAGATGCTAAACTAAAAAAAAATCTTTGAGTCCCGGAGTGGGTCTGACTGAACCCCAAAATATTTGTTCTCATAGCACAGTGATAATAAAGGCATCCCAAAACACACTCATTCCTGTCCCAAGATGAAAACAAAAGCACCCAAGAAGTTTCATGAAGATCAGTTCACAAATATGAGCTGTGTAGAAGTTGTGACAAAAAACTGATTGGACCTAATTTCGGTACAAAATGGCCACTGGCAGCCATCTTGAATTTTGGACCGCACCCAGAAACACTCGTTCTCGTCCCAAGGTGATAACAAAGGTACCCAAGAAGTTTTGTGAAGATCGGTTCATAAATACAGCCTCTAGCCCGAGCCGTATTGACATGTGCACTTACAGTGTATAAGTAGCACTGAATAAATCAAAGTTCATCTAATTTCCATAATTTCTGCACGAGAAAAAAACCCGTACTATATGTGATGTATTCTATGTTACTAAACATTCATACAAAAGTTTATTCAAATCAGAACTTTCATACAGAAGTTCTGTACAAAAGACTGATTGATCTAATTTTGGTACAAAATGGCTGCTGGTGGCCATCTTGAATTTCGGACCACACCCCAAAACACTCGTTCTCACCCCACGGTGATAACAAAGGTACCCAAGAAGTTTCGTAAAGATCGGTTCATAAATACGGCCTCTAGCCCGAGCCGTATTGGCATTTGCACTTACAGTGCTGAAAGTAACACCAAAAAACATCAAAGTTAGTCTAATTTGCATAATTTAGGCACGAGAATAGATCCCGTATTATATGTGATGTACCCCATGGTACTAAACATTGATACAAAAAATTATTCAAATCAGAGCTTTCATATGGAAGTTCTGTACAAAAAACAGATTTCTGCATCGTCGGTACAAAATGGCGGCTGGCAGCCATCTTGAATTTCGGACCGCACCCAAAAACACTCGTTCTCGTCCCACGGTCATAACAAAGGTACCCAAGTTTCGTAAAGATCGGTTCATAAATACGGCCTCTAGCCCGAGCCGTATCCAATTGTTGACGGACAGACGGACAGACGGATGACGGGCCATGGCATAAGCTCAAGTTTGGCTTCGCCAAAGTTGAGCTAAAAATCGCCAATTAATTTTCATTTTTTGTCTCAGAAACATTGGTTATGACCCCTCGTTGGAAGGAGCTCGTTGAGCTCGTTCCAACGAGGGGTCATAACCTATGTTTTTGAGACAAAATATGAAAAAAAATGAAAAATTTTTGCAAGTGTCGTCTGCTTTCCATGTTAGGTAAAGGGTTAAAATAATAATTTTTGATATCGTTTGCGTTGAGTAAAAAGAACGTATAACACTGCCTGCTTTTTGTGACAATAACGATTGATTAGTGCCGGGACATTATCCCACCGTCAATCAGTAGCATAGCACACGGTGGGTGAACTGCCAGCCAAGTTTCCCACCAATAATATGGTAAGAAAGTTCGAAATATGTTTGAACTTTTCAGTTATGCGATGGCTGGTGTGAGAAATACATGATGATCGACTGTCAAGCTGAGTTAGAGATTGCCCCATTTAAGCTACGCATTTTTCATTTTCCTCCAAACACATCAAGAAAGAGCATATGACCATTTAAGTGATTGGCATAAGGCGATGGTTTACATCATCATGTGCTTTGAGGCTTATCCTTGGGGTCAGAGACGGGAACAAAATTTTTCGAAGAACTTTTTAAAAATTTCGGATAGAAAAGGAGACCCAAATCGTGCAGAGCATGGCACAGTTTCCAGAAATTTTGAGTTGGCTGATATATACTGAATGTCAATGTCACCCGTCTACTGTCAATATTAACCGCACAGAGAGCATTACACAGTTACTTGTTACGAATAGGTGATGACATTAAGGAAAAAAGTCTTCAGCAACATAAAATTTTGATTTTTTTACTCAGAAACACAACCTAGCTTATTGTATTATCTGTTTCCTCGACGCGGTTCTTGTAAAGTTCCATCTCATTGTCCTATTTCTGTATTGATGGACTCGACCACCTGCTTCCGTCCAAGACAGACCTTCAGATCAGTCTAATTTGGGCACAACGGCAAATATGGATGTGACCTGCATGATTGGAGAAAAAGCACCGGTATTTTCTTCTTCTTCTTAGGTCCCCCGTCTTAAAATAATAGTTTACAACCCCTTGTTATAGGTCTTCGCCATTATCACTGGTTCCCATCACCCTTTGACAGAAGTTTACTCGATGAACTCGAGAAGGATTCTTAGGCTCCCAGTGTCGAGCCAAAGCCCTATCTGAATGTAAACTACGCATGGCGTTTATACTGAGAAAAGCCACAAACATGAATATAATAGATCTCAAGCTTTAAGTGCATGACCATATAGAATTCGCCACAGAAAAGCAATCGCGACACGACGTATACGACACTGTCGACGGCTATTCCCTTTCTATGTCGAACTCAGTGGTTTAAAAAAAAAAATTATCTGTTGCATTGTTTGATGCGAAGGTAAGCTCTAAGCTATATTGTAAGCATCAGGGAAACCTGGTCAAACTACATATTGCCGAAACAATTCAAAACTTTGGAAAAGTTTCAAACTCCGCATAATTTGGGCGCAATTATCTTATTTTGGCACAGCGTTTACCGTCGTTAGTTGGGATGAATTTAAAGGCCTGGTCCAAGAAAATAAAAATGTGAGCTACATGAAGAATTAAATCTCTTAGGAGTTAAATCCGACGCAATCAAGACAAGTACAGGGTCGAATATATTACAGTGGCGACGATTTATGTAGTTTTGAACCTGCGTGTTTGAAATATAGCAAATAACATTAAATCAAGTGGCTGCAGTGGCATACGAGCTTTTGGTTACAAAGGCGATCAGACAAGTGTGGACCCTCGGTGGAAACGATGGAAGCGAGTATTTTGCTGTTGGCAAAGGGCTGGATAATGTGGCTCCCCCAAAAACTCTACTCATGCATTGTGCTAGTATTGATGCACAGGATTCATTTGAAACGTTATCGGATCCGAGACCACCGGAAGGCGAAAAAGATGACGTCGACGAGTACGATAAAGCCACCAGAGCATTAGACTCGCATTTTATTCAACAGATAAATATATCGTACGAGCGGTATGTTTTCAGGCAAAAGCGCCAAGTGATACATGAAACACTAAAGCAGTTTATTACTTTCCAAAGTGTAATTTACTGGGATTTCCCGGTTTGATTATAAACGATAACTTAACAAGTGAATTATGCAAGCAACAATTGGGTCATGTACCCGTGCGCGCAAACGAAGGCGCTTTGCCGTGGATGTAATGGGGACTTCATTGTTTTTTGTTTTTTTAACCCTTTACTGAACATGAAAATCAGACGACACTTGCAAAACAAATTCTTGAATAACTATTATTTTCATTTTTTGTCTCAAAAACATAGGGTATGACTCCTCATTGGAACGAGCTCGACGAGCTAACCTGTGTTTTAGAGATAAAAAATGAAAAACTAATAAAAATGAATTGGCGATTTTTGAGAATAGTGCTGGCCGGTTTTGGTCGTTACGTTAGCTAAAGGATTAAAAAATATAATTATCGTTAATAATGAAAAGTAATAAACAGAGTAATCGCTTGACTGGACTGGTTACGTGAAATAATTCATTCGAGGCGAGGGATTATATTGTAAAACACTCGTGTGCATTCGCGCACTCGTGTTTGTACAACGTCCCTCACCTCTCATGAATTATTTCACGTAAGAAGTCCAGTCAAGCGATTACTCGCTATTTATTTCCCGGTTAGCCCGACAAGCTGATAATCGTGATTTTGGTACAAATAGGTCAGAATTTTCCCAAAAAGGAACTGATTTAAATTTAGAAAACCTTCAATGTATTGCGAGAGCCATGGAGGGTGTTGAGATACAGGCAGGAAAAATGGATAGTGACTTTAAGAATCTAGATACTGGTATCACAGTGAATAGTCTGAAATCAGTTCGGCCCAAAAACTTGAGAAAAATCTAATTGCTTTCGCTGTGGACGTGAAGGTCATTTTGCAAATAACGAATATTGCCCTGTAAGAGAATCTACTTGCAATAAATGCGATTTTGTTGGACATTTTGCTTCAATTTGTAAGACAAAGCTCCTCCTGTTAGTAAAATTTAAATGTTTGGTTCAGCAACTGCTCAAAGGTGCGCATGCGACATATGCTTGTGGGGGAAGAAAGGGTGAAGGTCATGTTCGGAATATGTCAGAAATAAAACGGAGAAATCACTTAGGTAAGATTGCTCAAAAGCAGAATTCTCAAACTGGCGAGGATATTTTTGAAGTTTTTAATAACAAAATGTCAAATTCAAGAAAGCATGTGGCAGATGTGAGCATTACTAATAAGGTCACAGAAACTGAGATAGATACAGGCAGTGCTGTAAGAATCATTTCATAAAGTTTGTATCATAACAAGTTTGAAAATGTTCCATGTAATAGTTCAAATGCAAGATCATTCTCTGCTGATATTTTATCAATACTTGGTATAATGTACGGTAAGCGTGAGACAAATGACACAGAGCTCTTACCATTGTGTGTTGTAAAGGGTAATACGCCACCATCGTTAGGGTGCAATTAGCTTGACAAAATAAAATAATCTTGGAAAACAATTTTCATTGTTAAAAGTGTAACTGATCCCTCTAAGGACTTCGATTTAGATGGATTGTTAAAAAGGCATGGATCGGTTTTTAAACCCGCTATTGGTACCATCAACGATTTTAAAGCAGCCACACAAGTTATGCCTGATGCCCAATCAATTTTTCACAAGGCCCGTACCAGGCAACACCCTTTGAACCCTGGTGGTATCTTCCATGTCAGTGCGATGGCTACAAGTGGAAGAGTCCATATTCATTATTTGGGGTAAACCAATTAATATTTTCAACGTGCAGCCATAGGGCTGCACGTTAAAAATATTCATTGGTCTATCCCATACATCCACTAATCAGCCATCCTACTTAATGAAATTATGAATTGTCTTGCTCCTGGTCGTAAAATCGGCCGCTCGGGATCAAATGGTTAAGGTTGAGTTAGATAGGCTTGAAAACCTGGGGTGATAAAAAAACTGAACAATCAAATTGTGGCACTCCCTTTGTTGTTGTTGTACAAGAAGCGACAATACTAAGAGGTTGTGTGGCGATCATAAGATGACTGTCAACAGACGATAATTAGCAGTTATCAAATCCACAAGGTTTGTTGGCTTCACTGGTGGTATTTTTCTAAAATTGATCTAACCCAGTCTTATCAACAATTAGAATTAGATGAAAATTCAAAATAGTATTCGGTCATAAATACACCTAAAGGCCTTTATTTATAAATAGGTTAAGTTTTTTGGTTTCATCTGCACCTTCTATTTTTCAGTCAGTTATGGACAGACTCTTGGAAGGGTTAGAAAATACAGTTTGTTACATGGATATCATCCTGGTGTCTACGTCTACGGAAGTAGAACACATGCAAATTTTAAATAAAGTTTGGAGTCGGTTAGCACAGTATGGCGTAAACGCTAAAGAAGATAGATGTGAATTCATTAAAACAGAGGTACTTGGGACATGTAATAAATGCCAGTGGTATTAACTCCTCGGATGAAATAGTCAAGATAACTGTAAATGCCCCTTATCCCGGTAATGTGATAAGAGTTATAGTCATTAATAGGGTTAACCAATTACTACCAGAAATTTTTCCTGTATCTTCATCAGAGTTAAAGCCCTCGAACAGCGTGCTTCAACCTAATGTGAAATGGCATTGGAGTGACAAGTGTAAGATAGCTTTTAACAAAAGTAAACAGCTCATATTAAATTGTAACATACTGGTCCATTATGATGCTGAGAAGCCACTTCGTCTGGCATGTGATTCAAACAGTTACAGTCTTGGTTGTGTGATTTCCCACATCATGCCGGATGGCTCTGAGCAACCAATTGCATTTGCGTCTCACACATTCTCGTCCAGACTCGTCGGCAGAGAAAAATTACTCGGAGATAGAGAGGGGAGCTCTTTCAATTGTATTTGGGATTGAAAAAGTTTCATCGCTATTTGTATGATAGGAAATTTACTTTACTTGCAGATCACAAACCACTTTCATTGATTCTGGAATCAAAAGCTGGTATTCCTACTCTAGCTGCAGCAAGACTTTGGAAATTATTTTATCGGCCTACACATATGATATCAAGTGTCGTAAGTCTGTGACTTGGATGTAGGGGATGATATTTCAGAATTTGATGTGTTTAGTTTTTCATTTATTGACGACTTTCCCGCAACCAGTGAAAACATTCGGAAAAAGTACGTTAGACGATCTAGTTCTTTCAAAAGTGTAAACACTGACGTTGCAAGGTTGGTCAGAACATTCCCCTAATGAAGTATTAGAAACTTACTTCATCTGTAGACATCAACTAACAGTTGAGCAAGGCTGTGTATTGTGTGGCAAACGAGTTCTGATCCCAAGTGCTTTTCGTGAAAGAATGCCCAGTGAGCTGCATGCTAAATAATCTGCACTCTTTCGGGTTTTAGAATCATATAGGACTTCGTCATACACATGGGAGATAATTCTGTAAGGTAGATATAGATTATGGGAAGTGAGGCAGTTTGATCGTTGGAAGGTAAAGGGTAATATCAGAGGACTAGATAGACTACGAGGCTAGCAAAAATAGCGTCTGTAATAGTAGGTAGTGACAGACTAGGTTTGGAATGTAAAACTGCTCTAAGTTAGAGACTCTTCCGCTATAAGAGACTACCCCATAACTACAGAATAGAACTGGTCAGAACGTACCAGGAAAGCTAAAAATAGCACCACAAAGCTAAAACTGTTCAAACTGGGAGGCTATTACACGCTACTGGGGTAGTCGTCGGAACAATCGAGGAAGATAAAGCAGATAGAAGTCATTGAATAGGCAGTGCAGGTCCAGGAATGTTGGCGCGAGAGTAGCCAAAATAGTTAAAAGCAGAGGATTCTGGGGGCAACCGAACTAAATAAATGGATGTCGTGTTGTTTGTGGTAATTTTAGAAAGTAAACGAGGATTCTGGGTAATTAGATTGACCCATACAACGGAACGCGTCTATTATTGGAGCAAAGGGAGAATTCTGGCGAAATCTGAACCCATTTCGGTAGTTTTGGTGATTTGGGTGGATTGTCGGGTCTATTTGGGTAACTAGAATTACTCTTATGCAGTGAAACGTACCCTCAGGACACACTCCATCCTATTGTAGGCATTTGGGAATTTGGGACACAGCAACTACGTGCGACCATAGAAACCAAGATGGCGGCATCCAGTATACAAAATGGGCGACGGAAACACGTGCCATCCTAACAACACACCTGTACATGCGCACTAAGACAACGTATCGCTATGGGGAAGACGTCACGTGACTGAGACGTAACTTCCGGAGTCCAGGATGGAGGACGGATGATGTGGGACGATCCATCCCAATCCTACAGCTGGCGTGACACACAGAAAACCTCTTCGAGCTTCAAAGTCCAAGTTTGAGCTTGGTTCTGCTCATCGCAAAATCTTTCGAGAAGATCACACCTCCAAAACGTTTCAAGACTACTTCTTTGTCCTCCGCTTGTTTCTTGAAATTTGGGGGTCTCGACGCACACAAGAAAAGCCGTCTACCAATGTTTTCCCCACAATCGGTAGGATACTGCCGACGCCAGAGTCCAGTCGATAAGTTAAGAAATCCGTCTGGTTTGGTATCTAATGCACCAGATTGGCGGAAAATTGAAAATCTGACACCAGTAATAACTAGGACCTCCCAGCCCTTACCCCTACCCCAACCCTTACTTCCCCACCCGAGGCAGAAGTATAGTGAGTATTGGTGAGGGTAACAAGCGGAAGGACCTGGTTGGAGCAACATGATGAACTTGAACAAACCCGCAAAGCAGCATGTGCATGGTGTATAGAGTTCACAATGCAGCTGAAAGAAAGTAGGGAGGGGTATAGCGGCACAAAACCCATCAGACCTAGCATGGTACTTTCCAGTGAGAGAGTATTCTTAAAACACGGATGAGGAAAAATGCCATTTTCTTGACAAGGGCAATGTTTAAAAAGTGTTAAAATGTGTTTGTATGAAGGGGAGAACGGTACCGACAAATTTACTATACCTACGGAACAACTGGCGACGCATGTCTGTGTTACACTACATATTATTCAGATATAACACAAGCAGAGTTGAGTACAGGCAGGGACGTGCCCCCCCCCCCCCCCCCCCCCCCCCCCCAATCCTGGCAAAAAATTCCTATTGTTGGAAATTCGGAGGGCAAGTCGTGAGTAGTTGGAAATTTCATCTATCTAGATTTTAGACCTTCTTTGGTGATGCTGATGTCTCCTTTACTTCCCAAATTCTAATTCGGTTTCAAATTGGCAAAAATTCCCACTTCAAGAAAATCACATAATGTAAAATCGTTATCCTGAGTTAATTCCCTCATTCACAGTTACAAAATGATGAACTATCGAAAATTGACCATTTCTGCATAAGATCTGATTTATTGTTAGGACAGTGTGAGTTACTCAAAGTTCTCAGCTTGGGCATTTGTTCAGTACATATTCAATTCCAAGAAGAATACCTATCATAAATGTGTTGGCATTTCAGTTATTAGAATCAATTTTATGCCCCCTTTTATGGCTTCATTTTCAAAAGTTTTCTCGGTCACTCTCCACTAGTTGGAAATTTAAATTCGATCGGAAACCTCTAGCCACGTCCCCGAGTACAGGGGTACAGGAAACACGACTCGAATTGGATTTGTTCAAGTGTTTGACGAACGCCGTTGGCGCGAGTGAAATATAGGAATTAAATATTGGAAAAACGTCACTAAGGTTAATTGATTCCTGTCCCCAGCATTCTACTTGAGTTGTGTTCTGTATTTTCACTAACAATAAACTTGAATTACGTGAATGAAGCTGATATTTTTAACCCTTTACCCAACGTAACAGCCAAAACCGGCCAGCGCTATTCTCAAAAATCGCCAATTAATTTTCATTATTCAAAAACATAGGTTATGACCCCTCGTTGGAACGAGCTCATCGAGCTCGTTCCAGCGAGGGGTCATAACCTATGTTTTTGAGACAAAAAATGAAAAAAATTAGTTATTCAAGAATTATTTTTGCAAGTGTCGTCTGCTTTTCATGTTAGGTAAAGGGTTAAAGAAGCGTTCTTACACGTTGGTTGGAATCCGTGCGTGAGGTATCTAGCACATTTCTCAATGTTTGTATTATGTTTGTATTGTGTCAGGTGACGTTGAAAACAACAGTAATCGTGGTACAAAATCTGATATCAGCAAGTGTATACGAATAAGCGTTAGTCTGTCCCTTTCTTCTGGTGAGAGTGTCACTGTTCGGTCATGGTTCGGTTTATTTCTTATACTTCAATTATTATCATATTTTGCCTTCTGGCTGAATAATGGCTGAAGTGGAAGAAATAGTCCGAACTAACTGATGGCGGAATCCATTCACCAATCTACATTTGTTCACATTTACAGAAACAACTTTTACAGAAATGACCGTGTACTGAAACACAAAAAGTGTGTGCGTGTGTGTGGGGGGGGGGGGGGGGGGGGGGGGTCGGGGGATCTGCCCCGCGTGTATGCCCGGTCACTCCGCCTCTGAATACAACATACCTGATGAAGTCTGGCCGTAGAGATGTTTATATTCGACAATCCTCGTGAATCGCATGGGGCCTTGTGGGTAATTGACCACCGACTTCGGCTGGTAGAAAGATACGTTCCGCAAGTGCTCTGTTTGGAAGATGATAGAGCGATACTCAAGTTTGTCCAGTCCAGAATCGGCGAAGTATTGGTCAATAGGCCCGGTGAATATCACCCTCTCGTAATTCTTTATATTTATTTCACCCGCACTCTTTAACTTGAAAAAATCTGTATTTACATAGTACTTGATATTGGGATGTTGGAACATTTTGGTCACGAACTGAGTGTATCCATTTTTAGGAAGAGCTTGAAACTGGTCGTCTGGAAAATATCTGTCGTCCCAATCATTTCTTACTGGAATCCTCTGTAGCACAGACGCATCTAATTCTTTGGGATCTTTTGACCACTGTTTCATCGTGTATGCTTTGAATATCTTCTCATAAAGAACTTTGCCAACCCGGGCTTGTGCAGCCTCCTCTCCGTTCTTTGGGTTAGCATTTTTCACTTGATTCGCTCCAAGCCACGCATCCATGTCAGATACAGTATATAGACTCTGATTCATTATATTGTTCACGGTATCGATGTTCACGGGAATGGGAACCAGCTTACTATCAATGTTACCAATCACCCTATGGTGATATGGCAACCATTCTGAGAACTGTGATATATATCTCCATACTTCCGGTACCTTAGTATGAAATAAATGCGCCCCATACCTTGAAACACGTATTCCCAGTTCATTCACAAAATCGTACACGTTGCCTCCAATGTGATCGCGTTTTTCAATTACGACAACTCTCTTTTTAAACAGAACAGTATGGAGGTGTGCCATGACAGCACTGGAAAGGCCAGCGCCAACTATAAGAATATCACCATCATATTTAGTATTATTTTTTACTGGCCCTTGTCTAGTTTTCTTTTCAATCTTGATCGTCGTCGTTGTTAACTTTCCAGGCGTAGATATATCGTTGTGTGGTGGATGTGTAGGGATGTTACGATTTAGTGCGGATGGTTGACTATCTTGCGACCACTTAACGACCTGTAAATTCTCGAGGACAACATTCTTGTCATTGCCGTTGCCGAAATGCGTGAAAAGGTAATTAATGATAACAAATGTGACCAATACGAAACCAACTATGAAAATAAATCGGTATCTTCTGATCATGTTTAACATGAAAAAATACCTGAAATGAGAAAAGAGAGAAAATGCTGTTAAACAAATGTAACTTTGTCTTCGGGGGGGGGGGGGGGTGGGGGGGTGCATCCTCAACTTTTATCGTCATAGATATTGACTCTTGGGAAAGTTATCTCCCCTTGTAAATACTGGAGTCTTGTTGTAATCCAATTAACATTGAACCTCTGAAAAGTGTGAATGAAATCTTGATCGCCAGGGAATGGTTGCCGGAAGCGCTCGTTCTGATGAGGGGTCATAACCTATGTTTTGGAAACCAAAAAATGAATTTTTAGTTATACGAGGATTTTTTTTACTGGTTGACCAGAAATTAATTAAGACGCTTTGGGGTTATCGCACCTTTTCATTTGTGCTCACGCAGAAACCTACCTGATATTGTGGACTGCGGTTTTAACTGTTTTTACTACAATAAGATTTTTCTTGGTGGGGAAAAATGGGAAAATGTCATCTTGTATATTTTTATATAGTTGAATAGGGCAATATCTATATTATATGCCGGTATGCGCACAACATTGCTAATATGAATTTAAAAAAAAAGTATTAATCGCTAAAAGGTGACGAAAATGCAATTTTCTATCATTTTACATGGAATTATACAGGAAATAACAATAGCATTTTAAATCAACGTGGAAAAAAAATGGTTGAATGAAATCGTTCGATAATATCACAAACTGTGAGCATATATATTGTTCTTAAAGGATTGATGCGCACAGCGAATATAACTTTCATAGGTTTTATATAATTTTGAGATATATAAAAATTTCCCATTCAATTAGTGTTAATTTTTGCCAGCCAATTCTTAGCAATCAGGGGAGATAACCTTTTCGTAAGTCGATGTGAATGACGAGAAACGTTGACCATGGAAGAACGTCGATGCTCGACGGCTCTGCCATATCGCCCAATTTGGAACATACCTAACTGCTTTTATCAAAGACTTATACGCTACAAATATATACTTTCCATTGATAAAATACTGTATTTTAAACACACAATAATTACACGCCGGCAAGACCACGTCATGGTCATAACATCTTTTGTTGTTAGTTACTCTCTCCCTGGTTGCGGAATTCTACGTTCTAAAATCAGTTGGATTGAAAATTAACTCAATTCAACGGGGTTGGGTGAATATGAACCCAACTGGGTTCATATTCACTCAACCAAGTCGATTTGAGTTAATTTTCAATCCAACTGATTTTAGAGTGTACCGATATATCAAGTCGGGCATATATTGCACTTTCTATAATCTGTGTAAATGTTTGTCGGGTAAGTAAGAGACTTTGCCCAACTGAGTGCTCCAAAGCATGTGAATATTTAATATTTTCATCGAGCATGCAGGACGTCTGCCCAAGTTGGTGATTCATAATATCTTTCCAAAACCTCTGCCCGACGAAATCCATGATCTGGAGTTTTTCATTATTATTATTATTTTTATAGGGTGGGGTGGGGTGGGAGGATGACCCCCCCCCCCCTCAATTTACGCCCCTGATTGTCGTACGGGTGCGCCGGAAAGTTTTGGACGTTCCTACATCCAAAGCACGAAATATTTTTTGTGTGTAAGTTATTGCCCGTTCATTTTAAGCTGATTGACACATACAACACACGAGAATGGCAAAATAAATAAGGCCATTAAAACGGACGAAAATGTAATTTGAAAGATACCGTGCTTTAATTGCATCTTCCTTACCACACCACAACCTTACTGGGTGTTATGCGTTACAGTCGAAGGACTGAGACAGTCGCTGAGCTTTGCGCGGTTACTTATAAAGTCCCATCTCCATGCGCCGATTTGAAAACGTGAGTAAATTTGCATATATGAAAATTTTGCTTACACGTGCCAAAGTATTTTTTTTGCGATGTGTTCACATGCATTTGGGGATTCTTCATCATTTCAGCCATTTCAGTGAAAATGGATGGACTGTTCAGATTTAGGAGACGTAGAATGCTGCCATACTGCTTGGTAAATCGATTTGTAAATACCAGCATTGTTCACTTGAGGACAGCCCAACTGTTTTTCAATGCTTCTCTCTGCCAATATGCCTTGCAACAATCTGGTCCACTCATCTGACCGGGAATTCCCTCTTTTTCTCTGATTTACATTTCTTCTTAAAGTCATCTTAGTTTAAACAATATTTATTGAAAAAAGACAAGTTAACTGTATACATGCAAACAAGTGTAAACGAATTGAATGTTTTGTGCGTAAATTTCAGTGAATACAATTGACACATAACATATCAAACTAACCTGTTGTAGTAGGGGATTCGGAAGAAAGGTGAATGCTTATGTGAACTGTCTCCCAAGCCATCTTAACTGCTGTATGAACTAAATTTACGGAAATTTCTGACCACAGGTGTCAAATGTCAGTTATTAAGTCACTCAAGTCCTATCAATAAGGCTTATGCAATAATTTATCTCTTATTGGGAAATGCTCAGGTAAGCAAATTTTACTCTGCGTTCACATGAGAAAAAATACTCACGTACAAACTTTGCATATATGCAAATGGAAATTTGCATTTGGTTCCCACTAGGTGCAAAAGTAACAAAAATTGCTTATTGAGTAAATTTACTCACATGAGTAAATGCGTTCACATGCGCTGATTTGCATACGTAAGGAAATTTGCGTATTTGCAAACGAATACTGACGAATGCCAATCGGCGCATGTGAACGAGGCTTCAGTCAGTCCTTCCTCTGTTCTTGTGGTAGATATCGTGCCAAGTCCCTGTGTTACGCCACATGATGATCATGATAAACTACCTTGGAAAGAACTGAATCCGTTACTATACTCTCCCAAAAAAGAAAGTGTACATGCTAAAAAATAACACTAAAAAAAGATATATATCATTTCATTTTCATTCATGGAAATTTTATTCAATCACAGATGAATCAATTTGTGATCAACACGAGAAATTTCATTACGCTATGACAAATACTCTTGGTGCCATGGAGAGTCAAAGACACCAAGGGTCCAACACAAAAGTCACACACTCAATATCTGGTATGACCTCCGTCTGCATCGACTACTGCTGTGCATCTACGCTTCATGGAAGCGAACAAGTTAGCATGGAAATGGGTTAGGGTAGGGTTAGGTTAGGGTTGGGTAGGGTAAGGTTAGGGTTAGGTAGGGTTAGGGTTATGTAGGGTTAGGGTTATGTAGGGTTAGGGTTAAGGTAGGGTTAGGGTTAGCTTAGGGTTAGGTTAGGGTTAGGGTAGGTTTAGGGTTAGGTTAGGCTAACCCTAACCCTACTCTACACCACTGCAGTCGAGCTCGACGATGACGTAACGTAAAAATTGGACGAATTGCAGGTCTTCGGGGACGTAAGACGTATTCTCTCAGGCGGTTGATTACTGTTTGAGGATGTATCCGTCTCAGGTTAGGGATGTTCCTGGCTGTCATCATTGCCGTTTGTTGCCGGTCCGGAGATGGACGACATGGATATACCGATCTTGTGCAGGGGGTGGTAACTCAGGGTCTCCCAGAGTGGGGTCGGTCTCAAACGTCATCATGTTGTGCATATCGATGGACTAGCCTGTCCACAGTGTTACGGTGGCAGTTCAAATGCTGGGCAACCTCTCTGTGTGTTCTGCCAGCTCTTATCATACCCAGGGCAAGGAGACGTTGATTCATTGTCAATCTTGGCATGCTAATGTGGAGTCGTTTTAACAGCAGCGCACGTTTGAATGTGAACGATAGGATGGCCTTACTTTAGTGTTTAAATACCCAACGATTCACACTGCTGCATGAATTTTCAGACTCTCCACGTGCAAAATATGCCTTTTCACAAACGTGCAGCCTGTCATTTAACGTTAATGCAATTTTAACGGGGAAAGCTGTTTTTGTGTTCAATATAACTTATTCATGAACAGGTTAACACTCTTTACACCTACGAAATTATTTTTTTGGAGTTTGATCAATTTCTGTAATGCACACTTTCTTTTTTGGGCGTGTATATATAATAATCTCCATAAACGTGTGGATTCTGGGCAAGAGAAATATAACATTGGTCCCACAATTCTACACCTATTAGTCAGGATGCCTTGCCCGTAGCTTCCGAACCAAAATACAAGAAATTGAGGCTCGAATTGAACGCGTGGTGTGCCATTTTGTCTACTGAATACCTGTGGAACGTATTCTAATTTATTACGTTCGGCCATTTCACGAACCCATCTTTTTTTCTCGACAAATAATATTATCCCACCCTACATATTTCGGAAGATTTTCAAATGCATTGCGTGATGTATAATACCTAAATGCGCATCTAGGGACAAAGAAGATATGTGTGTTTTCGAAAATGGACACCGCATATGGGAATTTGATTTGTAATGTCACTAGCGAAATATGATATTTATTACATCATGTTATTCAATCATATATTGCTGTTATCAATGACGTTATGATATTCACAAAAATGATTACTGGTGTATCGCAATGTTCTTGATCCATTCTGGTAGCTGTTTCTATTGATGGGATTTAACTGCTTTCTTCACCAAAATGTAAATACTGCTGACTGGACAGAAACGTTTGTTGTTTGTTTGTTTGTTGGTGGTTAACGTCACATATTTATGCACCATGGCTAATCGTGACACAACATGGAGATGAAGTCAAGTTTAGTCAATCGTTGATCAACATGTTGCCCATTTTAGAGGACTTTCACCCCAAGCATTGGTGACTGGGTCCTATTTTACTAGTAAAGCAGAACTGGTTTACCACAGTAAACAAGTGCTGCTTACTTCCCGGGGAGAAACGTTTCCAGTTAGAGAAATTAATTAGGGGTTATTACTTGGTTAGTTTCATATCGGCCGAGATATCAGCCCGAGGTTACTTCATATCAGACTGACACCGAACGTCTATGGCTGATGTGAAGTTACCTGAGCCTGAGGTCGAAGGTCGATGTGAAATACCCAGGGCTGATATTATTATTATTATTGATTGATGTTTAAGGTCACATATTTATGCACAATGGCTAATCATGACCGTGACAGTTTTACGGGTGGAGGAAGCCGGAGTACCCGGAGAGAACCATCGAGCAACGGCGAGCAGATGCCAGCTCCCCAACATCGTAACTCCGCACTGCAGCACAGGCAGGGTTAGATTGGTTGAAGACATGCGTACCATAAAGACATGCGTACCATCGACGTGCAGTACGCCTTAGTACATAGCGTCATCGTGCCCCCCACGCGGGCAATGGAGATGAAGTGTCTTGCCCAAGGACACAACGCGGTTGCCGCAGGTGGGATTCGAACCGAGGACCTCTCGGCTTGCAGCCTGCACCTCTACCTACTGCACCACCGCGCACCCCCGGGCTGATATCTCGCCGATGTGAAACTAACAAAGTGATAACTTCTTTATTTGTTAAACCAAAACAAATAATTACAAAATGTTCTCAGATCTATAACTATTTTCTAACAGTGTTATTGTTTCTCATTCTTTTCACAAACTCCGAAATTTCTCCTCCTAGTTCAGCTATCCCAACGTCTCGGCTACCCCACTCGGGAAGCAGCGACGTTCGGATAAATTAACTAATCTCTTATCCCATTTTGACGAATCTCCACTTACGACTCTGAATCTTATTTTGCGTTGAATTTTCTGTACGGCTCCTCTTTCTTCTATTCATCCGCAGGGGCGACGGAACTGGAGGGGTGGGGTGGGGGGGGGGAGGCAGCCCCTCCTCTTTTTGCCGGGCCATGTTTTTTTTTGTATGCATATATTTTAACACAACAAATGACTGGTGAAACAAGGGGCGGATCCAGAGCCTGCCCCCACATTTTCGCCAGCTATGTTTCTCTCGTACTGGTTCAGTTTCAATGGATTTCGGATCATTTTTTGCAGTAAGTGGCAGCAAACGCTAAAATGTATACAGTCTGTTAAAAAATCGGTTAACTGAAGTAGATCGTAATCTTACAGACATACAAGTACCAAATCCACCCCCAGACAAGATAATCCGCAGACAGTATAATTGCGGTAAACGTCTGGTAAAGTATACAGGTGAGGTCTATTTATCAGCGTTGGTCGTTACGACCAAAGTTGATAAATAGACCTCACCTGTATGCTTTACCAACGTTTTTAAAATTGAGAAATCTTTCAAAAACATCTCTTGAAAAATCTCAAAATATCCGTGACTTAGATGCACGGAAATGGGGGTTTTGCGACCCTGGAATTTAAAATTTTCATACCGACGACCATCGATCGCCCGAACCGCCCGCCCCCCCCCCCCCCCTCACACACACACTTTGAAAATCGTTCCGCCGCCCCTGATCCACCTAATCTTTACTTATTGCCATCTGTGGCAACCACTTTTGTTACAGCAACCATTTTTATTACAGCTCACCGCTTTTGTTCCAACACTTAACCACATTTGTAACAGCTCACCACATTCGTAACAAAATCAACCAATTTTGTAACAGAATCAGCTCACCATTTTTGTTACAACACCCACCGTTTTTGTTACAAAAACCTCCTTGCTTACCACTCTTGTTACAACGTCGTCAGCTTTTGTTACATTTTGTGTCAGTGTGAAAAACAAAGAAATTCGCAAGTGGTGGGATTCATGACGTTTAATCATGATTATCAATACCTAACCCTTGCCGCGCATGTCCGGTAGTAACGTCACAGCCGGCGTATTATCGGATGATATAGTAGCCTGCCACCTCGCGACATCATTGTCATGGTGATAAGTGGCATATCGTGCGCATGCGCACACGTAGTATACCAAAAGTGGCACGCGCCGATCGGCGCCAATTTTTATAAGACTCTAAAACCTTTAGAACAGCATTTGTTGTTGTTGTTGTTTTTATTTATTTTTTTTTTACAACATCTTCTATTAAGAGGTATCGTTTTACCTGGTAGGGTGAGATCCCAAACTTTCCCGCTATTTTACCGCTTTTTCTACCCATAAAAGTGACGAAGTTGAGCAGGCTTTTCCCATTTTTCTACTATATTCCATATTTAGCTTATTTCTACGTTATACCATATCCCTTAGAAACAACTCCGTAACGATACGCCACACTGTATCGATTAGTTTTACCACGGTAGAAATCTCGAAAACAGATCCACAATGCCTAATTTGTACAAATTTCATCTGTCTTCTTATAGCCCAATGCCGAGTAAGAATGTAGTTTGTCCTCTGCCCCCTCCCCCCCCCCCCCCCCCCCACTCCTCGCAGAATGTCTGTCAAAATTACATACTAGTCAGGAAAATCGGAGGCTGTTCTTTGCACACGCTATGTACAAAACGTAGCATGTGTGTAACCTCATGGCATTATCCCTCGTATAAACGTATCCGAGATTGAACGTACGTTTTGACAAGGATAAGGTCGCTGACCGCCTTTATTTGTGGGTATGGAACGACTAGCAACGTTTAGGGGTCCCATGTCCCTAGGACGAGTAGGTACTCGCGGAAACGCTATGCAAAACCAATACACACTTGCACACAACATTCAACACCCCTACATAGACAAAGCAATACACATATAATACATCATCATTCATGAACCCACCTCCCCTTCCACCATACACCACCAACACATATGCATATGCCCCAAAGAAACTAACTTAATATGGTTATTTTGTAATCAAGTTAAAATCTAATAAAATATGTAAAACTCATAGGCGTACAGGGGCTGATTTGTTAGGGGGTGGGGGGGGGGTGGTTGATGGGGTGGGGTGGATGGTGTTGGGTTCAGAGGGCCGGTACACAATTGCCCGAAACATATCAACAATTTTACCTGAATTTCCCGAATTTAACCCATTTTTTGCCCGAATTTTGCAGCCCATGCCACCCCCATCCGCCACTGCCCCTGTCCCGCACACCAATGGTAAAACATGAGCTTTAATATATTTTCTACACCTTATTTGATATTTGAATAGCAACATCCTAACTACGAAACGTTTAAGCGAGATGGCTACTGTCGGGATGGAGGAAGTGGGGGCAGTGGATTCGGAGAAATGTTTACCCCTTTCTGTAATCCACCAATTTAATTCTACTTATCTCTACTGTACAAAAATTATCTCTTTCTCTCAATCAAACTTTCATTACTTTTCACACATATTACTGTGTTACATTGTATCCACAGCGTTATATACATATTTTTCTTTCTGCAAGCGCCGAGATTTCATTCAAATATACACAGTTTCGGGAAGCTCGGCGATCTTCGGAACAATATATACTATTAAAAAAAAGTAGGGGATATTTGATAAAAGTGAGATATCAGAAGAAATATATTTATATTTTCATCAAAAAGACAGATGGGGCACTGCAGTGGGACATCTGGTGAATGATTAGTTGGGTGTCTAACAAGCACACATTCCACGCTCTGAGCTGTAGAAGACATGGACGGTCAGTCAGAAAATTTACTACACTCAGTCCAAGACCTCAATACCTTGTAAATTCTCCTCGGTTCGCGAGACAAGCGCGGATCCGACCTGGCATACTTCTCGCCAAACGTCCAATATCAGCTTGACTGATGTTACTCCATTCTTTCTGCAGTGCAGTGGCGAGTTCCTGGACATTGGTAAGGGGATGTTGGCGTTGTCGTACGCGACTTCCAAGCATATCCCAGACGTACTCGATTGGTGAAAGGTCTGGACTTAATGCTGGCCAAGGCAGTGTAGTGATGTTCTGCTCCCGGGGAACTCTGTAGCGACACGGGCCCTGTGTGCTCTTGCATTGTTATCTTGGAAAATGTATCGACGGCCGTGACGTCGCGCAAATGACACCACACGAGCTGCTAACATGTTGTCGCGGTAGTACTGCCATGTGACACGCCCTTGGATGACATGTAATGCTGTTCTGCTTGTCATGGTTATGCCTCCCCACACCATAACCGATCCGCCACCAAAACGACTGTGCTGCCTAACGGTTACGTCATTGTATCGTTCGTTCCGCCGCCGCCACACTCTGTTTCGCCTGTCGTAGAAGTCGAGAGTGAACCTCGATTCATCGGAAAACATGACGTTGTTCCACCGACGATTGTCCCAGCGCTGTCGTGCTCCACACCAATTACGCCTTGCTGCGATGTGACGTTCCGTCAAACGTGGAATTATTCGAGGTCGTCGAGCGTATAAATTCCAGCTGTGTAGGCGATTTGGGATAGTCTGACCACTGACTCTCGGTGCAGCTGCTATCCAATTTCTGAGACACTTGGTTGGCGGTTACGTTATACTGTGGTTCGGATGAAACGATCCTGGTTAACAGATGTCGCCCTTGGACAATCTGGTCGACGTCTGTCAACATTGCCTGCCTGACGGTAACGTGACCACAACCTGCTAATCACCGATTGAGTAACGTTGAGAATTTGAGCCACTGCAGTCTGCCTGTTGTCAGCTTCCAACATGCCAACGGCACGTAAACGTTCGTCACGTGTCAGTCTTCGCACACTGCAAAGTTGCGTTTCGACCAGAAACTATTGATGAACGAGTTTATACCAATACAAGAACGATGAGACCTCCGAAAAAGCCCGTCCAGTACAAATGAAAATTTCAAAACTTACCCCACAGACATTAAAGCGGCGCTCGTGCGAAAAACCTGCACGAAGTTTTCGTGGGCCGGTGACATTCGTGATCCACACTAATCTTGGTAACAAATTGATTTTCCAGTACTCGCTCAGGGTTCTAACGGTAGATCACGACTCGTCTTCGACTCGTCGTGATCTGCCCTTAGAACCCGGAGCTCGACTCGGATACATATTTTGTACATCCACATAATGGTAATAATCTCTATGTACCCGCTGTACGAAAGTGGTAATAATAGAAATAACATGACTTTGACGGGCATTACAGTGTATCAACGGCTCAACAGAAATGGTTAACAGCCCTAGAGCTTATTAGTAGCCCGAGACGAATAGAGCTTATTAGCGGTCCGAGACATCGCCTCGGGCCGTTAATAAACTCTTGGGCTGTTAACCATTTCTGTTGAGCCCTTAATACACTGTAATTCCCTTCAAAATCATGTTATTGTTATATTAACAATTTCAAATGACTGATGTTTCATAGATGTGTAATTGATATATACGGGCTACCGGAATTACAAAGGTAGAGTGTTTAATGAGATATGTCCAAATTAGCCTAAAATTAGAAGTGACATAAAAACATCAATATGGCGATAAATACCCCCCCCCCCCCCCCCCAAAAAAAAACAAAACAGATATCTCCTAATTTTTTTCCCTCCACAACAAAACTAAAATTTCGAAACAATCCGACGTACTTTATTTTTTTACCCTATCCCCCATCGTGACGTCACCTGAGAGTTCGACCATAACGGTGGCCATTTTCCAAGGACGGCACGGTGATTGATATAACGCACCGTCTAAATCGATTGACCCATGCGTCCCAAAACTCATGAATGCTGGACATACGCCTAGGACGCATCGTGTAAATAGGCATTCAGGCAAAGGGTTAATCTATTCAAAGCGTTGCGTACATCGAAACCTTTTTTAATTTTAAACACACAACAGCCGCGCATTAAATATAGCATTTATTGACAACATGGCCCAGTTACATAACCAGGCTAAGTGAAATGGGGCAGGGTGGCAAAATACCCCCCCCCCCCCCCCCCCCCCCCCATTTAATTTTACCTCTTGCTATTAAGCGTGTGCATGTACCGTAGTCGAAGATACACGGTATCTCCCCCACTCCTGAAAAAAAAACTATTAAGTTAGTGGGATTAATACTTTTTAAATGTTTAAGTAACCAGAAAGGGAATGCATAACTGTAACAAAATGATCCAAGAAATCGGGGCGAGAGAACCAGCGTCAAGGATTGTGAATAGTAGTGGTATATGAGGTTGACATTTTTTTCAGGAAATCTAAGTGGCACCCATCCCTACCCCTTCCAAGGCCCCGACGTCGACATAACCAACATTTTGGCGCGAAGGCTCGAAAAAGTTCTGGGGTACAAGAGCTATCTACCTGAGAAATCTAGTAATGAGCAAAGGCTGTTCCAAACTAGAGAAACAGAATTTACTGTACCCAGTAAATTTAAGTCTGTGTGAAAAGGGTTAATGTATCAGGAATAAACTATACAGAAAGAGAATTTATGGAGGCTTATTTTCAGGAGTAAAATGTTTTTAAACAAATCAGAAATGGATTTTCGTTAATAGTATTTACAGATATTCATACTGGAATCAGAACAATTTTTATAAGAAACCAGAAAAGGCATATATGTGACCAGCATTCAATGGGTTCGATACACGAATCAGAAATGGACATTTTTGGCTCCGCCCACTAATTTGAGTGATGAAATACGTTCATAAACTTTAGAAATGCATTAAGGTGTAATAAAATGCATTTCCCAGACTTTTTGAATAATATGCACTTGATGACTTTGGTGACCTCTTTCAGGCGGACCCCTAGGTGACCTCCGTGACCGTGACCCATATTTTGAATCTCCATCAAGTGTCAACTCATTTGGTGTTAGTCCCAGGTCCATACGTCATACCACGCCTGAGATAAGGGCGTGACCCACATTCAAAACACCCCCACAGACACCACTAATGCCCCAGGAATCTGAAAAACATAGGTGGCCGAGAACATCTGATTGCCTATCAGTATGCCAAAACTCACCGAGAGAGGGCAATTCGTTTTCGAGTTATCTTGCGGACAAAAAATTGATGAGAAGACAGAAGAAGAAGAAGAAGAAGAAGAAGAAGAAGAAAAAGAAGAAAAAGAAGAAAAAGAAAAAAAAAAAGAAAAAGAAACTGTGCAAAAACAATAGTCTGTGTGTTTCATACAGACTAACTAGGACGCTACATATTTAATGGCGCGCTAAGCATATCGTCGCTTGATTGCAAGAATGTCCTATGTCCCATAGGGGACTTGGGACATTCTAGGACTCAGGCGACGATATATCAACTAGTCAATATCTGACCCGGTGACGAGGTCGAGACTTCAGTGCACCATTTCGGACTACCCATGGTATTAATAGCAAATTGCTCTTACAATATCCTTCCTAAAAGATCTTTCCAGTTAACAAATGCGGAACCCTTCATTTAACACTTACGCTGCCGAAAGCGACTACTATCGCCTATTTTATGATGATTGTCTGTACGTTCTGGTATGCCCAGATCAAACATATCGTCTGATTAATTTTAAGGACTCAGAGAGCCCTTTCCAACAATTAATTAGATGATGAGTTTCAAGTACGGTATACCATGAATTTTATTAAACTTTAATGAGTTAATTTCTATTACTAAGCCTGGGTAACAAAACGTGTGCCTATGGAGATAAGCCTAAAGCAGGAGTGAACCCTTTCGCCAATTCTTTTTGCATTGTACATCAAAGATTTGGGAGATGAACTCCTGCTTAGCGACGAAGGGGTAGCAGTTGGGGGCCTGGAGATCCCAGGACTATTTTTCGCAGATGATAAGGTACTAGTGCCAGAAAGCGAAGGGGAGTAGAAAAAGTGTTGGCAATTGTTGGGAGATACAGGAACAAATGGAGACTCGAACTAAATGAAAGCAAAAGCAAAGGTCCTCAAAACAGGGCCATGCAACAAATGATAGAGAAAGGTTGACAGGAAGGAAACTACCGGTCACGTGCACATTTTCTTCTGTGAATTCCCGACAAAAACACACCAATCGTCAATTGTATTTTTCAGCCTCTAAATTCATCAAATCACCCTCTTTCATCATTTTTTCTCAGTGGAATATTCAGCAGTGATGCAAGATTTCAGAACAATGCTTCAAAAGTTTTTTTTTTAATCAATACATTTTTTTCAAGGCTGGTTACTTTCGGAGAATGCATCATTTGCCATGTGCAACTTTTTAAGGCGGGTAACTCTAATTCAAATATTTAGTACTGTTACACTCTTACACCCTCACTGCCACACAAGATGAAGAAAAGTTCAACGAATCGACCATGCCTACTTTGCCCGCGTTAGAAGACTTCCACCGAGACGTTGTTTACCGGGCTCTATTTTTCTAGGAAAACAGAACCACGTTTATGTGTACCACTGTGAACAACCACTGTTTCACTACTTGGGGATTACCAGGACACTTGGACGCGTAGGCTATAAGTTATTTTATTGTGTGGCAAACTCGTAAAATTAACTGTCAGCCTTATCGCTCAAGTTTGTGCGGAACTGGCTGGACACATGCGGAACTGGCTGGACACAACGAATGTCAAAAGCCTCAAACTTTCAACAAGGTTCCTCGCCGGGGGTGTCGTGAAGATGACTGATTTAGGGGGGGGGATGTTATGACTCAAGAAAATATTGCAACTACATCACCAAGGCATGCCTTCTTTGAAGGCATGCCTTGATGGTCTAGTTGGAATATTTGTGAGTCGGGTCAGGATTATAATTCAAAAACTCGGGAAATTTATTTGTGGCTAAATATACTTGTGTGGTGGTCGCCACGCACGGCTTTATAACTTCTTATTTAATTAACACGTTCCAGATTCAAGAAAGACTGCATGAGACCGACAGCGTGTGTGACGTAAGTCCAATTATCACACGCTTATTACTTTTCCTCCAGCTCCATATTTACAAATCCGCACGGAACATTTGTTCCATACGAATTTCTGTTGACAGACTATTTTTTCGCCTGAAGTTGTGGTGGATCCATCAAAAGAACTAAACTCCACAAATTTTCGTTATTGGCCAACTGAAACGTCGCATTCTGACCCAGATCAAGTCGGAAGCTGCGGTGACAGCCAATAAATCGAATGTCCATTGGAAAATGATTTTGTTCAAATCGACCAAAAGTAACGAAATTAAACTTATCTTATAAATGGGGAGTGATTTTATAACACTCAAGTTTTGACTTTGAAGCGAATATCTCTCAGATAACGGTAGCCAATTTCTTAAAAATACGAACAATAACCTATTTGGACACCATTTTCATTTATATTTTTCTGTTT
Organism: Pictodentalium vernedei; assembly: GCA_031216915.1. Taxonomy (NCBI): domain Eukaryota; kingdom Metazoa; phylum Mollusca; class Scaphopoda; order Dentaliida; family Dentaliidae; genus Pictodentalium; species Pictodentalium vernedei. The sequence continues at coordinate 249,769,096 of CM062291.1, forward strand.
ACGTTTCGAACTGTCAAATTTGTTTGTCAGTCACGCCTGTGTTTGTTTTCATTTTTATTTCAAGCAGACGTTAGAACTCTCAAATTCTACAAATATTAAAGGCCAAATTTTTCACAATGAATTTAGAAAATGATAATTATGATAGATATAAGATAATAAATAAAATGATAGAAGATGTCAGGTATGCGATACCGGTGAAATAGAGAGAAAAACAATTTGTTATGGATTGTGAAGCTAATGTTAAAATTAGGGAAACGGGGTTCAAAGAAATTATAAAAGAAAACAAAGAATTTAAACAATTGAAAGATTCAGAGAAATACTACTAACTTTTGACCATGTGCATCTATTAACTACTTATGACCATGTGCATCTATAACTAATAACTATTATTGAAAAACTATGATAGTAAATCGATTAATATTATTTCTAACATGATTTCGGGTCATTCTCCTGTAAGCCAGATCATCTTGTTAACCCTTTACCCAACGCAGACGATATCAAAATTTAGTTTTTTAAATATCATTTTTTCAAATTTTTCAAAAACTGTCAATAAAACCATATCATGTGACCCCTCGTTGGAACGAGCTCGTTCCAACGAGTGGTCACATGATATGGTTTTGTTGAAAGTTTTTGAAAAATAATATTTTTTCAACTACTGAATTTGCCTATTACGCAGGGCGGATGCGGCCGATTCGTTGGGTAAAGGGTTAAAGAAAAAAGTCATTAGTACTTTATATTTCATACCATGTTTATTATATCTTCTTATTTGTTATTTTTGTAACTGCCATTGTGGTGTAATGCATTAAACTATTGAACTGAATTGAATAGAGGTGTGTAATAAACAAAGGCTACGACGTGTGAATACGTTCGTCAATAAGGCTCTCATGTCATCGCGGTAGGATAGAACTCGAGGCTGCGCCTCTCCTTTTATCCTTCTGCGCTGGCAATCGTGCTGTATTGACGGACGTATCCACACATTGTGTTTTTCTGTGTGTTTATCCAACAATCAACTTAATTTGCACACCAAACTCGGAAAACCGTTTCTCGGAAAAAAAAACTTTTGCCCTCTCCCCCGTTCCGATTCCGTCACTATTAGACAGATTCAATTTACGGTAAACATCGCACTATCACATATATGCATTGTTATTACGCATTAAAATATTTCAACCCAATTTATCCCTTTACCCAACATAACGGCAAAAACCGGCCAGCGCAATTCACAAAAAATTACCATTCAATTTTCATTATTATTTTCATTTTTTGTCTCAAAAACATAGCTTATGACTCCTCAATGGAACGAGCTTGTTGAGCTCGTTTCAACGAGGAGTAATACGGTATGTTTATTGCGCAAAAACTGAAAAAAATTTAGTTAATCAGGAATTTTGTTTGCATGTGTCTTCTGCTTCTCGTGTTAGGTAAAGGGTTAAACTGAGAAATGGGGGAAACGGGCTTTATGTAACGTGATTGTTAGATAAATGTATTATCATGACCATGTGCATGTCCTGTAATTTTTATCTTACAGTCAACAGGTATTTTGTCTTAACTCCGCAACTGTCGTGTATCCGATCCCCTGATACAGATGTTTGTATCAGGGGGTCGGATACAAGAACGCTCCTTTCGCGTGAGTTCCATTTTTTTTTCTTTTAGTTGATTCGGACGAATAAATAGTTCGTTATATATTCGTCTACATTCTTCACTTATCCCCAATATATTGTAAGATAAAATGATTATTACCATTATGTGGATGTACAAAATATGTATCCGAGTCTCACTCCGGGTTCTAAGGGCAGATCACGACTCGTCTTCGACTCGTCGTGATCTGCCCTCAGAACCCGGAGCTCGACTCAGATACATTTTGTACATCCACATAATGGTAATAATCTCTATGTATCAGATTCTGGGTCGTGTTTACAATCGGATCGCCACGAGCCCTGACGGGCTCGATGCGATCCGATTATAATCACGACCGAGAATCCGATACAAATTACAGGACATGCACTTGGTCGTCATGATAATGTATTTGCAGCAAATCTAGTCGTGTAAGAAAGTTCGTGATTACTAGAAAGAGCGAATCAATATCTAAAACTCCAACCCAGACAAAAATGTCCCAACTGGAATACTATTGGGAATACTACACCACTACACACCCCATGCACCCACCTGTATCTCATCCGGAATAGATGAATGTTTTTGCTCACTGGTGTGATATGATATCCCAGTACTCGTAGAAGTTTTACTGGCAATAATGTCTTCAATATACATTCATGTATCGATACGAAATCATTAACGCCCGGAAACCTTTAACCTTTAATCTAGCAAAAACAGAAAATGACAATTACCCTAACATTTCTTATTAAGTACAAAATTGTTGTGAATAGCATTGGCCAGTTTTGGTCAGATATTTTTTTTTTTTGACCGCGTTGCCCTAAAAATTCGTCTCCCTAACTTTCAAGAGGCAAGCGCACTTTGATCCCTGGGCTCCTACCCCCACGTTAACCTGTACTGTGCGTCTAATACGAAACGAACTTGACAAAATCGCCGCTGTCGGCAATACACAGAGTCAGGAAGCGGAATTTACACTTTAAGGGCAGTTCACATGTTTCACCTGCATGAGGACTGCGGCAAATCAGCGGAAAGCCAAAGATTTATTCCTTATTAATAAGTGAATTATCACTACGTTAGACAAGTTTCAGGGAGGTGACTTACATTAGCTGCAAGCTTTCTGTCAAACCCCTCCATTAGTCAGCAACTTCTTAATTTGCATTATCTTTGAAATACAGTTAACCCTTTACCCAACGTAACGGCCAAAACCGGCCAGCGCTATTCTCAAAAATCGCCAATTAATTTTCAAAATATTGTGACGGTGGTGGCCGTCATATAATATTGCTTGCGTGTAAAAATTTTTTTTTAGTAATCTCCGAGAACAGAAACATGTTTAATGTGTAATGCAATTTTGCAAAGCATTTCAGGAATTCGGCGAACTGGCCGAGTCTTTTCGGTAACTCGATGTTTGCGGAGTTACGGTGAAATTCTTTAAAATAGCGTGTCCACCTTGGTGACTGCGTCACTTTAATCAGTTCATTTCATATTTACACTTGGCAAACTTTTCTTGTCACAAAATAATTCCATAAGCTTGTATTTTATCATTTTTTTCGTAACACTGAAACATGTTTTGTATGTAAGCGGCCATGTTTCGCAAGGTGTTGTGGGAAATGCCTGACCTAAAAATGGGTAACTCGTATTTTGTCAAATTCACCGATTGATTAAGTTATGCCTGTGGAGTTGTCTCCGTTTATTGGACCTGGTATTTTTTAGAGTTTCATGTTTGAGTTTGGGTCATGTCGATGCTGGGCAACACCAGTGCCGATATTGGCCAAGTTCAATTTATCCTTTGTAGCGCTGACCTTTCGAAGGCCTGTAAAATCTGTCAAAATCCGCAAAGGTCAGTTTTGGCAGATGTTACGTCACTCGGCAGATTTTTCCTACTTTGAAAGCAGAAGTCTCCGTCCGAGCGTCGCTGAAGCTCCATGGGGATGCACAGCGCTAATTGATGTGACTTTTCTTTTGTTGTAAGTCTTTAAGTTTTTATTTTATAGATAATCGGAGTCAAACCTATGGAGGCGGTGGCCCGAAGATTATCTGCACACAAATTATATTTTATTTTGCGGATAAATAGAGTCAAACCTATGGAGGTGGGGGCTCGAAACGTATCCGCACCTTTTGGCAGAATTTTCTTTTATCTGGCAGATAATTAGAGTCAAGCCTATGGAGGTGGGGGCTCAAAAATTATCTGTATTTTTATGGAATTGTCTTTTATTTGGCAGGTAATTAGAGTCAAGCCTATGGAGGTGGGGGCTCAAAAATTATCTGTATTATTATGGAATTGTCCTTTATTTTGACAGGTATTTAGAGTCAAGCCTATGGAGGCGGGGGCTCCAAAATGTATCTGTGCTGTTTGGCTTATTTTATTTTGTTTCGCACCAAGCGGTCTGATTTTAGTTTATGGGCAAAACATTCCTTAGATAGGTCTAACTCTTTAGCCTGCCCATATGCGAGTTTCATTTGCTTGGCAATTTTTAAACACAATCTAAAAGTCAGTCAGTAATTACTAGTCCTCTATTTAATTATTTCCGTGTAATATGCCCCCCCCCCCCTTTTTTTTTAAAACACAAGTTTTCATTATTTATTTTAGGAGAACGCGTAGCCAAGCGGTCGGCGTTCTAGGTTGTTTAATATTTATTTCTGCTATTAGACATCGCCCTCCCCCCTCTTTTTTTTTGTTTTAGGGAAAGTTTTTATTATTTATTTCAACAGCTAAAAAAAATAAGTGTTTATTTAAACTTGTAGACTATTTATAATAAAATGTAATTGGCATTATTCCCAGCCCGGCCCCTTCTTATGAAAGTTTATAATTATTTTCGACCCGTGTTGATGTGCCTGTGCAGCCCAGACATTATTTGTCAGATATTGTCCGTGAGTTATATTGAAACTGTGGTGGGCCTGTCTACGTGTACTCATGCCCATCATTAGGTGGTATCTGACTAATTCTGTTTTGACTGGCACAGGTCATTTCTTTAGTAACTCGGCCTGACAGAGGCACCCTATAAAGTCTAAGGTGTGTTATTTCCCTGTTACGGTACAAGAAGCAGGCTTATATTGAGCCCTCTAAAGTACTCAAGCGAGAGAGTTAATGATTGTAGCTTTAAAAAAAAATAACATTGCAAGTGTTTAATGCATCCCTAGGATGTTTTCAACAGTTAGAATTAATTAACTTAAATGTATGGTCGGTATGAGCACTTGGTTCTGTAACCCTTTCTTATGCCTCAGTTCTCCTTGTGGCAGTGTTGTAGGGGGCCCTCGGGGCACCCTCCGGCAGTGTGGCACACTTAGAGGTGCGGTGATAGGAAAATTGTGTTTAAGGCCGGTTTGCAAGGTTAGGTCTGGGGTGAGAGCATGGCCTCATTATTAAACATTCAGGTAGGTTGTGGTAATATTTTAAATGTATGGTCAAGTAGAAAAATACCGGCCAGGCTATTTTGGGTTAATAAACAATTATTTATTGCTATCTTAGGAGTGTTTTACTAGTTTTGTCTATTACAAGACATGGTTTTAAGGGCAGTCTATGTAAAGGGGATTAATGTCACCCTATGTAGTGTTTTAGAAAAATAAATCATCCTTTTCAAGGAAAAGGTTCTATAATGTTTAGTCAAGCATGGTTGTAATAACAAATGGTTGTTCAATGTGCTGATCCCTGAGAGGATGATCCTTTTTAAGGATCCCCCTCTTATGGTGCAGTGCATTGAATGACCAGGTGTTTAGTTGTAATGTTAATCGTGTTGTCGAGTCAAATATATGGCTTACTTTTACCATTCATAGTCGAATACTTAAAAGAAGTGTGGGGTCTACTTCATATGTGTAAGCTAGGCTCAAGATAGACGCTAATAGAACAGTTAAGGGTAGAAATTACAATCCTGGCCTTGCATTGCTAATGAAAATGAGACTCCTATTTTAGTTTTTGGTAGTATTTGTTTTTGAGTTTATCCCGTGTTGGGATTCACCGAGGAAATTTGTATAGTAGTCGAATCATGGTTTGTCATAGTGCGGGTCAGTGAAGGGAACAGTATTTTACTGTCCTTTTCGCTGAGTTGCACTCTGATTAGCAGTGATTAGATAACTACTTCTCCCTATTAACCAATCCAGATTTGCCTGGACCGGTTTCGTTCAAAGTTAGGTCGAGCCCTTTAGTCTGGTGCTCAGTGGTCATTTTGGGCGTGGCTAAACCACTGTGCACACTTTCGTAGTCCCCAATGCTCGATTCCTCATGATGGGAGTAATTCGCTCCCTTTGTGTGAAATCGATCATGGGACAGTCTTTTAGAGCTATTGCTCTATTTTGTTTCGGCGTTTTCCCGTCTCATAAGTGTAACTTACACAATGAGACGGAGGCCTCGTGGGCAGCCTAGCTAACTGCACGCGTGGTTTCGGTGTTTTCCCGCCTCACCAGTGGAGTTAAATGAAACACTGGGAGTCGGAGGCCTCATGTATTGTTCAAACATTCATGTGGGCTTCGGTGTTGTTTTCCCGCCTCACCAGTGGAGTTAAATGAAACACTGGGAGTCGGAGGCCTCATGCAGAGTCTTGCAAACTATGCATGTTGGCTTCGGTGTAAGAAGTAGTCTAGGACTATTCATGGGCTGACAGGCATCAGCTAAGGGATGGGGGTAGTTGATTCACTCATCCTTGGGTTGAGACCTGTTAGCCATCGTCTAATCAATTACATACTATATGGAAGTCATCATCCATTTCATCTATATGTCTCATTTTCATTCGTGTTGTCTTGGGTGTTACGTCCTATGTATTGTTTTGTCTTGTCCTGTCTGGTGGGGTGTTGTGTGGAATGAATGAGAAAATGTAAATGAACTGCAGAGAATATTTTATAGATAAAATTTTTGTACCTACGTTGGAAGTTAATTCAATAAATTCTCATTGCATTTAAATACTTCGTTTAACAAATTTATTGTAGACTCTGTCTACTGGTGTCGCTATCCTGACAATATTTACGCTTGTGGGGTTTAATCGAAAGCAAAAGAAGGCCCTTATTGATCAAGTTGACACTTGGTCTCAGGATAATCATAGGTGCACATGTGGTCATGCTGGGGTTGATTGGAATTTTGATAGCTCTTTAGTTCTATTTGTCAAAATATTCCCTGGCCCGACCCTTTCGTATTATATTCAATCATTGTGAGAGAAATTGTTAAAAGTAAATTTATTCCTCTCTTCTTTTGCTGGAGATGAGCCTTAAGCTAGCACTGTTCCTTGAATTTTTACATTTTGCCTTTTATGCCAAATACTGCATGGTTATCTCCCTTGATAGGTTCAAGCAATTCCCCTGTGTTAAATTAGTGCTGTCTGCAAATATTTACTTATACCCAGCGCTGTAAATTTAGGATGTTCTGTAAATTTTTATCTTAGTAACTGGTGGGTCTGGTGGACAGTCATGGCGTGAGTAACAACTATCCATTGTTATTCATGCTAGGTCTGGCCCACAGCTTTACCGTTACAATATTTTCATTTTTTGTCTCAAAAACATAGGTTATGACCCCTCGTTGGAACGAGCTCGTCGAGCTCGTTCCAACGAGGGGTCATAACCTATGTTTTTGAGACAAAAAATGAAAAAAATTAGTTATTCAAGAATTTTTTTTGCAAGTGTCGTCTGCTTTTCATGTTAGGTAAAGGGTTAAGTACATGGTGCTGACTGGTTACAATTTATGGGAGAGGCAGTCTCCGATAAATTGTAACAGGGTAAATCCATGGGAACAAATTATGAGCAAAAAAGTTTATCACACTACCAATTGAGGGGGTCGTCCAATCTAACTTTTAGTTTTAATCAAATTACAGACCAAAAATTTAGACAATAAAATAGTACAGAGTACAGACTGGAGAGATCTTTTTTGTCATTGATGAGAAGAATGAGCAGTTATATTAATTCCAATCCATAGTATCCACAATTCCCAAAAGCTGCCATTTTGTCTTGTTTTTGTTTTGATGAATACAGTTCAGCAGAGGTCAACTCCATGCAATTCAGAGTAACAGGTATGGAGGCACAAGTGACTTCATCAATGAAAAAATGAGGAAAGTGCAATGTGAACATTTTGTAGTTATATCTCCTAATTCTGTTGAAGATGGTTTAATATTCTTGTCAAATTCACAAAAATGAAACCATTGATAAACTGGGGAAAAACTATCCTAATTTATATATTTGGTATTATGTGGGGCATTTCTGGTGTTGAGTTATGCTAACTGTCATTTGAATGCTCAACTAAAGTAAACTATGGCAACAAAGATTGAAAAATCATCAAAACTAACAATCCCACATCAGGAAAATTTGTATCAATCAACTGATTTGGTTTAGAACGTGTGAAAGTTCATCCTATGTTTTACATGTACTTTGCATAATTTGTGTTGAAACTATCGTCCTCCTATAGTTTCTGGGAGGGTTGACTGTCACCAGAATCGGCCGATTTTACAACAATACTTGTCTAGTTGTTGACTGAATCCTGTTTAATAGGCATTCAACGAAAAGCGTGAATAAAACCACGATTATTATCTCTGGCGAAAAAAGGCACTCGCTGTGCTCCTTCCCCCCTAGCATAAAGGCAAGGGGGGAATTACCCCACTCCCCGTGTGTTGTAAAATGGAACTACTTATCTCCCCCGTTGTAAAATTCTTGTCATAATTCATACTGCCCAATGAACAACGTGTCTAACATGTACCATTTTCAATCTCATCCTTAGAACACCATCCAGAGGGGCATTGGTAATAAATATGTTTATTTGATGTAGTTCTGGATCAGAGTGTTGTTGGAGGTGACGAATATTATACCTACATTTTTATGTGAACAATCAGTCATGTCGACAGAATGACAGGCCTCTGATTCCTATTTACTAGATAAGCCAGTTTACGGGAAGAATCAAAATAAGTAACTTCCTAAACAGTTTGCGTACAGCTGACGCGTAGGAACAGACTGGTACGGGGGGGGGGGGGGGGGGATGTGCTCCCATTACAGCAGTGGCGTAGGAAACGACTGGCATAGGGGTATGCACCCCATTCCCACCCCTCCTTTTCCCACGAATACAGATAGAGAGATAGAGGGATCGAGGGATAGCGAGAGAGAGAGAATGGTTATAGCCAACTGGGGCAAGTGCCCCTACTAACTTTTTTCATGAATACAGAAAGAGACACAGAGAGAGGGAGTTTAGGCCCACCTAATATTTCACCAACCCGGCATTGAACTGTAATTGGAAATCATCAGGAAGGGGTGCGGAGACTCTTTACTCTTAAGGTGTGACCAAAGATTTCCTTGGCTGATTTGTCTCTACGAAGTGCTTTAAAGTGGGGAAGATGCACATTTTTGATTCCATATTTAACGAATTTATTACACATGGGGCCAAAGGTGTGCATTTCCTCAATCGCGAGTCCAAGCATAGTTTTGTGTACTGTATTCTACCGTGCTACCAAGACACATGGATCACCACTTATGTATATAAGTGTATGGGTGGCCTTGTATGATCGTACTCCCCTCACCCTCAAGTTAGAAATTCTGCCAACGTCTCCAGGTTATAGTTCCACTTGGACCTACCCAAAAATGTTTTGGAGAAATACTAATTAACATTCCCTTGTGACCTCCCCTCCCCTTATTGTATTACTAATACTGTAGAAACTTAATCTTTTGATTTTCAGGCACCGGCGACGCGTTCGTCAGTTTTATTTCGGAGGCAAAATTCAAAATGAACAAAACTTCCATGTGATTTTAGCGGTATCACATCACGATTTGCAATGCATTATGTCGAATACATTGATACAGCATTGATACAGTATTGTTATTCTCTTCGCCAATTGCGACACGATTCTCATTTTTATACAAAATAAATATTTGATTAACTGGTTGAGGGCTAGATTATTTTTGTGCTCTGAATTTGTTCATCAAAAATTGTTCTATTATAAATTATTGGAGAGTGCCAACAGGCATAAGGTATAATTATCCAGCCAGAGGCGGCGAGAGAGACAAAAGTGGAGGGCACTAATTTTCATAGCTACCATGGTTCTGCCCAGTGGGAGAAAAAGTTACAATCGAATATCGGTAAATGTACCGTGACACACTGTAGTGTCTCGTTCAGAAGAGCATGCCGCGGGGTGGTCACTGTCCATTTCTTCTACTTCAACATCTTCCAATCCGAAGGCTAGCCTTCGGGCTGGAAGATAATCTAAGTAGAAGAAACGGACCGAAGCGACCGAAGCTACAATTCTTTGGCCAAATGTTGTTTGGATTTGCAAATAATATATTGCAGAAATACCTGTGCATTGGCACGTTTGCATGCACCAATTTAAACTCATTGTGTAACCACGCCACATGTCTGTGGAAAAACGTGGAGGGGCACGTCTTTCCTGTGTCCCCTGGTTCCTCCGCCTGTATTAGGAAATGGTACATGCTGAGAGAGAACCACCGAGCAACGACGAGCAGCTGCCAGCTCCCCAACATCGTAACTCCGCTCTGCAGCACAGGCAGGGTTAGTACACGGCACCATCGTGCCCCCATGTGGACAATCGGGGTAAAGTGCATTGCCAAAGGACACAACGCGGGAGTCCGAATCGATCGCTCAGACAATCACCCATCCAAGGACTAATCGGGCTCGATGTTGTTTAACTTCGACGATCTGACGAGAACCGGTCACCGCAACGCCACCGCGCCCCCATCTACAACACGATGTGGCTTGCCTTCGGTCATCGAATTGTAGTCACCACCAAAAGTATCAAGCCGTTGGATTGCAGGGCTTATATTTCGACGAGAAACCGAAATCGGTTCAGGCAAAAATTAGCGCAAAACCTCCGCTTGGATTCGCGTAAAAAGAATTGAGTCAATTTAACCCCCTACCTATCATAATGTCAGCAAATTAACCAATACAAGACTAACATGACCTTAAATATCCCGACGCTTACTTTGTCAATAAAATGTCAATAAAATTGTACAAATATGGCTGTCATTGGAACCAGCTCATTGAACCGGTTCCAATAACATCCATATTTGTAAGGTTTTATTGGTAAATATTGTTTATTTTTTAAAACATTCTGCTGATGTTTTAAAAGTTAAAAAACTGTGTTGGGTAATGGGTTAACAGTATACAACAGGGGTTCAACCATGCTGGCCTCATAGGATCTTAGGATCCGCAATAGCAGGTATGGATTCACGCAACCGTTTTCTCGAGAATGCAGATGGATTCTCCCAAATTTAAATGAAATATAAGCCCCAGTCTGGCATTTGAATAATTCATTTTAAAGGACATCAAATACTGATCCATCCATAGGTTTTGAGGTCCAATATGTTGAGTTGCTGGGGGTGTATAAGCGGAAATAAAAACAACATGCCAGGACATATTTCAAATACTGGTGGATGGGATCTGTGCTGCGCATGGTCGTTCGATAGGTTGTATTTCGAGTTATCTCCCTTATACGGTCCGAATCATAAAGTGTTTTACCAACACCCATCACCCATCTTTGTGCATAATTGCCAATTCTCGGTAAATAACGAAACATTTTGCCAGCAAACATGTCCATTTATTTATATCGGATAGAAATAAACACACCTAACAAGTTTGAAGTCGATCGGGCTGGAGAGATTGGGCACATCACAGCAATTTAATCTTATTTGTTTCACAAGGATTGGTGAACAAGTTATGTAACTTATATTAACGCCTCTTCTTGTCCCCGTGGCGCAGGTGTGTGGGGTGACAGTCTCTCCGTGCAGAGGACAGCCATTTTACGTCCCCACTCGATAGGACGATACGCTGAGACGGCTGATGCTGACAGAGAGTGTTCGGGCACCTCGAGAACTATCGATCTCGGGACCTCTAGCATGTGAGACAAGCGCACGTATCCACTCGGCCACAACTCTGCAACGAACAGAAAAGACAAATAGATTAACTCAACTCAAATTATTGTAAAATTCAAACCATAACGCGAAATTGTCCAGCTGATCGATTTACTCAAGAAAGGAGGTGCATATCGCACGAAAATAAAAAACCGTGCAGTCCTTATTATTCTGCCTTTTTGAGACATGAATCAACACTAACAATATTAGCACACCTCGGAATTTCATTGTCCGAGATGTTTTGATTCCATGTTGCAACAAGGATGGCGAACTGAGACTCAAAGTGTTTTGAACATTGGATGACAAAGTTTATTCGCGAGACCTTGAACGTTCCACGCAAAATATACCATTCTTTTACTATAATCTTCGATTTGATAAGCAAGCTGCCTGATGTTCTACATACGTCCTAGTATCGAATCTAGTCTGGTCAGAAAGTGCATGATTACAAGCAAGATCTAATCGATATCCAAGACTCCCACCAGGGACGGACTGCGCCAAGAAAAGTTTCCGGAAATGCACCACGGGAACTCCTGACCCGGAGAAAATTTTGATTTTTCGAACTAAAAAGAACGCTGCTTCCCTGCATCTGAGCGATCAATTTCAGTCCACGCAGAGGGCTTTTCAATGGCATATTTATATCATCTATCTTCGTCGCTCATTCAGAAAAAATGGTTACACTATCGGGCTGACCCCAGTCCGACCCAATTTTGATTTTTCAAATGCAGAGAAGACTGCTGGTATCTCGAAACTGCCATTGTCAGTCCACATATAGAACATTTCGGAATGCCGGCAGTCCATGCAATCAGATCCCTTTCGTCTCTTGGTCATCTTCACAAAATTTCATGCATCACGCGTGTTGAGCTGCACCAATTTCTGGGCCCCAGCGCGACCCCCAATTAGGTGGCCACCGGAATGATTCCCGGTGGACCATATGACCAATCCGCCTCTGACTCCAACCCAGATGAAAATGGTCCAACTAGAAAATATATTGAGGGAGGGCTCCCCCTAAACCCCCATCGGCGGCGCCCCTGGATCATAAACCATATATCAGAAAAACCTTTATCCGCCATCTGTTATTTATCTCTTTCCCTTCCAAATCATAGCTTATGACAATCACGTGGGTGATCATACGAAATAAAACAGTCTCTTCTCTTCTACACAAAAAAGTTTTGAACCACCGAAACATTTCGGTGTAAATGACAGGAAAATTAAACAATAACGAAAAGCATGTGATACATGGTGTCAGTGTGCATGTACAGGGTGTTTTAGGGAGACACGAGTTTCCGTCGTCCATTCAGTTTTTTGGAGGCCTGCGTCTTGGTTTATATGGTGGCGCGTGGGTGCTATGTGACCCAAAGCCATCTAATAGGACGGGGGGCATGTTCCGAGGGTATGTTCGATTAAAAATTGGAGTAGTCTTCTGGTTAGCCTTTTCCTCAAATCCACGTTTACTTCGTAGAAATACCCAAATAAACCCGACAAGTTTTGACTAGTTCGGATTCCTTTGGAATCCTCTGCTCTGCTTCTATCTTTGTGTCTACTTTATTGTTTTTTTTCTGTCTTCCCAACCTCATTCCTTCGTTCTGGAATATACTCCATTAGTGTAGATGAGCATATCAGTTGGAACAGTTTTGCTTATTGTTACTATATTTCGCGTTTCTGGTCTCTTCTGGGTAGTTATAACCCTGTTCCGAGTACTTCTGTTCTGTTCTTTCGAATAGCTTAAGCCATTTTCATTTATCCAGAACAACCAATCAGTTCACTTTACTGCAACTAACTATCCAATCACATCACCCCATTCATCTCCACCCAATGTCACGTCGTTATCTGATTCAAGGTTCCTAAAAATAATTTCAGGAGTCAATCGAGCAACAAGTGGGAACAGGCATCGCACAAAAGACTCGAATCTCATCGAGAAATTGAGCCATCGAGCAATAGCTCGATCGAGTGACTCCACATACGACTCCACATCTTCGATTCATCTCGGAAAAGTGGGGTTCCATAAGTGGGGTTCTACAAGTGGATTCCAGGCTCTATTCTAACTGCTCTGACCCCACCATTCCTGGACATATTCTACTTATGTTCTGAGTTCAGGTTAAGATTCGGATAATTTATTTACAGTATACATAAATGCCTACAAATACAATAATGCTTACAAAAACAGATATTTGATAAGTTTAGTAACTAGTATACTGTAAGGGTTGGCATAGCCAGATTGGCTGTCTACCTGTCACTCCCGAGAAGGAAATGTAATTGTGAACAGACTGTGACCAAATGACTCAGATTATAGAGAAAAGGTATGTGACACCGCGTTGGGACTGGGGCTCGACCTTTTAATTTCCAAGATGCATTTGCAGGATGTTTTCCAGCACAAACGCCGGTGGGAGACTGGTGTGTAGGGATTGATACATTGATAAACAAGTTGCTCTTCGTCACCACTCCATTACTCGGCGCCAAGTCCCACGAAGCACTCGATGTCGTTCAGATAGCAACAAAGGGATAAATCTATGTGCATTGGGCGCCCGAGTGGGTCAGTACATCCGGAGGGAATCATGTTGGGGGTGTTCAATGAATGTGCCTGCAGATAAGTCTCGCATCTTTATCTTTATTGTGCTTGGATCATTTACGGAGCACTAGCAATGGTGTATTTCATTATTCTCTACGGACGTTTCTTGGGTAGATAGCTACTAGGAGCTAAGTGTTCTTCGGATTAACAGCATAGTTTTGTCAGTATTGCTAACAACAAACTCATATTGGGGTAGAATACGTCTATTGAGTTATGTAAATACCTGTTAATACTAGTTTACTAAGTGCAGTGATGACAGTAGGGATTATCACAAGTGACATAAGTGGAATATGATGAAATAAATTTGGAAGTGAAGTTTTTCTTAACATCGTTTCTGTTACTGGTATTTCGAGCTGCGTTGCTGAGAGCGTTCCAAGGTTTCGAAAAAGTGTTTGAAGGGAGTTTTGTCTAGGGATTTGGTCAGTGTTTTCTCTCTATGTAGGAGGCCAAATTGTCTGGTAGTCCTACTAGATTTATTGTCTACTACGCTAAATTTATCATTAAAGGACGCCGGTAATCTACCATTTTTACAGTCAAAGACGAACAGCAAAGCATATAGTTTAAATAAGCCATCATACTTAAGTAATCTGTCTTTCTTGTATGGCTTTGTATTTTCTGTTATTAATTATTCGTAGTGTTCACTAGTTTCTTAGTAGCCCTGGAGCTACACCATACCTGGATTCCGTATAACAGTTCGGTTTGCATTAAGGCGAAGTATAGCGGTTTCATGACTCCATGGGGGTGGGAGGGGGGGGGGGGGGGAGTGGGAAGGGGGATTCTCTTGACTTTGTTAAAACTATAGCACACGAGGGTTATTTTGGAACATAGTCGGGATATGTGAGCCTTATAGGTCTAATGTTCATCAATGTTTATTCCAAGAAACTTCTGGTATTTTTCGATTCCAGAGGCCCCAACCTTGTGCATTATTTGGTTATTTATTTTTAGCTCTTGGCAAACATTACTGTTGCTTCTTTCATTAGGGTTCAAAACAATGCACGTTTCACATTCAACATTAGCTGAATAGCAAAACACCATTCAAATAGTTTTTTAATTTGATCATTAAAATTCGTTGCCATGGGGTTATTATGGGAACATGAGCAGGGTGGGTGCAGTAAAATCATCAGCAAATAATAAAATGTTGAGCGAGGTTACTAATATCGTAGATATATAGAAAGAAGAGGATGGGCCCTATAATTGAAACGTGCGGAACACCACAGCACTGGTTGGGAAGGTCTGATTTATATTCCCCATACATAATATACTGCGATATATTAGACAGGTAGCTTCTAAATCATCTGTTGGTGAGATCACATATGCCATACTTTTCAAATTTTCCTAATAGTATTTCCACGATTTATGGTACCAAATGTTTTAGATAGGTCCAAGAACAATGCTAAGGTAGTGTTTTTGTCCTGTTTATTATTTCCTGTTCCGGTGCTTTTTAGGAGCGGGAGAACTGGGTGAATTGTACTATGTGGCTTTCAGAATCAGTTAAATGAGGGTATAAAATATTAAACCTGTTTAGGAAGTTTACCAGTCTCACCTCGGTGAGCTTTTCCATTATCTTTGAGAATACAGGAAGTATACTGATCGATCTGTAATTGGTAAAACTGTGCTCGTCACCTGCTTTAAAAATAGATATCACCTTCGCAGTTTTCATTCCGTCGGGTACTAAGTCACTAAGAAGGACTTATTATTAATATGTACGAGGGGGTGAACTACTTCATTTACTGTTTGTTTTAGATGTCGAAAGGGATATCGTCACAATGTTTTGGCTTCATTTTATTTATCAGTTGGCGAACTTCTTCTGAGTTAGTAGGTGTTATATAAAAATTAAAATTATTTGGAATGTCAAAGTCGATTATAGTCCAAGTAAGAATTATTTGGTTTCGGAATCTTTTCAGATATTGTTTTTGAGATGCTCACGACTTCTTTTGCTATGTCGCGGATTTTTATCTCTGTATCATCGTGAATGAAAAACGAGGTTAACCCTTTACTTAACATGAAAAGCAGACGACACTTGCAAAAAAAATTCTTGAACTAATATTTTTCATTTTTTATCACAAAAACATAGGTTATGACCCCTCATTGGAACGAGCTCGAAGAGCTCGTTCCAATGAGGGGTCATAACCCATGTGTTTGAGACAAAAAAATGAAAAAATAATGAAAATTAACTGAAGATGCTTGAGAATAGCGCTGGCCGGTTTTGGCCGTTACGTTGGGTAAAGGGTAATTTAGCTTCGCGTTTCCCTTATTGATGGATTCGTTAAAAAATTAGCCATGTTTTTCGCATGCTATTTTGGTTTTCGTTTAGATACCCCTGTAAAAGATTGCTTTGCATTGTTTGAAACACCAGAGTCATCTGAAACATCAGATATAATTATTTCAGAAAAGGCTGTTTGTGAAAAACTATTAGAAAAGACATGATCTATCAGAGTGGCGAAATGAGTGGTTATTCTAGTTGGCTTTGTGGTGTAAGGTAAGAATATCTGACCGAACATGAGATCGACATACTCTTCCATCTTAGGCTTTGTGCTTGTTTTTCGAAGGCCTACATTAAGATAAGTCATAATATAAGCTTTTTTGTTTTCGGTATTCAGTACATCAGTTAATTCATTTAGTTTTGATAGGAAAAGATTAATATCGGAGTGTCGGTTCTATAAATGACACCGATAATTTTGGAATTGTGTTCATCTTTGATTTCAATAAACAGAGATTCGAAAACATGAGGAATAAATGCAGAGATTTCACTTCTAACTTTGCAAGATATCCCTTCTTTAACCCTTTACCTAACATGAGAAGCAGACGACACTTGCAAAAAGAATACTTGAATAACTAATGTTTTTCATTTCTTGTCTCAAAAACATAGGTTATGACGCCTCATTGGAACGAGCGAGACGAGCTCGCTCAAACGAGGGGTCATTACCTATGTTTTTGAGACAAAAAATGAAAATTAATTGGTGATTTTTGAGAATAACGCTGGCGGGTTTTTGCCGTTACGTTGGGTAAAGGGTTAACGTAAAGACCTACGTCTCCTCGACCATCGTCATTCTCTCATATTTTATTGATAATTGGATGATAACCTTCCATGTTATATGAGGTGTTTGAGAGAATTCGAAATATTTCCGACAATATCGAAAAATATTTTATTTGATAGCAAACTGCATATCATTTTTTGAAATGAGTCCCATTGAGCTTTCAGACTTTGGCAGTTGGTGTGGAATAAGGAGAATCCTACTTCTATTTAACTGGTTTTCGATCGGAAGTCACCAGTCGAGAAGTACCTGCAGTCGTTTACATGGTATTTGAATGAGGATTCATCATTATCAGGCAAATAACTGACGTTATTACCATAGAGTCGCACAAAATCGCACTCTGCGCTTATCTGTACCTCGTCGAGTGTAATACTATCCGTCATCAGTCATTGACAATCCACCATGATCTCCAGTCGGGCAGGCATGCGATACATTTCAAAGGACAATGGTTGGGAAATATATCCTCCCAAGGCTTGCAAAGTCAAAACCGGGGCCCCACTACAGTTTTGATATGGACTGGGTGTCACTTCTGCTACATTTGTTGTCACAGGTTGTTGCAACAATAACATGCAAGTACGACTTAGGAGGGAAACACGATTGTACTGTACAAGTGTGATAAAAATTGCGGAGAATATGTACAAGTAAGTTGTATGCAACAACCCCTTACAATAAGTTGTGGTTTTGTGGTATCCAAGATAGATGAATGAATGGGTGGAAGATTACATGAAAAATAAATGAATGAGCCTTGAAGGTTCAATTGGTAAAAAAGAAAAAAAAACATTAAGTTTGATGTGCATGTGCGTCTTGCTTAAATAATTTGTACTTCAAAGCAGCATTGTTATATATTTGTGTCAAGCATAAAAAGCGGACACAATTTTTACAGTTGACAGTAACTATCCACGGTTGGTTGATTTATCAGGGATGGTCAGTATATTAATAGCTAATTAACCTTTAGACTGGGGCAGCCAGTCAATTCGTCACTCACTCACCCATCCGTTTGTTCACGCATCAAGCCATCCACCCGAATGAGTGATTGAATGAACGATGGGCGATTGTATGAGTGGATGAGTGAATGAATAATAGCGAACGAAAGAATAAGCTACTGGAACATTTCTTTTCAGCTGTCAGGGACCAGTCCGTTATTGGAGTGCATGAATAAAATATCTAATTGATGCGTGAATGGATGATAGTGAACGGACTGATTGGCTAATACAACCCTTTTTCCATCTGGGAAAGGTTAGATTTTTTTCTTCTTTTTTAACAACTGACTGTGACTCTGCCGTCTGTAGCTTCAATGATCAACAAACACTGAATTTGATGAGCAAGCGATTCTTGCTCAAGTATTATAGACATCAAAGGAATATTGCTACATGACTGTGTTTAGTAACAAAAGGGACACTATTTTTATGATTGACAGTAACTACCAGGAATAGTAATGGTTGATTTATGAGAAATGATTAGCACAATAATAGCTGCTTAACTTGACTTGTCAGAATGGGACAGCAGGCCGGTCAAACAGCCCACACGTCCACCTATCCATTCTCGAGGAGTGAATGGGTGAGTGAGTGACTGAACCAGTGGGTTAGTTGATGAGTGGGTGGATGAAACAGAACGAATGAATTAGCCAATGAGACCATTTGCAGCTGACTGTGTCATAAGAATTCATAATTTATAATGAGTGGATGGTCAGTAACTTTACAACAACTGGACTTAATTGGTCAACCTGTGACTGCCTGACATCACACCCTCATCCTCCAACGACGAGACGTATCAGCCATAGATGCCAACTCGTCTGGGGACAGGATGTCCTGACTGCCAGTTCGACTGGGGAAGGGGGCGGGGGGCGCAGTTGTCCTGCCTGCCAATTCAACTGGTGGCAGTTGTTGTGCTTTCCAATCCGTCGGAGAGGGGTGGCAGTTGTCCGGGTGTGCATTTTTTGACGAGGGGGAGGGGGGGGGGGGGGTAGTTGTCCGCGGCACCTGTGCTACCACCGTCGCAACCAGATCGCTATCTCAATTTTTTTAAACCCCGCTTTTGCCATCACACGAATGTAAGTGAGCAAAGACCACAACATTTGCTAGCTCTCAGGTCACCAGTCTAACTCTGTAAGGAATTTGAGGCTGTTACGGGCTATTTGTTTACGCATTTTCCACGGAGTATCGTTCATATAATGCGTTGCCATTTTACTCACATAAATTAGATATTCTTTCGTGCTCCAGTTACATATATTCCAGTCAATAAGTATTTAATTTAACACAATTAGATGAACAAAACTGCATTATCATAAAACTACAGCAGTGACGAGTTTTCCTTCATAGTTATTTGATAAATAAACATGTCTGAGGGTATTTCTGAAGTCATTAAAGATTCAGTCAAACTAAATCCCAGTTGAGAAACCTTGCTCGCGTTGATTCAAAGAAAATGAATGTTTATGGTATTTTGTGAGGTTCAATCGCGGATGAAATATTTCAGTTGGTTTGGAAATATTGATCGATTCCAGGCTATAACAACGTCGAATTCCGTGCTTAATTTGAATGTTATCAATTGAAGGCTTGAAAACTCCGTTGACTCGCTGGTCTGCCACAGTTAATCATGTACAAGGGGCCATGTAATCTAATTTTCTTAGACGCCGCACCGTCATACCAAGATGAACTAAAATACAAAACTTGGTGTCTCTGCACCAAACAACGCACCACCAAAAGCAATTGTTAACGGGCAATCTACGAATGAACGTACAGGTAAACAGGCGGACGAACATTGCCATAAATTAAAACGGGGTGCAGTCGAGTGTATGAAAATATGATTACTTCCGCTTCAATGTTACGCTTGTACTTTGGATGTATGATGAAGCTCGGGGGAATTCCGCGTCCGAATTTTGAATTTTTATAACTAAGTAGAAAAAGCATGAGATTGTGTTGTGTGCTATATCAACCGTTTTATGGGCATATTCACTGTTTTGTTATTATTATTATTATTATTATTTATTGGTGTGTAAGGTCACATATTTCTGCACAATGGCTAATCATGACCGCGGGTGGAGGAAGCTGGAGTACCCAGAGAGAACCACCGAGCTCCCCAACATACTAACCCACACAAGCAGGGTTAACATTGGATGAAGACAAGTGCACCATCGACGTGCAGTACGCCTCAGCACACAGCGTCACCGAGCCCCCACGTGTGCAATGGGGGTGTAGTGTCTCGTCCAAAGACACAACGCGGTTGCCGCAGGTGGAATTCGAACCGAGGACCTCTCGGCTTGTAGCCTGCACCTCTACCTCCTGAGCCACCGCGTCCCCTCACTGTTTCGTACTGACAGAACAAAACCTGAATAATGTCACGTGTGTCAACCGACACATCGTGCCCTGAGTTCCAATGTGTTCTATGTGCCTACTGGCACATAGAAAACATTGGAACTCAAGGAACGACATCTGAACACTGATCGCTGATTGCATCTGACTTGATCTGTCCAGAAATAGTGTCTCGCTTTACACATTCTGTGTGCAGCTGTACCCCCGCTGTCTCGTCGCACGGTTGAGTAATACCAAAATTGCTCTGCTCCACGGATTTGCGTGTAACATCATAAGATTTATATAATTCACTGAAAGGCTTCTAAATTTTCCACCTCCAGGAAAAGCCTGTTAACCCTTTACCTGACGTAACGGCCAAAACCGTCCAGCGCTATTCTCAAAAATCGCCAATTAATTTTCATTATTTTTTTCATTTTTTGTCTCAAAAACATAGGTTGTGACCCCTCGTTGGAACGAGCTCGCTCCAATGAGGGGTCATAACCTATGTTTTTGAGACAAAAAATGAAAAAAATTAGTTATTCAAGAATTATTTTTGCAAGTGTCGTCTGCTTTTCATGTTAGGTAAAGAGTTAACAGAAATTCAAAATGGCCGTCGCTTCAAAAATGTATGTTTTTTCCTTTTTGAATCTGGCCCGTCCATTCAAAGTAACTCGTTTTCTTTATACCAACAACAAAGGTGTTTAACCCTTTAACTAACGAATCGGTCGCATCCGCACGCGTAATTTTCAAATTTAGCAGTTGAAAAAACAAATTTCAGAAAAGCTTCAAGAAAACTTCATCATGCGACCCATCACCGGAACGAGCTTATCGAGCTCGTTTCAGTGAGGGAACACATGATATGATTTCGTTGATTTTTTTTTTAAATATTAAAAAACACAATAATTAAAACAAGACTAACGGTGACCCCCGGCCACGGATGCCCCCCGAACTATGGCCAAATGGCGTATAATACTGGAATGAAATGTTTTGCGTTGAATTTGTTCAGGATAAAAAACCTGACCCTAACCCTGAACTTACCCTAACCCTGACCCTAACCCAACGCATTTTCCAATTTTCCTCATAAGTCTCATATCGTAGCACAATAAGCTCATAATATGTAAAATTGCCTCATAATATTTTTGTAAACTCTTAATGCATCTCTGAACACAAAAATAACCCATAACTCCCAAATACTAGCGCGGGCGGACGGATGGACGGACGGATTTAAGATGCCTTCCTATCGGGGTCATAAAAAAAAATTGATATCCTTTGTGTTGGGTAAAACGTTAATCAATCCAAAATAACCAGTTAATTGACACAACAGATCCTTCAGAAATTAAATCTACATACTACCAATACGTTATGACAACCAAAGAATGAGAATCAAGCATTGCTTCTGCATCCAAAAATCCCAATCACTGGTGCTGCCATCTAAACTCGTAGGAATATATTGGCAGTTGGAATTACACAGACTTCTATAGTTCCACTGATGTACCTGATGACTACCCACATGTCACACCCCACATGGGGATGTCGAAGTGGAGGGGGAGCTACTCCATCTACCCTACCCGACACGAGAATGTTAAGAGGGAGACGGTGCCCCCGCCTACATCTGCGTAGTTCTGAAGCTTGTCACACGAAACGCTCTAATCTACCATTTATCGATCGTCGAATAAAAGCACCATAGGAAGCGAATCAAATAACCTGTGAAAGCGGATGGATACGGCTTTGTATTTCAATACGAGTAATCACTCACCAATACCTTACACTCGCCTGAAACATACATGCATCAGGTAATTGGTACACAACACACCTGTAATTCCGCATCAGTTGCGTTGACTGATAAATTGCTAAATCGAAATTTGTTCAAATGTCTTCGCCTTGTGAGAAAGTGCCTGTTCTGTTCACAGATTAACCCTTTACCCAACATAACGACCAAAACAGGCCAGCGCTATTCTAAAAAGTCGCCAATTAATTTTCATTATTTTTTCATTTTTTGTCTCAAAAACACAGGTTATGAATCCTTGTTGGAACGAGCCCGTCGAACTCGTTCCAACGAGTGGTCATAACCTGTGTGTTTGAGACAAAAAAAAAATTAAACAAAATTAGTTATTTAAGATTTTTTTTGCAAGTGTCGTCTGCTATTCATGTTAGGTAAAGGGTTAAGCAATTTCTTTTCGAAAAGAGTATACAGCACCTTCAGAGATTAGGAAGTCTATTATTAACTAGTTTAGTTTAGTTTAGTTTAGTTTATTACAACTTCCCACGGAAACTTGGTAATAAAGTTACAATACCAAATGTAAAAGTATAAATACATGCAAGTCTGTGGTGTACATCAAATATCACAGAATAGAAATGGAGCATAGGTGTTCCAAAAAATACTTTTCGATCCCCCCCAGCCCCCCCCCCCCCCACCCCCCGTGCTCAAACAATAATAATCTCGATCACTCGCACGTTAACATTATTATAGTTTTTCGTATCGACTGGATGGGATGCAGTAGTGGAGTGTAGCTCAATGTGATATAAGCCCAGAGTTAACATTCTATAGGTTGGATATTGGTGCCAGATTAGGTGTTCTCCCAACTGGGATAATTTTTCCAATGCAGCTGTTGCCCATATACGAAAACACAAAATAGCGAACTCAGCTCTGATATCAAGAGTATACAAAGTTGAGTGATCGGGTCTGTTTTACAAGTTCCAATATGTGTTCCACATTACTCTGCTTTCGTAGTATTTACCCGACTTCTTGTCCCTCCTTACACCTCGGTGTTCTCCTTCGAAATTTTAGTAGGTGTGTTTGAAGCCTCAGCAACCTACTCTTGAAAAGAGGGGAGGCGGTGATAGGATGGTGGCATGGGATAGGTTGGTTAGATTAACAGAGTGACACTCAGGTGTAAGGAGAACTATCAGGAATACTAGGAGATACTATAAATATATGGACGTATTTTTGAACACGTCATGCCTGCGCTAATTACAAATATCTCAATTTCAGTTACCACACCCGCAGTTTTACAGAAGTGCATAATACTAGCACAACCGTAATCACATTACTACGATCAGCGTAGACTACTACCTCCACTACTACCACCTTCACCACTACTATACAACAACCACTGCTACATTAACATGGATAGTCAGAATCCAAGAGCTAAGTACATGAATTCAGATGCTTGTGTACTAGTCTTTCGGATTTATATATAATCTTTGTAATTTCAAGGATGAAGCCAGTCGGGAGAAGGGTTTAATGTATTTTGTAATGTTTTTATAAATTTTGCCAGGTTACAAAGTTCCTTGATATTCGAACTCGAGAATAGGTTTTTGATTTTAAGCATATTTGGGAAACGCCTGTAATAGGTCCTTATATACCACTTTCGTATTTCGGTTAATTCCTTACAGACTAGAATGTAATGGAATTCATCCCCTATGTCAGCTCCACACAGTGAACATTTCCTCTGAGATATTTCTACAGAGGACCAGCTACCAGTTTCTATAGAGAGTCTGTGGTTTCGCGTCCTGAACTGGAGTAGTGGGATGGCCAATGACAATGGGAGTTTTTTAATATAAGTTTCCAGTTCGAAGTCTGTCTTAACCCAGTTATAAAATATATATTTACTTGAATTAGTCAGGGTTGCCCTCCAATTTTGCATGAATATATCTGACAATTTTTGCTTCACTATGGCATCAAAGCTCCTTAGGTCCGTGACAAACTGGTCAACCCAGATATAAGTCATGCCCATGGAGTCTAGTAGTGAAAAGATATTTTGGATCCAGGGGTTCGTGTACAATCCTTGGGTATGGTTCCAGTGAAGAATATCATATAGCGATCTTGAGATTTTATTGTTATTGTCCCCTTCTTATATTAATTTGGCACAAAAGTTCAGACAACGCATTTTAATTTTAATCCCTATGGGTATAAATCCTAGTTCCCCAAAGACAAAGCTGGTGGCTGTAGACTTTTTCAGTTTCAAGATAAATTTAAGAAACCATAGCTCCAGCTTTTCAATTTTTGCAATGTTTTCGAGACCCCATATCTCACAACCATACGTTAAGACAGGCATTACCGACTTCTCGTTCAGGTCTAAAATAATATCAATCGGTAATTGGTTTCTCCTCATCTTGTTTATAATGGAAAACATTTCCCTTTTTGCTTCAATACATCGATGATTTTTCTTACTGCTGAAAGAGCCGTTTTTAGAAAATATTACACCTAAATATTTATAACTATTTACTATTTCAATTGGAGTATCCCCGATTTGAAATGCGTCGTTTTTTCCTAGCCGAGTGCCAATTTTGATTATTTTTGATTTATTTATGTTTATTTCAAGTTTCCACTTTTTACAATAGTCATTAAAAACGTTCAACATTTGCTGTAAGTCTTTGCCTGTACTAGCCAGAAGTGAGGTATCGTCCGCGTAGAGGAGGACAAGTAACCGTAAAAATAAGTGGTCGATACCCCCCGATATCAAAGGTGTTTTTGATGTTCAGACCATTACACGTACGTGAGATCAAAAAGCATTCCTGATCATTCAAGTATAGTGCAAAAAGTATAGGCGACAAATTCCCCCCCCCCTGCCTTACCCCCACAGTACTAGAAAAATATCTTGATTCACACCCATCAATCTCAAATGTAGATTTAATTTTGTCATACATATATTTTATTACGTGCAATATTTTTCCGTCTATATGTGAGTTTAACAATTTTTTCCACAGAACTGCTCTCAAGACCGTGTCAAATGCTTTAGAGAAGTCTATGAATGCACAGTAGATGTTAGTTTTACTTATTATTATTTATTTGTTGGTGTTAACGTCACATAATTATGCACAATGGCTAATCATGACCGCAACAGTTTTACGGGTGGAGGAAGCCGGAGTACCCGGATAGAACCACATAGCAATGGCGAGTAACTGTCAGCTCCCCAACACACGAACTCCACACAAGCAGGGTTAGCATTGGTTGAAGACAAGTGCACCGTCGACGTGCACTACGCCTTAGTACAAACGCCACCGTGCCCCCACGCGGGCAATGGAGATGAAGTATCTTTCCCACGGACACAACGCGGTTGCCGCAGGTGGAATTCGAACCGAGGACCTCTCGGTTTGCAGCTTGCACCTCTACCTACTGAGCCACCGCGCTCCCGTTAGTCAGTTTTACATGCCCTCAGAAGTTCAACTATAGCTTTCAGAGAGAATATATGATCAATTGTAGAGTAGATTTTTGTGCTAAGGCATGTGCGCGGGACACAATGAACTGTCTTTCCATCAAGCAGGAGGATAAAGAATCTGTGAGTGACTATTTATCAAGATTTCTGGGAATGGCGCTAAAAATGTTTGACTTGTGCCTGTTGTGGCGGAAATTGCCCCTACCCCAACGTATGTGAAGCTCATAAAGCTAGGTGCCACAATTGTCTAAGAGTCGGTCATTTTTCCAGAATGTGCAAGCAAAAACGTCCTAAAACATATCAACATTTTAAACTTAATTGTAATTTGAGTAACCAGAAAGAGATTAACTTGAGTGAAAGAAGGGACGAGAGACAGTTTGAAAGTAACCATTTTCCCGTGATGCACTTTTCACTGCCCATGGAAACAAATTCTGTTTTAATTTACATTAATGGTGCCAGGACAAGTGCATTGATTGATACAGGAGCCTCCGTAAGCTGTATAGCATTACATTATTTAAAAGAGACCGGATGTGGTCAGAATAACTTAGAAAAGTCTATAATCAAACATGTTGCTGGTGTTGGTGGTGAAACTCACAAGATATTAGGTTCTATAGTGCTACCTGTACCCTTCAATGAGATAAAACTGGAACATAAATTTTATGTGTTTGAAACCCTTCATAGGCCCCTAATTATTGGTATTGATTTTATGCAAAAGCACAAGGCCGTAATAGATCTTGCCTCCCAAACCCTGCAGCTGAGTAACGATAAGTCAGAGGTGTTTCTGACACACACCGATGTTTGTTTGGTTCGGTCAAGTTCGGCACTTAAATTGCCTCCCGTATCTGAAACCCAAATTCCTGTTAAATTGTCAAACCGCCAAGGTGGTGTCATTGGTTTGATAGAACCATCTCAGTGTGTTGTAAAAATGGGAATTGTCGGTGGCAAGTCACTGGTGAATGTAAAAGATAACGTAGCATATATGCCAGTGATTAACCCCTCAAATGCTGAAATATGTGTACCTAACGGTAAGGTACTTGGGGTATTTTCAGATGTTGATGTGCACAGCATCTATAAATTCGACTCACGAAGTGAGCAGGTAAATAAACAAAATAGCTATAAATACAAAAGCAAAATGCGACATAGGAAGGGTTCCAAAATGGAGCCATTTGAGTTTAATTTTGATAACTCGGATATTACCGAGGATCAAAAAGGTGTTTTAAAGGGGTTTCTAAATAAAAATCGGGATGTTTTTGCCACAAGATTAACCCTTACCTAACATGAAAAGCAGATGACACTTGCAAAAATAATTCTTGAATAACTAATTTTTTTCATTTTTTGTCTCAAAAACATAGGTTATGACCCCTCGTTGGACGAGCTCGTTCCAACGAGGGGTCATAACCAATGTTTTTGAGACAAAAAATTAAAAAAATAGTGAAAATTAATTGGCGATTTTTGAGAATAGCGCTGGCAGGTTTTGGCCGTTACGTTAGGTAAAGGGTTAACTGAATTGGGTGCAACAAAAGTAGCATCACATAGCACAGACACGGGGGACGCCCCGCCTGTCTGTCAAAGGTTTTACAGGCAATCGCCTGATGTTAAACGGGAAATGGAAAGACAGTTGGATGAAATGTTGAAGGCTGGTATTGTGGAGCCGAACGATTCCATGTGGCAATCCCCTGTCGTCATGGTGAAAAAAGAAAAGTGGAGAATACAGGTTTGCCGTGGACTATAGGCAGTTAAATAAGGTGACCAAGCCAGTTTCCTTCCCTCTTCCTAGGCTTGACTGTGTGTTTGACGCTTTGGCAGAAGGTCAGGCAAACATATTTTCAGTCCTAGATTTAGGCAGTGGTTTCTGGCAAATCCCCATGGACAAAGAAACAACCCATAAATCAGCATTTGTGACCCATAAAGGGGTATACCAGTGGAAGCGGATGCCCTTTGGCGCAATGGGTAGCCCATCCACATCTCAGCGCCTAATGTGCCAAGTGCTACGAAAAATGAATTATAAATATGCAATGGTCTATGTAGATGACATTTTAGTCTTCAGTCGCGATTTTAAACAACACATACAACATCTTGATTCCATTTTTGAACAACTCCGAAAAGCAAATTTAACGTTGAAACCAAGAAAATGCAAATTTGCTGCTAAGGAGGTAGCATATCTCGGTCATGTTCTCAGCAAGCATGGAGTAAAAGTGGACGCAGCCAAGACCGAAGTGGTTAAAGAATATCCAGAACTAAAGTCCCAACATGATGTCCGTTCATATCTTGGACTGTGTAATTATTATCGGCGTTTTGTAAAAGGTTACGCAGAAATTGCAGCTCCCTTGACAAGACTTCTACAAAAGGATAAGAAATTCGACTGGACAGAAGAATGTCAAACAGCATTTCAAAAGCTGAAGGATTGTCTGGTTTCTGCTCCTGTACTGACATTTCCAGATATGAACAAACCATTCATTCTGACTACTGATGCGTCTACTTCAGCTATTGGTTATATCTTAGGACAGTTAGATAGTGAGGGTAGAGAACATGTGGTAGCATATGGTGGTAGATCATTAAAGATTGGAGAAAAGAGATGGTTAATTTCAGAATTAGAATGTTTAGCTGTATTGGGGGGAATAAAGGCATACCATGTTTATTTAGCTAACAAGAAGTTTACCATTTATACTGGTCACAAAGCACCGGCCTACCTTCAGAAAGTGAAACATTCAAAAGGGAGACGGGCTAGATGGTCTATACTCCTGGAAGGTTACATCTACGACATTAAACACAGGCCAGATAAACGAAACACCAATGCAGATGCTTTGTCAAGAAGACCATATGATGATAATGCGGGAGATATTGAAAATGATATTCTTGACAATATCCCAAGTACTGATGTAAATGAAACTGTTGTTTTGCTTACAGAGAAAGAGCAATTAGATGAGCCATCAACAAGGTTATTGCAGGCTACATTTTTATTTGGAAAATCTTCAAGTTTGCCAGATTTCAATGCTACTGACTTAGAAAATGATGCAGTGGGTGACCCACAGGAAGTTGACATTGGTAAATTGCAGGAAGAATGTTCAGATTTTACGCCCATCATAAAATATTTTCGTAACAAAGAACTACCTGAAGATGACAAAACAGCAAAGCGGATCGTCATAAAATCTAGCCAGTATGAGTATGAATTATTAGATGGCTTATTATACCACATATTTCAGCAAAGAACAAAACGCATGCCACAAGACCTCAGTTTTATAAAGCAGATTGCCTTGCCGAAGGTGCCGAGAGAAGAGGCCATAATCTCGTTTCATGATAGCAAGGCTGGTGGTGCCCATTTAGGCTTAGAAAGAACGCACCAGACAATGTGGTTTAAATATTACTGGCCTAAGATGTACCAAAACATAGCTGATTATGTTCGATCGTGTGATGCATGTCAGCGCAGCAACAGGCAGCAAGAAAAATTTTCATGGTAAAGATACACCAATCACTTCACTTCCAGTGGAGAACTTGTTTGACAGATGGCACATCGATATCTTAGGTCCTATAACTACAACAACAGAAGGACATAAGTACATTCTCTTAATAGTGGAAAGTTTATCAAAATGGTGCGAGGCATTCCTATTAAAGTCTCAAGAAGCTACGGAGATTGCCAATACTTTGTACACCGAAATTTTCTGCAGGTATGGTGCACCACATACTATAGTGTCTGACCGAGGTGCAAATTTTATGAGCAAACTAGTGTATGCAATTTGCCAACTTTTCAAAGTTACCAGACACTTCACTTCAGAATACCATCCTCAAACAAATTCGGCGTGTGAAAGATGGAACAGCACAATAGCTCAGTCATTAAGGGCGTATGTGAATAAACAGCAGAACAACTGGCATACTTTTCTTCCTGGCATTATGATGGCCTTTCGGATGAGTCCTTCCACTCAAAGCACTGGATTTTCCCCATTCAAAATGCTATTTGGACAGGAAATGAACTTGCCATTCGATGCATCTGTTATGCCAAAAGATAAACTGCCCAAGGGTGTTCAGCACTATATTGAAGATAAGATTGAGAAGTTGGAAACAGTTAGAAAAAATGCACAGGAAAATGTAAAACAGGACTAGGAAAGGAGTAAGTGCTACCATGACAAAAACACAGCAGAACCGAAATTCAAAGTGGGAAATATGGTTTTGAAATACACACCACTGACACCCAAAGGACTCTCCAAAAAGCTATACAGTAAATGGCATGGTCCACTTTACATAACTAATGTTAGACCAAACAACACCTACTACGTAAGGAATGCTGAAAACAATAAAGGGGTTAATGGTCCCTATCATGCTAACAGATTGAAACCATACAGGGATCCGGAAGATATTAGAACCTCTACGATATAAGAACCAAAGTCCAGTAATTATCTGACACATGCATCACAATTACCAGTACAACAACCAGTGGATAAAAGATCACAACCAATTAATGACAGCAGCGATGATGGCAGAAATGGTTCAACTAAGCCCTGTTACAACCGATAATGTTACAACGCCGCATAATGTTACACCAACGCATAATGTTACAACAAATGTAGTAAACAACCGATAATGTTATAAACTCCGCCTAATGTTATAACTTTTTTCAACCCGTTATGTTATAAAAATCGACGCATAATGTTATAACTTTTTTCAACCCGTTATGTTACAACAAATTAACCGATAATGTTATAACTTCTGCTTACTAATTCCAGTTACAGCTATTGCAGATGGACTTTACCACTTACCATTTATTGCTGCATAAAAGTATGTAATATTTATACTAAAGGTTTCTGCTCTGCTTAAGGCGAGGAACCCCCCCCCCCCCCAACTCCCGGGGATTTATCATAGAATGACCTAGTCATGTTACATAGACGCGGATTGTCCTGGTAACTCAATCGTGTGACGTCATTACCATGATCGTGCAGTGCCCAGCACGGTGAAGGCGTGGGTGGTGGGGGAGGGGTGCTATTTTATCCGGTTGGAACGTTTACCAACATGCGTAGTCTCCGCTTCCAGAAATGTAGTGTATACCATAGTCCCCTGACGCCTTTGGGGATGGGAAAATGCCTCTGTTTTTGCTTGTTTTGGGCATCTAAAACTCATTTGTCGCATATTTCTTAGTCATAAGAATATCGTATTGTTCAATAATTTGACATTTTAAAAACTAACAGTGAACAAAAATGAGGTGGAGTTAAAAGAGGTCAAAAAGTTGGATGGAGCGAGGTACATACGGTGGATGTGGCAGGTTGGTAGTGTCGCACGGAAGCCGAAAATAAGATGCGAGACTAGGTAGGAAGAGGAATGGGGTTTAGGAGGACTGAAAGGGGTGGGCAGGGATTAAGCTGAGAAAAAGAGGAGGTCATGGATTAGTACATCAGGGTGATTGTGCAGAGAAATCTATCTGAAAATACTGTAAGAGATTAGTGCTAGACGGTATGATAATATAGATGGTGGAGATGTTGGAAGAAGTGGAAGTGATGAATTTGGGATTAGAGACTGGAAAAGACGGAATCACTAGAACAGGCAGTATAGGGAGAAGGAGGAGATTGTGGAGGAGGAGTTGTGTTGATGTTGTGGCGGGGTTGGTGATGGTGTTGAGTAGTTATGTATGTTGAAAATGAGCCATTTTGTAGGACCCCGGGGCAGGACCCCGGAAGTGACGTGATTGTGCGGTCATGTTGGGTTGTCATGATAGTGCACGTGGGTGGCCATGTTGTGATGTCATTATCATGACAATAGGTGTTAGGAGTGCGTATGCGCAGCGCGTGTTGTTATGGGGACACGTGCTCCGTCTCACCCCTAACAACCCGACAATAGATATCGAATTAATCCAAACAACCCGACAATCTTCAGAAAACTGACCAAACACTCCCGAAAACACTCCCAAATAAAGGTAGGACAGAATCCTTAATGAGGGTATGAGACGTATGAAGAGATACTCATTGCGCTCATTTTCATAGCTTTCATTTTGAGACGTATGATTTTGCGCGCATCGTGCTCATTTTCATAGCTTTCATCGCTTCATACGACGAAAAGGGGGATTCCGTGGGTTTAGTATCTTTAAAATATAGGATAATATCGTTACCTAAAGTCCGACCATATAATGGACGCGTAATTTACCACAGAAATGGGTTTATTATAATAATGTTTGGTTTATTACAATAGTTTTTTTTTTAACTGAGAGATAAACTGGAAGGGGAAGGCGCCGTCCCTGTCCCCGGAGCCCTACTGCCCCTTGCCCCTGGAGCTCCTGACGTTCCGGTCCCTCGAGTTTCTGGCGAGTTACTAAATCGGTACTGGCAGGATTCGGAAGTGTTTTCGGGAATGTTTTGGACAGTTTCCTAAAGATTGTCGGGTTGTTTGGATTAATTCGATATCTATTGTCGGGTTGTTAAGGGTGAGACGGAGCACGTGTCCCTATAACAACACGCGCTGCGCATACGCACTCCTACCACCTTTTTTCATGATAATGACATCACAACATGGCCACCCACGTGCACTATCATGACAACCCAACATGACCGCCCAGTCACGTGATATGACGTCACTTACGGGGTCCTGCCCCGGAGTCCTACAAAATGGCTCATTTTCAACATACATAACTCAACACCATCACCAACACCGCCACAACACCAACATCAACACAACTCCTCCTCCACAATCTCCTCCTTCTCCCTATACTGCCTGTTCTGGTGATTCCGCCTTTTCCAGAACCTGTAATCCCAAATTCATCACTTCCACTTCTTCCAACATCTCCACCATCTATATTATCATACCGTCTAGCACTACTCTCTTATAGTATTCTCAGATAGCTTTCTCTGCACAATTACCCTGATGTACTAATCCATGACCTCCTCTCTTTCCCAGCCTAATCCCTGTCCACCCCTTTCAATCCTCCTAAACCCCATTCCTCTTCCTACCCAGTCTCGCATCTTATTCTTCGGCTTCCGTGCGACACTACCAACCCACCACATCCACCATATGTACCTCGCTCCATCCAACTTTTTGACCTCTTTTAACTCCACCTCATTTTTGTTCACTGTTAGTTGTTAAAATGTCAAATTAATGAACAATACGATATTCTTATGACTAAGAAATATGCGACAAATGAATTTTAGATGCCCAAAACAAGCAGAAACAGAGGCATTTGCCCATCCCCAAAGGCGTCAGGGGACTATGGTGCACTACATTTCTGGAAGCGGAGATTACGCATGTTGGTAAACGTACCAACCGGATAAAACAGTACTCCTCCTCCACCACCCCCGCCTTCACCATGTTGGGCACTGGATGATCATGGTAATGACGTCACACGATTGAGTTACCAGGACAATCCGCGTCTATGTAATGTGACTAGGTCATTCTATGATAAATCTCCGGGTGTTGGGGGTGGGGGGGGGGGGGGGTGGTGTCTCCTCGCCTTAACCAGAGCAGAAACCTTTAGTATAAATATTACATACTTTTATGCGGCAATAAATGGTAAGTGGTAAAGTCCATCTGCAATAGCTGTAACTGGAATTAGTATACAGAAGTTATAACATTATCGGTTAATTTGTTGTAACATAACGGGTTGAAAAAAGTTATAACATTATGCGTCGATTTTTATAACATAACGGGGTGAAAAAAGTTATAACATTATGCGGAGTTTATAACATTATCGGTTGTTTACTACATTTTTTGTAACATTATGCGTTGGTGTAACATTATGCGGCGTTGTAACATTATCGGTTGTAACAAGCCCGCAAGAAAAATGTTTCCAGTGGAGAAATTAATTGCAGGTGCAAGATAGCTAACTTGCACGTGCAAGATAGAAATAATACTCAATTGGCGCATCAACGCTTCCGTAGATAAGAGACGAAGACGCCCTTTAAAACTCTTAAAGTAATTGTACTTATGTGAATTACCCTCTGGATTTTAGAAAATTTTCAGTGTTTGTGCTTATTAGGTTGTGATGAACGTGATGGTTTATTTTGTAATAAGGGCAATGTTGATGTTAGTTGAATAAAGGTATAGCTTATGTTGTTTGTTCAAAGGCAAGATCTGTTCCCACCCACTCTTTCAAATATTAGATACATAGTGGTAAGTTAAGATAGGGCAGTACAGTACTTGGTATGTGAGTGTAATGAAATGTGATATGGCTTTCACGTTCTGGAACAAAGTTTCAGGTATGAGTTTATGGTATTGTTCGAAATACAATGTACTTGAGTAAAAGGTACAAGTTGATGAAATATGCTTCTTTGGCGGAGCAAAGATTTTCAGATCGGAGGGTATTGTTGTAGGGTGACTCGGTGTGAGATATGTAAAAATATAAAGTCTTTTCTTTCTTTTAATTTTGAGTTACGGTATACAGAAATGTTACGAAAACAGGATATTAATCACCACGTTGAATTGCATGTAGTTTATTATTGCGAATCTGCAAGCCGTATGGTTTTTATGAATAATAGGTTAATCTTCATTTATTGTCAGCAGTGTGTTATAGCTATATTATTGTTCACAATCACATTGTAGAGTTGGATTTAAATGTATACTTTCTTATGTGGGTCTTGGGGGGGGGGGGGGGCGGTGGCTCAGTAGGTAGAGGTGCAGGCTGCAAGCCAAGAGGTCCTCGGTTCGAATCCCACCCGCGTTGTGTCCTTGGGCAAGACACTTCACCCCGCTTGCCTACATGGGGGCACGATGACGCTGTGTACTAAGGCGTACTGCACGTCGATGGTCCACATGTCTTCAACCAATCTAACCCTGCCTGTGCCGCGGTGCCGAGTTCAGAGTTACGATGTTGGGGAGCTGACAGCTGCTCGTCGTTGCTCGGTGGTTCTCTCCGGGTACTCCGGCTTCCTCCACCCGTAAAACTGTCACCGACATGATATGACCCTGGCTGTTAATGTGTCGTTAAACCAAAGTAAAAAAAAAAATGCGGGTCTTGGTTAGTATTAATAGCGTATTAGATATAAAGGAATTGTTTCTAAGACTATTGATATGCTCGAACAGGTGTTCACCGGCTCCAAACAATAGCTGGTTAAATTGTCCGTGTTGTCAATGGAAAACCTAGGTGATGGAGAGTCGCGAAGTCTTCTATAAATTTGTGTGCATAGCTGGAAAGCGACATTCCAGTTCTGTGATTAAAAATTTATAGGAAGTATTTCATCTCTCTCCAGGTGAGTGCATATTTTGTGTTATTTTAAGTGTTTAGTAACGGCATTTTATTAGTTTCAATAAGCATAATTTCTGCACTATATAGCGTTCTCAATATTCTGCTGTTGGTGGAAAGGGCATTTTGTGCCTTTCCGGGAACTGTAGAATGTTGCAATTCGTGTGACAATAAGGAATGTCATGACGATGTTATTTTGAGTATCTATGATGGCGCGTAATAGTAAACTCTTGTAAAGAGCTCAAGAGCTAAGTGGGATATCAGATTAAAATAAATATTATCGAGTTATTACTTTGGGGTTATGTTATGTGGTTAACGGCGTGCATCTTATGACATTTTACAAGTTGTTGGAAAGAGCTAGTCGGCTCATTCCAACATCTGTAAAATGTCAGAACGGAAAATAATAAATCTACATATTAGAATCATTTTGATTTAAATATTATTGTCCAGAAAATACAGTATTATGATTATAGGTTATTATTATTATTATTTTGGAAGCCGCGTAAATATCAGTGCATGTTTCATTATTTTACAAGCTGTTGGAATGAGTTAAATAAGCCCATTCCAAGAACTGTAAAATAACGAAGCATGCAAGGCAGAATGTGTAATTTATGTCCAAATTAATTTGACTGTAGGTTATGGGAGAGTTATGTTTATATCTGAGGCATTTATGTAAATTGGTGACGATTGGATAAATACCCGCCTCAAATATATAACACCACAGCAATCGTTCTGCGTTACCTTAACCAGTCGTGCGGTACGATTGTCAGTCTGTTGTTCGCGACAACAGGCGTGTAGGTGTTACATCATAACCATGTCAGTGTATCAGATAGATTATTAAAAATGTAAAATATAATGTTCTTTTGTTTGGTAATCATCATTCTTGTTTGTAAATATTGTTTTGTATATGACATTCCAGTTATGTGATTAAAAATTTATAGGAAGTATTTCGTCTCTCTCCAGGTCAACCATCAGTCCATGAATGTCCCAGACACAAGCCAAGCATGAGAGCTAATTCCCCAGTGTCACAATAAAGGCGAAATTCGCGTTGTGCCAGTGTGATGTTTCGGGCACTAAGTCTCACCATTCCCCGTGGTAGAATCAAAAGGAAACAAATATCGACCAAAGACTCCGTTTTGCAGATCTTCAGACGACAATTTATCTGTCTCCATTTCCCTGATACCACTGAACAATAGATTGTCTCGCATGTATTGCATCTGCAGGTCGATTAGTGTTTCATTCACATTAAGGGCCTATATAAGTAATGAAATTTTGTTTATTTTGAAAATTCTCACCTCTGATATTCCTTCAATTCAAATTAAATATGCACAAAATGTACATCAAAATGAAGGATGGGATGTATAGAACACGAAACACATGTGTAATCAACTCATAGAGTCGACTGTAGGCACCACAGGTCCCTGGAAGTCTGCTGTCGTATTCGCACCAGAACTGATAATTTAATAATATTTCACAAAAACAACTTGTGGCCAAATGTGCTTTACATATCCAAGAACAAAGCTAGGGGATAAAAATTCTTCAAAACACGGCGACAGAGCTGCATGGGGTAAAATTTCAAAGCCTTTGCTTTTTGTTTACGTATGAGTGTACTTTCGATTTCCGATCGACGTCATCGGACAGAAAAAGCATGTAAAAACAACGCCGTCTAAAATCAAATAATGAAAAAGATCGCCTTCGTACAGTATACTGTTATTAGACAGAGATTGTACAGTTACCATATTCAATACAAGGTATCATGATACCTGTTGAAATTTCTTAGAATTTCGATTTTGTTTTTTGATGGAAATTCGTGGTAACGAGTGATTTGCGCATGTCTGTCGAGCATGGAAACCATCTTCAATAAAAAATGCAGACAGTGTTGTCCT
The DNA here is from genome assembly GCA_031216915.1 of Pictodentalium vernedei. NCBI lineage: Eukaryota > Metazoa > Mollusca > Scaphopoda > Dentaliida > Dentaliidae > Pictodentalium > Pictodentalium vernedei. The sequence goes on from CM062291.1 coordinate 249,805,604, forward strand.
TTTCCAAAATGCAGACCTATCGCTGTATTCGAAAGTGTTTTGAATGTCAAGCTTTGTTCTTGGATATATGAAACACATTTGGCCACAAGTTGTTCTGATCAAATATTATTTTATTATCAGTTCTGGTGCGAATACGATAGCAGACTTCCAGGAACCAGTGGTGCCTACAGTCGACTCTATGAGTTGATTACATATGTGTTTCGTGTTCTATACATCCCAACCTTCATTTTGATGTATAATTTGTTTATATTTCATCTGAATTTAAGGAATATGAGAGGTGAGAATTTCAAAATAAACAAAATTCCATTACTTATAAAGGCCCTTAACATTGTCCCGTTGTACAGACGACAAACATTCTCGCATTCGGCTATTGTCCCTCTGAATAGCACTCACTGCACATTCCATGTCACTATTTTTACTCTTCAAATCTGACACTTCCCCATTTGAAGTCTGTGTTTTGTGTTCACGGTCACTAACCCTTTCATTTATATTTTCAACTTTGTGCTCTATACCACTTAGCCTTCTACGAACCAGTTCAAAATCCTACTTTAATTCATCAATCACGGATAATTTGGCGTCCATAGCATCTAACCTATCCACAATTTTCTCTAACATAGAATACACATGGTCCTGTCCTATCGGAGTTATTTCATGGATACGGTGGTGAGAGAGGGCGGATTTTTGTGACTTTCCAATACTGGTACAGTGACGATCGGTCTGTGATACCTACACGTCAGAAGGGAACTCAAATTTGAACTTCCAACAATCAACCGCCAATGTGATAACAATAATTGAGACACTCCTGTAATCATGGAAATACTAGAGCCTTGCAAAAGCCTTGCTAGACTAGAACGCTTCTCATTCTCTCACTTGGACAATCAAAATAAATGACGAGGGCATTCAACTAACGGTGGAATTTTGGGAAAAAGGCACAGCAACACCTCCTTCAGGGAGAGATAGAACCTTTTGTGGGAGACCCTCCTCCCACACTGATCCTCAATTGAAGGAGACACGATCTTCATTAGACGCCAGAAAGAAGAAATGAAAGAAGGCTCCCTCTGCCAGACGATGAAATACCCGCACCACTGGCGGATCCTTTGGGAAAGAGGAAGAAGGACATGGAGTTTCAAACAGCTACCTTTACCCCTTTCTTCAAGCCTCAGAGGCGCCTATTCCAAGCTCGACTCTTTCCTCAGCTCGACTCTTTCCTCACACGAAGTTGAACTGAAGGACTAGAGCAATTCTGTAGGTATGCGCAACTACTGTCCGGCTTTTTCCTCTCGTGAGGTAAAATCAGAGGTCAGCGACATGTCCCCGATGCTTGAGAAGGAGTGAATGAATACTACGACAAAAGGGCTCATCAAGACAGAGAGCTGGAACCAAAGTTACTGTCATATTTAAAAAAAAATAGAACAATCAAAACTACAGCCCTGCGAATCAGACATTTTCGATTTGAAGAGAATGTCGAATCGAATCACGTCTATTATTTGAAATCGAATAGAACCTAAAATCAAATCAGTGGAGTCTTGAAAATGACCAATAGGCGATGAGGTATTATAAACCTGACTTGCTCCGACTGTGGTGGCTCAAGTCCCGACTGATAAATAATCCAACTACATCATCAAGGCATGCCTTCGTCGAAGGCATGCCTTGATGATGTAGTTGGAATATTACCCGTAAGGACTGCAGTTCATCGTCGACTGGTGTTTACGGTCACATACTTATGCACAATGGCTAATCGTGACCATGACAGTTTTACGGGTGAGGAAGCTGGAGTACCCGGAGAGAACCACATCAACGAGCAACTGTCAGCTCCTCAACATTCTAACTCTATTCAAGCTCCGTTCAAGCAGGGTTACAGTGGTTGAAGACATGTGCGCCATCGACGTGCATGTAGTACGCCTTAGTACACGGCGTCATCGTACCCCCATGTAGGTAACTAGGATAAAGTGCCTTGCCAAAAGACACAACGCAGGGCGTCTCGGACGGGGATGGAACTTCGGACTTCTAGCATGGAAGTCCAACAGTCTACCACTGAGCCATCGTGCTCCCATTAACCCTGTTTGTTTGGTTTTAACACTGCTTGGATACCTTAAATTTGCATATAACAATGGTAGGGACTTGTAATGTTGGAATTGGAATTAATATTTCTGGTGGCATGAGTACAAATGCTATTTATGTTAATCTAGCAAAGTTACACTCAGTCTTTTATGTCAACATAATTTATGACGGCATGATTTACATCTGCACTTTATACGTTTTGTGAGTCGATGAAGATGACTGATACCAAGCTATATTCCTACACGCTAAAAACTAAAGTGTTAAAAACTACACTTGAAGTGCTGTATTTAACACTTACTAAGTGCTGAACTGGCACTTTGTTCAAGTGTAGATACCCCAGAACTTGACAGGTGTTACAATAATACCACTTGACAAGTGTAATGTCGCGACACTTAAAAGGAAACAACGCAGATGACGCGGATCAGGCTCGAACTCTCGAGCCTGATCCGCGTCATCTGCGTTGTGTCCTTTTAATTATGTACCCACCAAGCGCAAATCAAATTATGGACGATTCTGGAAGAACAACCAATGCTAGACACTTGGGAAGTGCCATCCATTCAAGTTTCAGATGTCTGACGATTGTAATCACAAAGTGCTTAAAGCATTGCAATTTGAGTGTTAAAAGCAAACTCTAAGAGTTAGAATTGGTTTAACACCTTGAAAGTGTCAGTTTTAACACTTTAGTTTTTAGTGTGTATGAAAAAGATTCGAGTGGAAACGAATCGGGCAGTCGATTTCGAATCGAACCGAATATCTGCTTAAGACGGTTCGAATTCCACCTGCGGCAACCGCGTTGGGTCCTTGGGCAAGACACTTCATCTCCATTGCCCGCATGGGGGCACGGTGGCGTTGTGTACTAAGGCGTACTACACGTCGATGGTGCACTTGTCTTCAACCAATGCTAACCCTGCTTGTGTGGAGTTAGTATGTTGGGGAGCTGACCGTTGCTCGCCGTTGCTCGGTGGTTCTCTCCGGGTACTCCGGCTTCCTCCACCCGTAAAACTGTCACGGTCATGATTAGCCATTGTGCATAAATATGTGACCTTAAACACCAATAAATAAATAAATCTGCTTAAGATTCGGAACCGAGTCAAATCTCGAAGCTCTGCAAGGCCCAAATCAAAACATTCACCATCCCCATCGGAAAAACCTTCACCAAAGAAAAATCAGAAGAAAAAGAATTCGGCAGTGATCAGAACAAAAACTCTATCATTTCCTTGTCTCGGCCAGATATTGTTTTCTAAAAATCTAATTCTACAGTAAAAAGGACAGACAGTGGGCTATTCTGTTCATTGATGTTAAAAGCCGCTTTAGATACTGTGGCTATATGACTGCAAGATTAGTTTGACATCGCATTCCGCGCGATGTTTATTCATTTATTGGTGCTTAACGCCACATCAACATCTCTGGATATATCGAAGCGATGAAAAGCATATATTATAAAATAGGCCATTCATTATCTTCCATGAAATAAAATGATAAAATGAGATCTGAAAAGAACACGAGGAAATAAAATTGGTGAAAACGTTTTTTTTCTTCTTTTTTCTGTTTTTGTTTTTCTTTTGTTTTTATTGGAGTTTAACGACACTTTCGATAGCCACCTGGGGTCACCTCGTGTCGGACAGTTTTATTTGTAATGTCACTTTCGGCAGCTATGACTATATCACGGCTGTAACATAAGTATAAAGTCAAGTGTTTGACCAACGGTTTATATCTGTGCTACCCACTTCAACCCAAGGTGTTGGTTGAATGCGCCAGATGAATAATCGGGTTTTATTATATGCTAGCCTGTGAATTATCGCAAATTATCTAAAGATATTTCTCGATATCCATCGACTCGATGAATATCGAGAAATATCCCTCAGTAGTTTCCTAAATGGTGTCACGCTCCGACGCATGACGTCGTCTTGAACGTTGTCTTGAAGGACCGATCGGCAGATCTTTGTTATAGTCTTGAAACTGTTTGCAGTGGAATTGGGCTGAATATTGCGCAGTAAAAATGTCACGTGGCATATAATAAAAAGAAAATCTACGCTATTTTAGTGAATATCTGGAATTATCTCATGAGTGTGGACCTGAAAGTTTTATTTTTCACGAGCGCTTGCGCGAGTGAAAAATAATACTGTCAGGTCCACACGCTTCGGCGCATGACGTCGACATGAACGTCGCCTTATTGGAAGGATCAGCAGATGTCTGTTATTGTTTTGAAACTTGTTGCAGGCGAATTGGGCTGAATACCGCGCAGTAAAATGTCACGTAGAAGATAAGAAAAGGAAAATCTACGCTATTTTAGTGAATATCGGGAATTATCTCATGAGTGTGGACTTGAAAGTTTTATTTTTCACGAGGTCCATTCACTAAATCCGCGTAGATATCCCCTATCTATTCTACCAGCAAAAACAGAACTTAACACAACAGTAAAGAGTGGCGTAGCCGAAGAGGGGGAGGGGCTGGGTGGGCAATGGCCCCTAAAAATTGCAGCGGCTCCCCTCAAAATGGGAAAATTAAAGCACCATAGGGTCCCCGATTCATTTTGAGGGTATTGATTTTCAAATTTTTTTCTGGTGCCGCCACTTCACGGAATGTTTATCTTGTTTACAATATAATTCGAGTGAATCGGCATTTCACATTTACATTTGTTGCTGGAACGAATACGACGATAGTGGGAATGGCGACGAAAAATCAACCTCAGGTTTTGTCGAAGTAGTAGTGTACTGGGTGTGGGGGTGTGTTGTGTGTATGTGGGCTTGACTGCATATATTGATGTCCTCCCAAAGTATATTTTTCAATTGCAGTCGCGATAATAAATCCGTTATTTCACAAACTTCGTTGTTAAATTGCAGGCATAACAAAAATCGGGAGAGCACTCAGTGGATCAGTGGCTAGTGCACTGGACTCTAAACTGACAAGTGAAGGGTTTGATCCTTACTAACGCTAGCTGCGTTGTGTCCTTCGACAAGACAGCATTCTTGTTTGCCCACATGGCAGAGAAATTTTTAAGCAATTTCTGCTGGGCGACATAGATCTCTAATAGGCACCAACCCATTACATTATGGTTTCTCAAAAATGGTAAGTTCTCAACTGATTCAAAATTGGTCATGCATTTCAGTCTAAATACAAAATTTAATATTACCAATATTTTTAAAAAGAAATAATACTGATAGTTGCATAAATGTCATTACAAATAACAAAACGAAATCACACACTCTAACATGTTCAAAAACATCACCCATGTTTGAGTTTGAATTTAAAAATTCAACAACCAGTGTACTACACTGGTTGTTGAATTTTTTAATTCAAGCTCAAACATTGGTGATGTGAGTGCAGTCGTGTGCTGCATGTGTACATATACAAAATTAAATGCAAAAAAAAAAAAACAGTCGCCCAGTACCTTGAAAACTACTGTTACTGGGAGACAAATATTCATCACTGGGCGACATTTTGTCGCCCAGTGATAATGTTAAAAAATACTCTGCCATATGGGGGCACGGTGGCGCTGCACACGAATGCGTTCTGCACGTCGATGGTGCACAAACCTTCAACCGCTGCTTACTCTGTTTGTGCCCTGAAATTGGTGAGTCTGGCAGTTTCTCGCCGCTGCTCGGAGTTTCTCTCCGGGTGGTCGGGCTTCCTCTGTCCGTAAACCTGTCACGATGAGGGGGGCCTGGCTCTCCAAAGTGTTGTTGAACCCTTATAAACAAACAAACAAACAAACAAACAAACAAACAAACATAACAAAAATCTGATATATTACCTCCACGGCGACAATACCATGGCAGTGGCGGTATCGTCAGGTTGAAAAGTGTGACAAAGGTGGTGTGAGTTATGTTAATCAACAGAATAGTTTTGAATACATTATTGATTCGAATGTCTGCAGTATACGTGAATATAAAAAACGCGGATCAGACGCGGTTGGCTGCATCCTTGAATGATCAATTTATTTATGTGGAGAGCTGTTCGTAAATATATTGATTGACCCGCATTCGGAATTCTAGTGGCTCAGGTAGCTTTTCTGGAGGTTGGGGGAGACCACACAACAGTGCGCATTGCATCCTGTGTCGGAGGACCTGAAATTTGTGTGCGTGTGTATATTAAAGGACAGAATCATTGTTTTCGAAGAATTGGGGTGTAGATTTCTGATCCCCGGCCGGTGATGATGATGATGATGGATGATATGTTTATCCACCAGTATACAAGAAAATTAATACAGTGTTTACAAATGTACAAATACATTTATACAATATTTACGTTCGAAAGACAATCTAAACACAAACATGCAGTCATCGAATACAATACGTATACTGGAATGGAAAGGCACAGCCAGATTGGCTGTCTTCCTGCCTTCCTGTATGGAAGGGGGCGTAACACAAACAAAATTAACAAAGAAGGAAGAAGAATAAGAAAAAAAGAAAGAGGAAAATATAAAAGAGTAAACAGTAAAAAAAGAAAGAGAAAGAAAAAAAAAAGAAAAAAAAGTATGTGCAACATTGTTCATTCCAATTTTCCATTCACAACATCAAACGATGAGAAACCCATGCTGGTGGGTGCAAATGATAGCTAATTTCCAAAAAGGAGAAGCGGGCTCAGTCGACAAGGCCTCAGCCAAAGACCAATCAATAATTGATATAATACGGGGTCAGTGTGCACCCCATGCACGACCCCACCCCACCGCGCGCGCGCACGCACGCACGCACGCACGCACGCACGCACGCACGCACTCTATCTATCTCTCTCTCTCTCTCTCTCTCTCTCTCTCTCTATATATATATATATATATACATATATATGTAAACACACAAGAAATGGAAGAAACGTGTGGAGAAAATATAGAAAAACGAAAACAGTTCAAACGACAGAGAGCAACACAATAAATATATTTATAAATATATCCATTATGCTACTCTCCGTCACCCGAACCATTTCCATCCCTCCACACTTACACATATACACATATACACATATATACACACATGCATATATATGCGTGCTGCGGGGCCGCACATCTGCACATAAGGGTACATACATATATACTAAAGGCCCGCTAAGAAGAGTATCCAGACGAAACACAGTTTGAAAGCAGACCCATATAAATATGCCATGTATACTTTGGCCATCTGTCTGCGTATTGAGATTGCATTACGTGTCACAGTCCGGGCAATAAGGATTCGAACATGTGACGTCGTTCGAATAATAAAGAGAGATGAAATGAGCTGTTAACTTTTTCTTGAATTCTGTCCTATTTGTGAGTTCACAAATATCCTTTTCTAATTCATTCCATAAGTTGGGGAATGCATAGGGAGGGAAGTTGTCGAGTGTTTTATTTCTAGTTCTATGGCAACGAATGAGACCGGTCTGGTGCGTATTTACAAAAGTTTCATTTTTCACGGTAGAAAAAAAATCTACAAAGGATTCTGGAAGATTCCCATTCTGCCAATCAAACACAAACACACAAGCGTGTAATTTGCATAAATCCTCAATTATCAAAATATTGTCTTTGATGAATAAGGGGTCCGTGTGACCATTATATATTTCTTGTTGTTTATGATTCTTATCGACCGCTTCTGTAATTTATAGAGGCAATTACGTGCCTTCAGTGAACCCCATATTTGAACTCCTTAAATCAAGTGACTTTGTACCAATAAATAATACAGGGGTTTCATAGCTTTATGTGGCAAAGCTTCCTTAATCTTACTGAGGGTATAACTGGCAAGAGCAACTTTCCAACAAATTTGTGATATGTTTACATTGTAAGAAAGGTTTTCATCAAGATTAACGCCAAGGAATTTGACGTATTTTTCATTCTCTTCACCGCCGACTTTACTGATGATTTCATTGTTTATGCGGATTTCTTTCTGTGTGGATGTTTTATCTTTACTGCATGGGTTAAGTAGTATGTATTTTGGTTTTTTAGCATTCAAGGCTAAATGACTGGCGGCACACCAGTCAAATAATTTTCTTTTGAAGTTCATCATTGCAGTATAGAGTTAGCGAGTTAATGTCCGATCCAGATTTGTTTACCGAAGTGTCGTCTGCAAATGATAGAAGGTTCAATTTTGTGGACTTGTGGATAGCATATATATATATAAGAAAAAGTAAATGGCCAAGAATAGAACCTTGTGGGACTCCGCAATGTCAAATAAGTTCGGTTGGATTTACTCTCTCCGTAGGAGACATATTGGGTCCTATTTGGGAGATAGCTATTGAACCAGTCATTTGACTTGCCTCTTTTTCCATGCTATTTTTGTTATTCTCATCAGTCATGTATACTCGCCCAAAAAAAGAAAGTGTGCATTGCAGAAATTGATCAAACTCCAAAAAAATAATTTCGTAGGTGTAAAGAGTGTTAACCTGTTCATGAATAAGTTATATTGAACACAAAAACAGCTTTCCCCGTTAAAATTGCATTAACATTAAATGACGTGCTGCACGTTTGTGAAAAGGCATGTTTTGCACGTGGAGAGTCTGAAAATTCATGCAGCAGTGTGAATCCTTGGGTATTTAAACACTAAAGTAAGGCCTTTCTATCGTTCACATTCAAACTTGCGCTGCTGTTAAAACGACTACACATTAGCATGCCAAGATTGACAATGAATCAACGTCTCCTTGCCCTGGGTATGATTAGAGCTGGCAGAACACACAGAGAGGTTGCCCAGCATTTGAACTGTCACCGTAACACTGTAGACAGGCTAGTCCATCGACATGCACAACATGATGACGTTCGAGACCGACCCCGCTCCGGGAGACCCCGAGTTACCACTCCTGCACAAGATCGGTATATCCGTGTCGTCCATCTCCGGAACCGGCAACAAACGGCAACGACGACAGCCAGGAACATCCCTAACCTGAGACGGATACATCCTCAAACAGTAATCAACCGGCTGAGAGAATACGGCTTACGTCCTCGAAGACCTGCAATTCGTCCGATTTTGACGTTACGTCATCGTCGTGCTCGACGGCAGTGGTGTAGACAACATCTCAGGCATCCCTTACACTGGTGGCGACGTGTTTTATTCACAGATGAATGTCGTTTCCATCTTTCATCATCAGATGGCCGCCAGAGAGTGTACAGACGTCGAAACGAACACTACGCAGATCCATGTGTCGTGGAGCGAAACCATTATAAGGGAGGGTCTCTCATGGTGTGGGGTGGCATCACTGCCCGTAACAGAACTGAGCTGGTCATTATTGATGGCAATCTCAATGCAGCCAGATATCGTGATGAAGTGCTTACACCTGTTGTTGTCCCATTTCTACAACGTCACGGCCTCGGCGTCATTCTACAGCAGGACAACGCCCGACCCCACGCAGCTCGTGTTGTTCAACAGTATCTGCAGCAACAACAAGTGGATGTTCTTCCCTGGCCCGCAAATTCGCCCGATATCTCACCCATTGAGTACGTATGGGACGAAATGAAACGTCAGCTACGCCGGCTTCCCCATGCACCGTCAACGCTTGTGGAACTCCAAAGGCAGCTTATCAGAATATGGAACAACATCCCACAACACTTCCATGCTAACTTGTTCGCTTCCATGAAGCGTAGATGCACAGCAGTAGTCGATGCAGACGGAGGTCATACCAGATATTGAGTGTGTGACTTTTGTGTTTGACCCTTAGTGTCTTTGACTCTCCATGGCACCAAGAGTATTCGTCGTAGCGTAATGAAATTTCTCGTGTTGACCACAAATTGATTCATCTGTGATTGAATAAAATTTCCATGAATGAAAATGATATATAGCTTTTTTTAGTGTTATTTTTTAGCATGCACACTTTCTTTTTTGGGAGAGTATATTTTAACAGGTGCATAATCGGATGCAAAGTACTAGGTCGTTTCTTGAACCCATATTGGTGTTGATAAAGAATATCGAATTTATTAAGTTTATTAATTTTACAAGTCTTATTGACATTAGTTTTTCTAGGATTTTTGAAAATACAGGAAGGATACTGATAGGCCTGTACTTTGTAAATTTGTTTTTGTCACCCGATTTGAAAACTGGTATAACCTTGGCGATTTTCATCCTGTCAGGAACCTTTCCATGACTGAATGAGTTGTTCATAATATGGGCGAGTGGGGTGGCCACTTGGTATATTGAATGTTTAAGGATGTTAGAGCTGAGAATTTCACAGTCTTGACTTGGTTTTGTTCTCATATCGCTTACCACCCGACAAATGTCAAAGGGTGATGTTGGAGTTATGAATAACATATCATGATATGAATCATTGAAAAACTCTAGAAATGACTCACAACTTTTAGATATTTGTTTAGATGTTTGGTTTCCTATGTTTGAGAAAAAAGTATTAAATTCGTGCGCAATCTCATCTGCTGCATATATTGTCTTGTCACTAACATTACAAGATTAGGGTAAAATGCGTTGCCGTTTGTTAAAGTTTAGTGCATTATTAAGTATTTGCCAGGTTTTCCGCATATTGCTCCTGTTTTCTGAAAGTACTTTTTCAAAATACATAGCCTTACTTTGTTTTTAATCTTGTTGAATAGTCTACAGTATTTTTTATAATTGTTCGTATTCAATTCCGAGAGAGATTTGAGTTTTTTCAGGAAAATGTTGTTCTTATTGTTGGCAGAAATTAGAAGTCCTTTTGTCATCCAAGGCTTTTGTTTTATAAATGTCTTATTTTTTAGTGTTTGTTTTCGGAAGGGGAATGTTGTTTCAAAAACATTCATATATAAATTTATAAAAATTACATAGGCTTCGTTTGGACAGTCTGTTTCCATAACTGGACAAAAATCACACCGAGACAACAGCCGCTTGAAGTGTTCAATAATAGTGGAGTTAATTTTCCTTGTCAGTGTCGGCATCATTTTAATGGGTTCCTTATTTGTCTGTTCGACATAAAAGATACCAAAATGGACGGATACATCTGTCAAAATTATTCCAGATTTAAAAGAATTACGGATATTATTTGAAAACATGTGGTTCATGAGTGTAGCAGAGTGATCTGTAACTCTAGTTGGTTTGGTGATTGCAGGCTCAAAACCAGCACTGAACATCTGCTCTATAAACAGATCCGTTTTGGAGTGAGAAGCTATTTTTAATAAATCAATATTAAGATCGCCCATAATAAATGAAGATTTATTTTCTTTATTGATAGCATCGGTTAAATAATCTATTTTGGTATGAAATAGGTCAATATCCGCTTTTAGAGCCGCATTTGGCCTGTAAATTACCCTAACAATTTTCGATGATTTTTATACTTTAATTCGACAAACATAGACTCTATGACGTGAGGTATGAAGACGCAAAGATCATGTTGAATACTAAAAGAGATATCAGTCCTAATGAAAAGCCCAACACCACCGCGTCCATCGTCGTCATTGCTTCTTGTATGTTTTAGTAGTTGGTAATAACCTTCAAGGGTATAAGATATATTCTCGGGGATTTGAAATATTTCTGTGAGTCCGTTCATAAAATAAGTTATATAATGGGTCCCAGTGAGCTTGGAGACTTTGACAATTAATATGAAAAGCTGAGAAGGCACTACGTGATCCATTGAGCTCACAATGTGCCTCACTGGGGAGAAAATACTTACTATCTACAGTATTGTAGGGAGGATGCGGGTTATCATCTTCAGACAACATGCAGATTTTATTGTTTATTAAATGACTAAATTCATACAGTGGATTCATCTGGATCTCGTCCAAACTTATACTACCCGCCATGGCTATAAAGCCAGCCACCAATAGCACCCAAGCATATGCACAGAACAACAAATATAGTAATTTAAGTTACTGCTTTGTAAAATACAGCATGGTTGTTGGTGAGTATCAAGTAGAAATTAGTTGTCGTTATTACAATGGCACAAGAGCTGGTAATAGGTAAAAATTAAGTACAATGTTGCACAGCAAAAATAGAAAGTTAGGAGGGCTGGAAAAAACTATCTCCAAATTAATTTTAGGTCTACCGGATTGGAGGGAGAGTTAAATGGTCTCTGTTTCTTTTAGATCTTGGAAAATGGATAATCAAATGAAACTTCACAGTAATGATAGTTATCCACCCGACATACGTTTAAAAATCGGAACTTGTAGTTATGGTATCCATGTGCCGGTTAATATTGACGCTTAACACTTGGCCACATAATCACTAGAAAGGGTCCTAAATTGTACAGTTTCAAAACTATACAGAGGATTGGACAAATAAATGATGCCAAAGCCATTCTAGAGATTATGAGCGCGGGTCCGAAAGTACCACTCTCCACGAGTGCGTGCGCTGGTGGCAATTAACACCTCCAAACCCACACAGATAAGCAACTCCCGATATTCACAAAATCCGGGTAGATTTTCTGTATGATATATGCTTTGTGGCATTTTACTGCGATACATTTAACCCAACTTAATTGCAAGCAGCTACGTTACAATACAAAAGAGTATATACATCAGCTGATCGTTCTTTCATGCCTGCATAAGTCTTTTCTCTCAAACATAGCTAATTAGTCCCAATTTTCCACGATAATTCCACCAACTAATAGTTCAACTCACAGATGAGACTTGATAATTTCAAAACTCCACATGAGCATGTTCTCATATTTTTCATTAAAGCTGTTTTTAATGTTTAGAATATTTTAAATACCGATTTACAACAGGGAATTTGGAATGCACTGATTCTACCTAAAAAAACCCTGCTTGCAACAGTGTCGGAGGCGAAGCATGCCATGAATCGAACCATCGGCAATCCCGCCGGGAAATCATCAGGAGTCCAACACCTAAACAACCAAAACAACCAGACCATTGCTCACCGTTAAAAACGATGACTGGAATCGTGTGTGTGTTTGAAGTTAAAAATTCGCACTGGCACAGACATTTCCCACTGAAATTTATTTTTCTTTTAATGTACCGCCGAAATATTGTTTTCATGAAAATATATATTTACCTTAATGGGTTTCAAACATGATAAAAATTACATCAAATTGATTTAAACTAAGTGGTGAGCTTAGGAACTGGTTAAACTGACTGGCAATAATTGATGTTATTCATTGATGGATCTAATTTAGTCCTTACAAGGATCCCAAAAAGCTCCACGTTTTCTTTTTAAATTCATCTGTTCTAATGTGTCATTAATGTGTCTTTAATTGGTGGTTGTTCAATAGGGTGGATTTCGAAATCGTCCAAAGAATGGCCAGGAAGGTTAAAATGTTGTGCTACTGGGGCATCAGCATTATGTTTTATATCCTGTTTGTGTCTACTAGCACTTTCTTGGAAAGGATTTTGACTTTGACCAACATACTGCTTCCGACATCGTTTACTAGTGATAAGGTAAATAATATTCGGTGATTCACAATGGAGGGAGTTACGGATCTGATACTGGTTTTTCGTTTGTTGGGAGGAAAGTTCCTCTTTCTGATCAGGCATAAAAGTATGCAATTTACAGCGAGGCTTTTTGCAATTGAAAACCATGCCACTACAATTCTACAACGGTCTGTTGTGTTCAATTTTCAGTGGTTCGAAATCAGTAATTTCTGAGGACTTTCGAGCTTTTTCAGAGTTTGAGATTTCAGGCTACGCAAAAAAGCGCAGTGAATACCCCTTCGACCCGAGGGCGCCAAAATAGAGTAGAATAAGCCTCGTTGAAATTTACCTTATCACTTGAATTGCGGCGGAAACGAAAGATTTGATGATACCTTTAAATGTATGTTGAGGATGAAATGATTTTGTGTGCAACAATTGACGTGAATCAGTTGGTTTGAAATATAATTTATAATCTAACTGACCGGATGTCTGGAATTGCTTGCCTTTATACGTCGAGAAAATCAACAGAATTTTCACTGATAATAGCTTTTAATTTAATGTCTTGGATCATGATTTGCTCAAAATATCCAAAAATTCATCAAAATCTTCTTTTGAATGTTCCCAAATACTAAAAATGTCATCTAATTATACGAGAGGATGCTTTGCACGTTTGCTTAAGGCATTTTCCTCCCATTCCGCTACATAAATACTTGCAAAATTAGGACTGAATCTTTTTTGCCCAAAGGACAACTCATTATTTGTAAAAAATATTCTCCATTGAATTGAAAGTCATTACCTTTTAAACTCAGCTCTAAAAGATCCAAAATTTGTTCATCCGGGCGTTTTGCATCCGAATATTTTTCAAATGCATTTTTAACTGACTTAATACCTTTATCAATATCAATGTTCGTATACATACTGTCGATATCCAAAGTAGCCAGGATTGCATTTCTCGATATTTTCAATTTAGAAATTTTGGACAGGAAATTCTGTGTATTTTTTAGATAGCTCGGATGTCTATTTGCTATAGATTCAGATGATAATCATTTAGTTCCGAGATCGCATAAGATTCCGAATTACAATCTGATACAATTGGCCTCCCGGGTGGAGATAAATCATCCGTCCATGAAGAACGGTCCTTGTGGATCTTTGATAGGATGCAAAATTGTCTTGTTGAGCATTGAGCTCAGCTGTTAAATATTTCAATTGTTTTTTTGTTTTTTGACCTTCGTCGAAGAAAAATTTTAAGATTTTGTTGAAGTTTTCGAGATTACAAGGCCAAATAAGTGAATCTATTTTCTTTTTATATTTAGTATTGCTGAGTTGTCTCGTGGCTTCCTTTATATAATTATCCCGAGATGGAACGACTACCGACCCACCTTTGTCGTCTGGTTTAATTACTAATTTCTTATTTTTTAGAAGTTTCGTGAGGGCTCTCCGTTCACCAGCTGTTAAATTGTCTTTATTGGAGAGTATGTTCATGCTGAACACCTTTTGGAGGATTCGTTTGTTAGCCTCCATAATTTCGGGATCTACTTCACTATCTGGAGGTGACCAACCAGATGATTCTGTAAAAGGAAGTTTCCGACCGCTGGAGTTTCTAAAGCGGTCTGCTAATTTCATCTGCCTAAGGAAATTACAGTTATACGATGGTGTATTTGTCTGATTACCAGTTTTAGGCTTCGGTGCTGGTATAAAAATTAAACCGCGATCTAAAAGAGACTTGTCTTGTTTTGTTAGGTCACTGGTTCCAGACAGGTTAACCACATTACTTCCTAATCCCACATCTGTTAGGCGGTTGTTACCTTTGCCTTTACTTAGTTTAAATATAGATGGTTTAACCAATGGCGTCATGCCGACGGTGCAGGGGAGGGGGGGGGGGCGCAAATATATTTTCGGTGAAGGCCAGGGAAGTGCCATTTCCGGCAATCTGGGAGACATTTTTTGCCAAATTTTGGGGGCACGTTACGCGCCAGCCGATGGTGGCGCTCCACTTAATTGGTGTTACTGATCCCCCCCAGATTCCCCCCCCCCCCAGCATGACGCCCCTGTATTTAACCAGTGATCGTACATAATATTGAAGGTTCTCGTGGTCAATTGTATTAAATCCAGAGCGACATCAAACTTCGCGTCATCAATTTTTGGTATGGTATCATGTTAACGTCAGTCACTTTCCGAATGGTTTCATTGATGATGCTCAAGGTTCTCCTCTCAGCCAAAGGGAGTTTTTGCGAAAAGTTACTGCTTAACTACAAGATTGGTATTATCACTTCGAGAATTCACGCCAATATTTAATAATAGTGTGTGTCAAGCGCTTAGGCCACCAGTCTAATTTTGTAAGGAATTCGACTCTGCGCGGGCTATTTGTTTACTCACTTTTCGTGGAAATTTGCGAGCAGGCTACCGTTGATGCAGTGTGATGACCTATTACTTCCAAAAACATATATATTCCCTCGTTCTCCAGTTATAGATATTCCAGTCAATAAGTATTTTAATGAGCCTTAAAAACACAAAGATATTAACATAATTAATGGGATTACGCGATGAAATCATAAAACTACGCGCGTGGTGTGTCTTCTCTCCAATGGTAATGTCATCAACACTTGGTCAAATCAAGTCTTGATTGAGCAACATTTCTAGCGCTGATTCAAAGAAAATGAATAACTGGAGCAATGTTAGATTCAATCGTATCAGTTGGTCGGAAAAGCGAAAGGCCCGCTTTTCCGACCAACTGAAACATTCCACAAGCCTGGAAATAAGCAGACTGTCATCTGCAAAACGAGGTCCCCAGAGGGTGGAATTTGGTGATACTACTCTGCACAGCAGGGTAACATCACTAAATTTAACCTCTGTAAACCTCAATCTGAATCAAGGTGTCAAGCCTAAACAGAGAGAGGTACCCAGAGGATAAATTGGCCCACTGTATGGGATAGCATAAGCAAATTCACCCTCCGGGGACCTCATTCTGCAAATGACAGATTGCTTATTTCCAGGCTTGCGAGTGAATCAAAACATAGGCGATGGGATATTTAAGGGATAGACTGATTCCAAGCTCAACCCTTTGAACTCTGGTGGTATCTTTCGTGACAGTTCAATGGCAGCAATTAGAAGAGCCCATATTCATTATTTGGGGTAGACCAATCAGTATTTGGGTAGACCAATCAGTATATTGATTGGTCTACCCCACAATATTTGCTAAACAGCCATCCTATATAATGCCGTCATGGCGTATCATGTTCCTGGCCAGAAAAAGGGCCGCTGGGGTCCAACGGGTTAATGTTGAATTCAGAACAGAATTGGACTGGTGACCCGAGAGCTTGAATCGAAACTTGATTTGACCGAAGTTTTGATGACATTGCCATTATGAATGAAGACTCTTACGAGCACATATGGACATTTCCCAGAGTGACATGTCCCAAATGAAAGCTTTCCAGATAAACGTGCCCCAGGTGGACGCCTCCCAGATAGACGCCACATTATAATATAGACGCTTTCCACTTTGGCGCTACATGATATAGACACCAATCTGTAAAAAAACTGAATTAGAAAATTATTCGGGTTTCCATTCCTCCCACTGAAAGATGTTTGACCTATATTTTCTATTGAGGTATAGGGAACGAGGTCACCACTTCAACCACTAGTTAACTATTTTACCTCTCCATTTCGGGGCGCGCTGGCGTTGCGGTAACCGGTTCTCGTCAGATCACCGAAGTTAAGCAACGTCGTGCCCGGTTAGCCCTCGGATGGGTGACCGTCTGAGCGATCGCGTCGCACTCCTGCGTTGTGACCTTAGGCAAGGCACTTAACCCCGAGTGTCCACATGGGGGCACGATGACTCCGTGCATTAAGGCGTACTGCACGTCGATGGTGCGCATGTCTTCAACCAATCTAACCCTGCCTGTGATGCAGTGCGGTGTTACGATGTTGGGGAGCTGGCAGCTGCTCGTCGTTGCTCGGTGGTTCTCTCCGGGTACTCCGGCTTCCCCCCACCCGTAAAACTGTCCTGATTAGCCATTGTGCATAAGTATGTGACCTTAAACATCAATAAATAAATATTACCTCTCCATTGGTGGAGGGGTACCCTCTTGAGGCATGGAATGTTTATAATGCTACATATTTTAGTTATTAATGACAAAAACAAGTTCCGCGATTGGAAAGTTGAATGCATGTTATGAGTTTTCGAACTTGGTATTCGCTTGATGTATGGTGATGTGAGAGCTGTTACGCTGCTACAGCGTGGATGTGGTCACAGGGTAAGAGATTGGGGAGTTACCACGTTGATTGACCTTACCTGACGCCATCTTCATGATGGGGCAGATTGACGTGTAACGTTTTCCCGACGTTCCAGCAATCTGGTTAAAAAGAGACAAGTGGCCTGTGCTGTAAGTGCGAAGGTATGTGTGTATTTGTTTCTCTGTCTGTCTGTTTTTTTTACTTTGTTTGTTACCTGTGCACTCCTACATATCAGAGATATCGAGCTGAAAGTTTGCACCTTGGAGTAACATTTTATGAGGAGTCACATAATCAGAGTGAATGTCACGTCCAATTTCGCGCTATGACGTCACTGACGTTAGGTTTTCATCCACGAGCAACGTCGGGCATATTAGCATTCTACCACATGAAAAAAGACGGCTGTCTAAAATACCCAATCGACAATATTGTCTCTGACCTAACTGGCAATCGTTTTGCGTTTATGAATGAATGAATGACTGAATGAATGAATGAATGAATGAATGAATGAATGAATGAATGAATGAATGAATGAATGAATGAATGAATGAATGAATGAGACAGTCACCATCTGCTGTCAGAATAAATTTTTGTAGATATGTACTGGGGCAGGCTATGAGAAACGATGGCGACCCTCAAAAAAAATTCTGTCGGAAAATTTGAGTTCTGTCGGATTATTTTTTTTAACTTTCGTTCGACGCTTTTAGACTTCCATTTAAAACAAGATGCAAGGGGCCTGAAGCGTTCACCTTACAACGAGTCCCGTTGATTTTTCACAAAGTGATTTAAAGGTTTATTCATCCTTTAAACCCTGGTGGTATCTTCCATTTCAGTTCTATGGCAGCAATTGGAAGAGTCCATAATCATTATTTGGGAGGGGGGGGGGGGTAAACCAATTAATATTTTGAACGTGCAGCCTTAGGGCTGCACGTTGAAATTATTGATTGGTCTATCCCACCGATTCACTAAGCAGCCATCGTACTTAACTGAATTATGAAGTATCATGTTCCTGGTCGGAAAAGCGGTCTCTCGGGTTCAAAGGGTTAACACTTTACCCAACGTAATGGTAAAACCGGTCAGCGCCATTCTCAAAAATCGCCAATTAATTTTCATTATTTTTAAATATTTTTGTCTCAAAAACATAAATTATGACCCCTCGTTCGAACGAGCTCGTTTCAATGAGGGGTCATAACCTACGTGTTTGAGACAAAAAATGAAAAAAATTAGTTATTTAAGAATTTTTTTTGCAAGTGTCGTCTGCTTTTCATGTTAGGTAAAGGGTTAACATTTATTTACTTTATTTTTTCCACTCACGGTGACCGTGGTTTGAGAGAATAGGCACTGCCAATCATCTCAGAGTTTCCACAGGGAAATTGCATAATGGCATATTGACATAATACATTAATACTTCAGAGAATCAGAAAATTACAAATTTTCACAGAATACAGAGTAAAAAGTTAAAATGACTGAAGGCTGTTTAATAAGAACTTGCTTTGAACAAACTTGAATCTGCCCACATAAAGATGCTATATTCTAAATATAAAAAAAATCTGACTGGTGATCTGAAGAAGAAGATTTTTCAAAAAATATTCCTCATATTACAGCAAGTTAAGCCCAAATATGAACCCAGGGACTTGATTTGAATAAACTTGAATTTGGCCCCACACGAATGCTGTATCATCACAAATATAAAAATATTGTGACTGGTGGATCCGAAGAAGAAGATTTTTAAAGAATTTTCCTCATATTGATCTATGTTAAAAACTGATCTCCCACGGGGATCCCAAATATAAACCCATTGACTTGATTCGAACAAACTAGACCTGATCCTCGAAAGGATGTTGTATTTCAAATATCAAAAGAGTTTGACTGGTGCTTTTTGAAAAGAAGATTTTTTAAACATTTTTGAAGATTTGCTGACTCAACACTTTTTCGATTCCCCCCATAGGGGAACTAAGACATAACCGGACCGGTTGCATTCATTTCTACTGGTTCTAAGGGTGTTGCATACCAAATAACAGATCTCTGTTCCGTGTAGTTTTAGAAATATAGACGGTTGAAAAAAAATTCTATTTTTAGCTTCGGGGGTTCCCACGGGGTGGAATTTTTTTGCATGAATCCAGTACTTATGACTCACTAATATCGCATACCAAATTCGGTTTAAACCGGTCTATCGGTTCTGAAATTAGAAATTTCTGGTGGAGCCAAAAATCTTGCACTTCAAAGAACAACTGAAAATATTGCCTCTCAGGCTTCCCTTGAACGAACTTCGGTGTACACTTCAAAAGAAACCTGAATACCAGATATCAAGTAATTCCATTCATTGAATCGTAAGAAGTATTTTTTTTAAGGGAGTGCACTGTCTAATAACGTGTTTCTCTGCTTTGCATCATTACATCTGTCGAAAACGATATGGCCTCTCCCCACTACCAAAAATAAACAATCACGTCACTGGTAAACCTCCCCATTGGGGTCGGAAAGGATTCGTCCATTTTTTCATTAGACTGTCGTTTTTTAAGACAATGTTTAAAAAATTCAAGGTCAAACGCAAGCTTTCTGGCCTCCAGTCTAATTCTGTAAGAAATTCGACGCTGTTATGGCCTGGAACCAGTCTAGGTTTCGAATCGGCGATCGCCAATGTTCAAATTCACTCGTCTGGAATATTTCTGGAGCCAATACTATAAAACTTTAACAATTGTATTTTCTGGAAGTGTATTTTCTACCTTTTAATATAAATGACTAAAATGAATCATTAGTATTTTAAAAGATATGGCAATTTGCAAACTGGCAAATTGCCAGATCTTTGAAAATGCTAATGGTTCATTTTAACTCATTTATAGTCATAACTAGAAAACACAATTCTAGAAAATACAATTGTAAAAGTTTTATAGTATTGGCCTCTGGTTGAAAAAGCAAACGCGAACCTATGATTCGCTTTTCCGACCAACTGATATATTCCGGGCGATCAAATTTGAAAAATGTCATATTCATTTTCTGTGAATAGTCTCAGACTTACACAAATTGAAGTCTTGAGGTATTTGTTTCTTTGATAAAACCGTAAAGGTTGAAACTAGTCAGGCATAGCGGATTAAATTCCGGACAAGTACCAATAGGCTTCAGGCTAAACAAATGTTATACCGAAGCACATACGAATTTCAATGTACTATACTGAAATCAGCTCTTTTATCGCGAGCTCCAAGCTCCACAAGCTCAGAAAGCACAAATGTATAGAAAAGTTCAGTCGCTTTCCGTCATGGGACAATATCCCCCTGTTTGATGACAGTTACTTACTCAAATAATGGTATGAGCCTAATAATTCAGAAGCGCATTTCTCCAATGATGCAGCTAGCTCATACTGATAGGCCGTTTAAAAGGTCCTAGTCCATGTTGAAAACTGGTACGATTTTATATACAAAACATTGTATCGCAGCGTCAATTTATTGGAAACAATAACAATCCAGGCTAGAATGGTCATATACTATGCTGGAAACTGATACGATCTTATATGCAAAACATTATTCCGTCCTAAAAGGGCAGCATCCATTTATTGGAAACAATTACAGCCTTGGCGTCGTCTTATTACATGCCTCCATAATATAGGCTGAGTCGCTTAGTGGAATAAACACAAGCGCCCATACAACAATTACTCAAGAAATCACAGGCGCACCTAACGCCTATATCACGGTTAATGGACCAGCAATTGTATCAAGGTCCCCGATATACATCGTGTCAGCCAAATAACGTGTGCTCTTCCTTTTCACTGTGAATCACAGGTGCACTTGACGCCTACATCACAGTTAACCGACCACCCAATTGAAAAAAGGTCGCCGATCCATTCTAACGCATCTATCGTATCACCAACGTTAGCCTGAATTCAAAGCACCTGCATTCAACAATTCAGCATGCCTCCACAAATGTGCCTTATTACGCATGCCAAATACTGATACGATGTCACAAATAAAACATATTACACGCCGTCATATGATAGGCTGTGTCGCTTAGTGGAATAAACACAAGCGCCCATACGATAATTAACCGAGAAATTACAGGCGCATTTAATGCCTATATTACGGTTAATGGACCACTAATTGTATCACGGTCCCTGATGTACATCGTATCAGCCAAACAACACGTGCTTCTTTTCTTCACTGTGAATCACAGGTGCACTCGACGCCTATATCACAGTTAACCGACCATCAATTGTATAAAGGTCGCCGATACATTCTAACTCATTTATCGTATCACCAACGTTAGTCTGAATTACCTAACTGTCGTCAGACGATACACTCTAATGTCAACAATGACTCACCCAGATCAATGGATGAAGCTATGAATCATACCTAGCTAGCATGTCGAATCACGATTTGACCTAAATAAACTGAATTACACGACAAACAGCACTTATCAGACTCCAGTTTTTGAAATGAGTCGTGTGCTGGAATAAACACGAGAACTAGTCCTGGCGGAATACACATAACTCAGCCACAAGTTCTATGCGCAGCACATTGTAACCATATTGGGACTCCCACGGTTGCTTCCGACTTGCTCGTGGTGCCTGCCCTCTCCCCCCCCCCCCCCCCCCCCCCACTTACATAAATGATCACACTTTTGCCTTCTTGCTGTATGTTATTTAAACACAACGAAACAAACTCGTTGAATTCGCTAAAACAAGAAGAAACATCTGGGGACGTTTTGACCAATGTCGGGGGACGTTTTGACCAATGTCGGGGGACGTTTTGACCAATGCCGGGGGACGTTTTGACCAATGTTGGGGGACGTTTCGACCAATGTCGGGGGACGTTTTGACCAATGTTGGGGGACGTTTTGACCAATGCCGGGGGACGTTTTGACCAATGTCGGGGGACGTTTTGACCAATGCCGGGGGACGTTTTGACCAATTTTGTTTGGGGGACGTTTTGGTTAGGGGACGTTTTGACCAGCACCCGAATTGAAGGAATATCAGAGGTGAGAATTTTCAAAATAAACAAAATTTCATTACTTATATAGGCCCTTAAGGACATTTGGCCACAAGTTGTTGTGAAATATTATTTTACTATCAGTTCTGGTACGAATACGGTTGCAGACTTCCAGGAACCAGTGGAGCCTGTTGTCACCTCTACGGGTTGATTACATGCGTGCTTCGTGTCCTATACATCTCAGCCTTCATTTTGATGTATAATTTGTGTATTTTGAATTTGAATTTAAGGAATATAATAGGTGGAAATTTCAAAATAAACAAAATTCTATTACCAATATAGCACCTTAAGGGTGGGGTAGACCAATCAATATTTTCAACGTGCAGCGCCAAGGCTGCACGTTGGAAATATTGATGGGTCTACCCCCAAATAATAAATATGGACTCTTCTAATTGCTGCATTTGAACTGACATGGAAGATACCACCAGTGTTCAACGGGTCAAGTCGTGCACACAAATGCAATGAATGAATCAAATACATGATTACATTACATTACAGGTCGAATTACCGTGCCTTTTGTGAATAAAGGTATTCTCCATTTCACGCATCGCGGGTTATGGCTTCACAAAGTTTTGGAGTTTCAAATTAATGCTTTACTGTGATCTGTGATCCGTGACCACGTTCAACAAGTTAGTACATTTTCTGAATTCTTTGACAGACATGCCCCGACCTCACACTGGATTACAATGACAACATTCAAAACAAAAATCGCCTTTCACAGTGGTGTGGCAAACCCAGGATATTTCCCACAGAACTTCGCATTACCAGTTGCGGTAAATCTGCCTTGACTGAAGGGGGAGGAAGAGTTGTTAGATTCCGAGATTCACGTTTGATTTCCCAATTTTCCCGGAATTTCACAGATTCAAACATCAGCACACAATCACAGAAGGTCCAAAATTCAACTCCACCTGATCTCCACATTTTAAGTTCGACCTTGATCACAGTGTTTCTCCGGGAACTCCAAATTTGAAACTGAATTTAAATTAAAAAAAAAAATCTTTTGAAACCAAAATCAAAAATGTTGTGTGTTGAATTAAAGTCCGAAAGCAAGATTTGACTCCTTGGAAGATTCAAGAATGATGTGGAAGAGGGAAATTTACATCAATAAGTACATATTTTAAAATATTTCGTGACAAATTCAAATTTCAAGATTTTAAAATCTTAACCTTTGAACCCGAGTGACCGCTTTTCCGGCCATGAACATTATATGTAATAATGTCATTATATTGGATGACTGTTCAGTAAATGTGTGTGGTAGACCAATCAATATTTTCAACGTGCAGCCCTGAGGGTTGAAAACATTGATTCGTCTACCCCAAATAATGAATATGGACTCTTCTAATTGCTGTAATTGAACTGGCATGGAAGATACCACCGGGGTTCAAAGGTTAAATTTTGATAGGTGTGTAGGTACAGACTACATCATTCTCTGTCAGTCTGCAGTATCAAAAGCAGAAACTCTCTGGTTTCATTTTTGAATCAGCTCATTTTGTTGATATTTGGTTAAAATAATTTTTTTTTAAAAGTTTCAAATTCAAATTTGGAATTCCGGATGAAATATTACTATAAATGTCGGAGTAAAAATCTGTGGATCACGTGGAATTTAATTTCTGACTTTGTTCGCTTATTTTTGAATCTGTAAATTCCTGAAAAATTGGGCTACCAACGTCCACAACGTAATACCCGTACAGTGAGCGGCGTCAGGGTGGGAGGGGATCTCAACCAACCAATGCGGGGCCAAATAAAATTTCCGAATTGTTAGGAATTGCCCCCTCGATGGGAAAGGTCGCATGTGCCCCTGTGCATCATGTGCTGTATGCATACTGTGCACTAGCGCAGAAGCATATATTGACAAATCAATGTGTGTTCATGTGCTGCATGCAATGCGTACACATTATGTATATTATGGATATCTGGGCTCTCATTCAAGCACGCGATGTACTGCTATCAGATAATTTACTCGGTCTAAAGTATTTGGTCAGATAAGTCTCGGGCTTCGATTCCTGCAAACGTTTACGATACTTTAAAATTTGATTTTGGCTGATTCATGCTGAAATAATTTTACTTGATTTTTTTCTCCATGAACCTGTTTGTGGGCTGTCGCACCACTTCCGTGACAACCACCCCTGCTGCCGACTGCTCGTGTTTCGCCCTCGACCATTACCCTGTGTTTCGCGTATTATCCTTTACTGAACATCCTGCCCCATGCTGCCACTCTTCGGACGTGGCCAGGTTGTTTGGATCCCTGAATAACCCTCAGGCACAGGAGATTTCAACGTTTCAAGTGTTTCTACCCCAGCAACGAAGAGAAAACACCCTTTCTTCGTGATGTCTTGTATAATTTAAAAAAAAAACAATTAATTGTCAACTAATTTGCTTACCTTATAGGGCGAGAGCTGAATTTATGAAAATATATTAATAAAATTCCAGGCCGAGACACGTAAAGTATAACCTTCACATCATTATGTTCTATTCGAAAACTGTTCAACCATGTGAAAAACAGATTGATTTTGTATTTTTCTACAGCCAAGCACATGCAGGTGAGTCAAACGACAGCGCACATGACAGACAAACTGAATAATTTCTCCACACTTGATCAATGATGTATGGATAATGTGTTGTACAAGAAAATGTTTGTGCTGAGCACAAGTGCGGTGGCTCATTGGTCTTGAGATCGGAAAGGTTGACGGTCCAATCCTGACCCGCGTCATCTACTTTATGTCCTTGGGCAAGACACCACATTTCGATTGGCTGCACAGTGGAACTATGTAATAAGGCGTAGGGCATGGTATACTTGCAATTAGTCGATGTTAAATCTTCTTGTGCCGTGTCAGTATGTTCAAGAGTTCGACAGTTACACGCCATTATTCGGCGATTCTCTCCGGGTAGTCTTCCTTCGTCGGTCCGTAAAACTTCTGATGCGATGTGATTCTGACTGTTCAAAGTGCCGTTGATCTCCAAGAAACAAGCTGCGAGCGCGCAGAGGATGGATCTTGAACATGACTTCCATATCGTCATTTGATTGGAACAAGGCGCGATCTGCAATACTTTAGTGTTGCAGATGGTGACTTGTTCCACTCAAGAGGCGATATATACATCTTGAAATAATTTCACATTTCCAGATGCGCTCCTGTTTTAATCCTTTACCCAATGTAACGGCCAAAACCGACCTGCGCTATTCACAAAAATCGCCAATTAATTTTCATTATTTTTTGTCTCAAAACATAGGTTATGACCACTCTTTGAGCTCGTTCTAAAGAGGGGTCATAACCTATGTTTTAAATAATGAAAAAAATTAGTTATTCAAGAATGTTTTTGGCGAGTGTCGTCTGCTTTTCGGGTTAGTTAAAAGGTTAACCACAAAAATAATTTAGAATGTAAATATGGAATTTTATAGTCCTCATATATGTGTCTCAGGACTGCATCGATAGGTCTAAACATGTGGTTCCAGAATCCTAGAAAAATGTGCTTAATGACCCGTCCGTGTCCCCGACGACCTTGATCCATATTTTGAACGTTCATCGAGTTTCGCTCGATCTAGTGAGAATCCCAAGTAGATGTGTCCTACCATATTCGAGATATGAGCTTGATCTACTTTCATATTTTTCGGCTTCGTTCACCTTTTTGTGACGTGAAATTCATTAATAATGCGTTAACGTAATGCACTGGTGGGTCTGAAGATGTGATTTCCAGATTTTTAAATGCACTTATTGAGTATCAACAATGACCACTGGGTGACATTGGGCCATATTTGGAATCTCAAATCGGTGTTGTCTTGTCCAGTGCTGGTCTCTCTTCGGCTGATCAAACCACGCTTGAGAGATAAGCGTGACGTACTTTCGAATTTTTCTGCTTCGCCCACTCGTTTGAGCACTGTAACTCA
Organism: Pictodentalium vernedei; assembly: GCA_031216915.1. Lineage (NCBI taxonomy): Eukaryota > Metazoa > Mollusca > Scaphopoda > Dentaliida > Dentaliidae > Pictodentalium > Pictodentalium vernedei. The sequence continues at coordinate 249,831,993 of CM062291.1, forward strand.
TTAATGGGGTTCTAAAAATCCGTTTTCATAATTTAAAAAAGAACTTAATGATCCATGGGTGGTCCTAGTGACTTTGATCCATATTTTGAACCTTCATCGAGTTTCGACTCATCTGGTGTTGGTTGCATCATGCATGTCGATAGGTCACACCATGCCTAAGTTAATAACCGTGACCTACTTCCAAAATATTTGGCACCGAACATACTTATTTAGCACTGAAATTCATAGACAAGCAGAAAATCATTGGTGGATGTAATGATGCGATTTCCATAATTTTTGGGAAAAAGCCCTCAATGTACTCTAGGTATCCATAGAGACCCTAGAACCTTCACAGCGTTTTAGGCTGATACGACGAGGTCCCGCGCCTAAAAGACATACCATGTCTGAGGTATAAGTGTGACATACTGTTAAACATTTGTCTCCGTACATCTTTCCAACACTAAAATGCATTAATAATTGATGTTCAGGAATCCCCTGGATCATATCAAAATCTAATTTCACATTTTTTTGTAAAATGGACTCGATTTTCCTGAGTGATCCTGTGACTTTGCCCCATATTTTATCGAAATTCGACGTATTTGATATTGTTCCAAGTCTGTAGGATATACAGCACCTGAGATAGATATAAGCATGGCCTACTTTCAAGTTATTTGACTCAGCCCGCTTTTGTTGGCCTCGAAATTCATGAGTGGGCATTATGCATTAGGGTTCTCTTAATGTGATTTACAGCATTTCTGGCCTTGTTCTATATTTTGACCCGCCCCTACTTCCGAAACTAACTCACTCACATGTTCAGACCACTCTTGTCTTAGATATTTCTATTATAATTATTTAATATTTTTATTCAATCTATTTTACTTCATAATTGGCATTTGTACTTTCTACCGTTTTCTCGCCAATATATAGCTAAGTTAGCTGCTGATGTGGCGTTAAACACCAGTAAATAAATAAATAACTCACTCACAATGTTACTACGTCGACGTTTACTTTTGACGTCACGCGTTTATTAGACGTGTTGCGAACATTATTTCAGTTATGAGCCATTTGATGGTGATTAGGCATATTATCGCTGCAGTGAAGTGATCTGGGTCGTTGTATCACGTCGAGTTGAGGAGGTCAGATCGCCGGATCAAATGAGCTGCCGCAGGCAGTGAACTTGATCCGGCGATCTGACCTCCTCAACGAGACGTGATGCGATGACCAGATCACTTCACTGTAGCGATGAAAAGTTTATTATATGACTTATAATTCAATATCGCATGCCAACGCTAGCATTAACAATTCCCCCAACCTTTTTTGGTTAATTGGATTTTAGAAAAAAAGAACTATTTTTCTTTACACTTATTTTTGTAACAGGTGCACTCTTCCGGGAAATCCCCCGATGTACATGAACACGTAACAAAGTGAACAGTCAACTTTCTCTTTGAATCCGTGTTTGAATTCTTGATTTTCAGTCAGAATCGCACAGAATGACACAAATTCTGTGCCTCTTCGGTGGACTAGGACGTCCATAGTAATTGTTTATCGAAATTTGGCAATTGTTCAATGAATCATTTTCAAACATTCCACGGACTGAATTTTTATCCTGTTTGTTCACCTGATTTAATTGAATAAGTGGAGAATTGTTGTGTACAACTGGATTTTTTTTTGTAAATAGTCCGTCATACTATAGTGATACGGAATCGGAATCCACACTGTGGATTTTCCGGGAACCAGAAAAAGATCGTCAAACAGTATTGATATTTAGCGGTTAAATTACATAGTCATATAATAAAATGTGTTATGTGCGCACTGTGCTTGTACAGAATCTTTTATCGCGATGATACTCGTTTTGGGGGATGTATAGCCATGAAGGCGCGCTTGCGCGACGTGAAGCTTTTCGTCTCCAAAAACGAGTCTCATCGCGATAAAAGATTGTATACAAGCACAATGGGCACATATCACTTTTATATACCCTTCAGTTAAAAGGACCGATAACCATGACTTCTTAAAAATAATTGTTAACAAACAAAAAGCCACACTCAACTGATCAAAATAATAGATCTCCATTTTCAATTCTCTAAACCCGACGGCACGTGAAGATATTCCTTCAGCATGAATGAAATTGTACATTGTGAAAACAAATAATCAAACTCAGTCCAAGTGTGATTTTTCCATCGAGCAATGATATTTCAAACCAAATTCAATTCATTTCATGAGGTCACTCAAGGCACAGGTGGCCGGTTTGCGAAAAGAACTAGGGATTTTTTTCTGTAGTGCGCAAGAATCGCTTTAAATACATGCGATCAAATCACAGTGAGATTGACGTTACATTTCAGGTTTTTCTCGCTACAACTTTCAATTTTTTTATTCACCTCCATCTTTATTTTTTTGCTGTTTTGCATGGTGGATTGTTTATGTAATGGATCGTGCAAATCCCTGCAACGTGAAATGTATGTTGAGGCAAACTTGATGCATCGTTCATTGCAGCATTATAAGTTTTTGAAGGAAATGACTTGTGATTGGCAGCACCACTGAAATAGTTCTTTTCTCGCGATGGCATGTGACCAGTGGCGGCGCCAAAGTTACAGAAGTGAGGGGGTAAAGTAGGGTATTGCCCGCCGCGTGTAAGTTTTAAAAATTTTCTCAACTTCGGGAGGGGACACCCCTCCCGAAGTTGAGAAAATTTTTAAAACTTACGTTGTAAATGGTGTTTTCTGGACCATTCTCAGACAATTAAATTAAAACAGTTTTATCCTATTGAAACTTACTTGTTAGGTCTTTCAGTTATAGAAAACGTCATACATGGTGACATTTTAACGGAAGAACGCTGTTGTAAAGTGCGAGCACAAAGCACCAAACTACACTCAGATCGAAAATGAAAGTAGGCTGCATTCCAAACGGATGCGTTGCACGCTCTCGATTCTAGCATTCCTCGAATACTCTTAAGCGGTATGTTTCAGACCGTTTGAACGCGGCACGCCTTGTTGCAATTGGGGACCTCGACTCTTGTTTGTTGTTTGCAGCTAATGTGTGTGTGTGGTGGGGGGAACACACAAACAAAAATAATTAAAAAAATTCTCTGATTTAGTGCACTTGGGAATATGGATTTAAGCATACCCACCATTACACCACAACGTTCAATATAAAAATTAAAATGATAGTATTTTTTTACTACGCTTGACGAAAAAAGTGGAGGGGTAAGTACTCCCCCCCATACACCCCCCTCCCCCCGCCATGGCGCCGCCACTGCATGTGACTTTTATCGCCACAGCAATAGCGATACAAGATTTTTTATCGCTACTGATATTGCCGTCTGCGATTGCGTTTTTTGGTAAATGGTTGATAAATATGAATATATCTAATTACAAAGGGAAATAGTTACATAGCTCTCAGGCCACCACTCTAATTTTCTTAGGAACAAGACGCTGTTATAGGCTGTTTGTTTACCCCATTTTCACGGTGTTCGTGCGCAGACGACCTTTGATTTAATGTGGCGTCTGTTTACTCACAAAGATATACAGATATTTGTTTGTGTTCCAGTTATAGATATTCCAAGCAATACATATTCACGCCCCATTGAAAACATCAAGACATTAACACAGTTTGTGTGGAACCACTCCCCGTAATCATAAAACTTCGTTCATAATTGTGTAACCCTTTACCTAACACGAAAGGCAGACGACAATTGCAAACAAACTTCTTCAATAACTATTTTTTTTCCTTTCTTGCGTCAAAGACACAGCTTATGACCCCTCACTGGAACGAGCTTGTTCCAATGAGGGGTCTTAAACTATGTGACAAAAAATGAAATAAATAATGAAAATTGAATGGTAAATTATGTGAATAGCGCTGGTCGTTTTTGGCCGCTACGTTAGGTTAACGGGTTAATAAATAAACCCATCTCCTATGGTATTGGTAAAGTCATTTAAAATTCTGTCAAATCAAGTCTCGATTGAGAAACAGTTCCAGCGTTGATTCAAAGAAAATGAATGTTTCTGGTATATTTTTTTATTAAATCGTCTGGAATATTTCAGTTGGTCGGAAAATATTCGAGACCAGTGATTATATACATTGGCGATGGATTATTTAAAGATTATATTGGTTTCAGGAATAACAGCGTCGAATTCCTTACAGAATTTGACTGGTGCCTTGGGAGTTTGGGGAATTATTCGAATGTCGTCTGTTATGTGTATTTTGCAGAAGGTTAACTAATACGGGAGATGCCCAGAATACCTCAGCCCATTATGCCTCTGCGCAAAATATATCCCTCCCCCCAAAAACGTGAATGGTAAAACTTTCCAGAAAATCATGCCAATACCAGAGCAGTAATACTTTTAGCATGTACCTGTATGACAGAAAGCAGAACATATTAAATGATAGCCTTTTTCACAAGTTAATACTCTTTCGTATTAAACTGTTTTATTCAAATCTGATCGTGTCTTTTGTTACAGAGTGTAATTTACCATGTAACCAGTGGCGGCGTATATTATGCCCCATCCCTTCTCACACACACTTTTGATAAATGAAAAAAATGAACTTTTTTTAATCAACATTTAATTATCTGTTCACCAAACACGAATAGCAAACGAGACCTGGGGCCAATACTATAAAACTTTTACAATTGTATTTTCTAGAATTGTATGTTTCTAGTTATGACTTTACATGGGTTAAAATGAACCTTTCTTCGTGACGCCCCTGCAAGCAGTTATCTAAACAAATAAATTTATGGTAAAAAATGAAGTTGCGCTGAGTAATTCACAGTTTGGTGTCAAAGTCGTTTTTATATTTTGATAAACTGGCCATGTGAAGAATATTCATATACTACTCAAAGTTTGTTAAGCATCACATATTGTCACATCATTGTGGAATTTTCTTGTGACACATTTGCGATATTTTTGGTGGATATGATTGATTAATGTATTGAGATGGTCCCCAGTGTTTACATAAGCTCTCTTGAGAGGCAGACTTTTCGTGACAGTCATGGAAAACATGTACCCCTTGATTTTCATGATGTTTTCGCGTACTGTCGACATGTACATGAGATGTGTAGGGTATTCAGTCTTCTTTTCAACACAAACCCTTGTGATTTTATGATTGAATATGGCGAATGCAAATGTAAGAAGACATCTGTGCGAAGCAGAAATTTGGCGGGCTGTAGGGATGGGGGAACAAGGGGCTACCCATGGTCAGGTTAGTGAAACCTTTGGTGTGCACCATACGGTGATCACCATAGCCTAGGCAAGGTTTCAGCAGTATGGCACACCAGTCAGACGACATGGTGGTGGCAGAGACAGGGCAACATCTGCAGCGAAAAACCGGTTTTTGGTCATTCAGGCCCGTAGAAACCGCTTTTACACAGCAAGCCAGCTTCGCAGTGACCTTCAGAATGCATCCGGGGTAAATGTTTCGACGCAGACTATCCGGGCAAGGTTGCACGAAGGTTGTCTCCGATCGAGAGGACCATGTATTTGCATTCAGCTGTCCCAGAACCATCACCTCACACGATATGAATGGGCCATGGATCACGTTGGATGGACCAGAGAAGATTGGCGACCTGTCCTTTTTATAGATGAGTCAAGGTACTGCCTAGACCTAGGCGTTCAAGGGTATGGAGACCAGGAGTGCGATTCCAGGCGGCCAACATTGCTGACCGCTATGGTGGAGGGTCAATAATGGTCTGCGGCATCATCTGGGATGGACGTACAGAGCCCTGTGTCCTTGACCGAGGTACATTGACTGCACACCGGTATATTGATGAGATCCTGGATGCCCACGTCAGATTGTATGCAGGTGCAGTGGGTGATAGATTCATTATGATGGACGATAATGCCCGTCCTCATGTTGCCCATGCTGACCGGGAGTACCGACAGAGGGAGGGGATTGAGCGTATGGACTGGCCAGCAAGATCCCCTGACCTCAGTCCAATCGAACGTCTGGAATGAGTTGCAGCTTGCAATTTCAGGCCGTCCAGTCCAACCAAGAAGTGTCCAAGAGCTTGGTGCCATGATGGTCCAAGAATGGAACAACATTCCACAAAGGACCATCTGGAACCTGATTGGGAGCATGAGAAGGCGTTGTCAAGCTGTAATTAACAATAATGGGTCTCATACTCGATATTGAACCCATATCAGTTCGCTCCGTCAACTTTTTGGCAAATTTTCCATGGTTATCGCATTCAAAAGCTAAAAAATAATGTCAAACACAAACAAAATCTTAATTTCTGTACTTATATCATTAAAGATATAATTAAATAAAAAATATATACACTTTTCATAACAATATTTCAACTAAAACGTAAAACAGTTAGTTGGATATACTTGGAGCTTAGCAAACTTTGAGTAGTATATATGACAAATGAGAAACACTGTAGTTATTTTGTCCCGTGGCCGCAGGCTTTGCAATAATTGCTGCTTCTTTAATTGACACCCCCACTAAAGTTGACATGTGACCATAATTTAACAGTAGGCAGTTCTGTCATACCTTTCTAGCGCAGCTTCAAGAATCTGAGAGTGCACATCGACTCGTCTCTGCCGCACATGTTACCTGCAATTAACCCTTTACCTAACGAATCAGCCGCAACCTCCCGCGTAATATGCAAATTCATCAGTTGAAAAAATATTAATTTTCAGAAAATTACAACAAAACTATATCATGTGACCACTCATTGGAACGAGCTCGTCGAGCTCGTTCCAATGAGGGGTCTCATGATAGGTTTTGTTGAAATATTTTGGAAATTTTGAAAAAATAATATTTTAAAACATAAATTTTGATATCGTCTGCGTTTGGTAAAGGGTTAAGAATGTGTTCAGCCGTCACCTTTTATCGGCAAGGGCAACCATTCAACTCGTCTGCTCGTAAAGCTGATTTTTCGTAACGTCAAAATACACCATGTGACGCCTTTGTAATTGGCTTGCAGACAAGGCAGGAATTGAACACAAAATTGTTCTATTGTTCATTGATCGATCGATCACTGCAATGGAAATCTTCCACTTTATCTATAGACATGCCTCAACGTGTGCACGCCGAGACGAGCATTACGCTCGAGTGAATTCTTAAATACTCCAAAAGGTATTTAACTATTTAACTTTTAACCGGCTGAGTATTTTCATGATATTTTTTTTTATCAAATCTAGTCATGGCTGCGATGAAGCAGCCATGACTAGATTTGATGAAAAATTATTCTATATTTCACTCAAAAAGCGATGAGTGAAAAACGCATGTAATTTACAGGGACAACATTTTATTAAATATGCCCAAATTCTACTTATTTCGTTGTTCCATATCCTGCTCTGTAATACCATTCGGTATTTTAAAATATATCTGATAACATTCCTATTTTAAAAACTCATTCACTGATGATCTGTAAATTAATAATTAACCCTTGTTTCACAGGTTGTTCAGACCTTGTTTTTATTTATTTATTATTTATTTATTGGTGTTTAAGGTCACATACTTATGCACAATGGCTAACCGTGACCGTGACAGTTTTACAGGTGGAGGAAGCCGGGGTACCCGGAGAGAACCACCGAGCAACGACGAGCAGCCGTCCGCTCTCCAACATCGTAACTCTGAACTCTGCACCGCAGCACAGGCAGAGTTAGATTGGTTGAAGACATGCGCACCATCGACGTGCAGTACGCCTCAGTACACAGCGTCATCGTGCCCCCATGTAGGCAATCGGGGTGAAGTGTCTTGCCCAAGGACACAACGCGGTTGCCGCAGGTGGGATTCGAACCGAGGACCTCTCGGCTTGCAGCCTGCGACCTTGTTTTTGCAAAGATCATTTCGTCTATCTTATAGCGGGGAAAGTCGCAATACAAATGTTATTTATTATTATTTTTGGCATTGGCACTTTGACAAATGTATTTTGGACGGAAGAATTTTGGACAGATGTATTTTGACCTAGGTTCAAATAAAACATAGCTTAACCCTTTACCTAACGAATCGCTCGTAACCGCCCGCGTAATATGAAAATTGAGCAGTTGAAAAAATTAAATTTTTCAAAATATTTCAACCAAACCATATTATGTGACCCCTCATTGGAACGTGCTCATTGAGCTCGTTCCAATGAGGGGTTACATGATATGGTTTTGTTGAAATTTTTTGAAAAATGCAAAAAAATTATATTTAAAAATAATAAATTTTGATTATCGTCTGCGTTGGGTAAAGGGTTAAACACAAGAAATAAAAACGCAAAAAATAACTACAGATACGTAATATCTCAAATAAAATGAAACTCCATTAAACATACCAAGCTAAAAACATCTGAACTGAGTTGTAATTGAAGATGGAATCCAACTGAAAAACACTCCAAGCTCATTGCTTTTTCACAATTAAGCTGTCAACGTGAACTGATTTGAACAAGTCATCATTTACGATAATGACTTTGAGTTCACGTGGTTCATTGTCATGACAATGTATATGATATAAATACACAGACCAAGTCGACAAATCCATATCCACACGTAAATTTATAATATACTATTAAAAAAAAGTAGGGGATATTTGATAAAAGTGAGATATATTTTCATCAAAAAGACAGTTGAGGCATTGAACTGTGACATCTGGTGAATGATTTCAGCGATAGTTGAGTGTCTGACAAGCACACATTCCACGCACTGTGCTGTTGAAGACATCAACGGTCAGTCAGAGAATTTACCACATTCAGTCCAAGACCTCAATACCTTGTAAATCCTCCTCGTTTCGCAAGACAAGCGCGGATCCGACGTGGCATTCTCCTCACCAAACGTCCAGTATCAGCTTTACTGATGTTATTCCATTCTTCCTGCATTGTAGTGGCGAGTCCCTGGGCATTGGTATGGGGCTGTTGGTGTTGTCGTCGGCGCCTGCCAAGCATATCCCAGACATGCTCGATTGGTAAAAGGTCTGGACTTGTGCTGGCCAAGGCAGTGTAGTGATGTTCTGCTCCTGGATGAACTCTGTAGCGACACGGGCCATGTGTGCTCTTTCATTGTCATCTTGGAAAATGAATCGACGGCCGTGACGTGCACATCTGTCGCTCGGTGCAGCTGTTGTCCAATTTCTGAGGCACTTTGATGGCGGTTCGGATGAAACGATAGTGGTTAGCAGTTGTCGCCATTGGACGACCTGACCGACGTCTGTCATCAGCATTGACTGTCTGACGGTAGCGTGACCACAACTTGCTAATCACCGATTGAGTAACGTTGAGAATTTGAGCCACTGCAGTCTGTCTGTTGCCAGCTTCCAACATGCTAACGGTACGTAAACGTTCGTCGCGTGTCAGTCTTCGCATACCTCAAAAGTTACGTTTGGACCATAAACTATTGATGAACGAGTTTATACCAAGAAAAGAATGATGAGACCTCCGAAAAAGCCCATCCAGTGCAAATGAAAATTTCAAAACGTACCCCACAGACATTAACGCGGCGCTCGTGCGAAAAACCTGCACGAAGTTTTCGTGGGCCTGTGACATTCCATGATCCACACTAAATGTGGAAACATATTGATGTGTCCAATCACGAGTATCCAATACCATTTTCTGAAAATATCAACATCAGTTTGGTTATCCCCGACATTTTTTGAATAGTATACTTAATCCTGAAGTTAGAATATGTATGAATGGATCAAACTGTTTGCCCGTGCATTCATTAGCATAGACCTGGGAACCCAGGGAAGTGGGGTAGTCAAGTCCGAAGGTACTGGGAGTTTATTTATTTATTTATTGGGGTTTAACGGCACTTTCGACAGCCAGTGTCACCTCGTGTCAGACAGTTTTACGGGTGGAGGAAGCCAGAGTACCCTGAGAGACCCACTGAACAGCGGCGAGAAATTTCCGACTCCTCAACATATCTACTCCGCAAAAGCAGGGTTAACTTTGGTTGAAGGCAAGTGCATCATAGGCGTGCAGTACGCCTTAGTGCACAGCGCCACCATGCCCCCACATGGACAGTTTGATAACCCATCCAAGAAATAATGTAACACATATTTACAGTGATACGCTAAATCCTTTTCTGGATGAGCTTGCCGTCGCAATTTGAATATTCTTACATAAGTGTAGGAATTTTGTTTATTCGAGACTCTATCATATCATTAAATATCTCTGTTAATACACAACAGCGTTTGGTACATACATAACTTTTCTTAATATTTATTGGTGTTTAAGGTCACATACTTATGCGCAATGGCTAATCGTGGCCGTGACAGTTTTACGGGTGGTGAAAGCCGGAGTACCCGGAGAGAACCACCGAGCATCGACGAGCAACTGTCAGCTTCTCAACATTTTAACTCTGTTCAATCTCCGCTCAAGCAGGGTTACAGCGATTGAAGACATGTGCACCATCGACGTGCAGTACGCCTTAGTACACGGCGTCAACGCGCCCTCATGTAGGCAACCGGGATAAAGTGCCTTGCCCATGGACACAACACGGGTCGTCCCCGACGGGGATCGAACTCGGGACCTCTAGCATAAAAGTCCAACAGTCTACCACTGAGTCACCGCTCTCCCACTTTTGTTAAACGCATATTGACCAGTTACACAACATTAGTGCCTGTGTAACAGGCACTCTCCAGTAATTTGCAATAAAACAAATTTATATAAACAAAATATTATTTGCATTTGACTGAATATGAAACATGAGCAAGGAAAACGTTGGCCTTTGCTCTGGCACCCTCATTTTTCTAAAATCCCTGATAGTGGCTTCTAGCACTCAACCAATTAACCCTTTACCTAACATGAAAAGCAGACGACACTTGCAAAAAAAATTCTTGAATAACTATTTTTTTTCATTTTTTGTCTCAAAAACATAGGTTATGACCCCTCGTTGGAACGAGCTCGACGAGCTCGTTCCAACGAGGGGTCATAACCTATGTTTTTGAGACAAAAAATGAAAAAATAAAGAAAATTAATTGGAGATTTTTGAGAATAGCGCTGGCCGGTTTTTGCCGTTACGTTGGGTAAAGGGTTAACTGCCTGGAAAATTCAATAAAGATGCCGATGCTTTTTTCAAAATATCCGAATTCTGAAGTGGTTGTTAGTAATATCGAGAAAACACTGGAACAGAAAATAATGCGTGGGGCTATTTATTTATTGGTGTTTAAGGTAACATATTTCTGCAGAATGGCTAATCATGACCACGACAGTTTTACGGGTGGAGGAAGCCGGAGTACCCGGGAAGAACCACCGAACAACGGCGAACAACGGTAAGCTCCCCAACATACTAACTCCACACAAGAGGGTTAGCATTGATTGAAGACAAGTGCCCCATCGACGTGCAGTACGCCTTAGGACACAAAGCCATCGTACCTCCACGTGGGCAATGGGGGCAAAGTGTCTTGTCCAAAGGACACAACGCGTTTGCCGCAGGTGGAATTCGAACCGAGGACCACGCGAGGCTATTCATACAATTTATGATGGTACAGAAAACGAAGGTTTTATTGCATGATAGAGATTGGTGTGCCTGATGTGCAAGTAACTAGACAAGATTTTTCCTCCTTTAATGTAAAATAGATTAGAAAAGTTCAACAGAATGACGATTTTCTGTCGGCTTGGTACTCCGCAGTGTTAAATCGCCAGCGATCAATTTTAGCAAAATTATGAACATCTACTTACCAAAGAGCAATGTACAGATATTTTGATTGGTTAAAGTTAATTTGAAATTAATATCGAAAAATAGCTGATTAATGAAGTAATTACTAGCCTACACGATGATGTAGGTCACTCGGATCATGACAGATCTTTGTCTCTATCAAGAGAATGGTTCTATTAGTCACGTATATTCATTCACTGGTGTGATGAATTGGATAAAAATGTGGTCGCTATGTAAGGTTTAAAGCCCTCGTTAACCAAAAAGCACCAATGGTTAATATAAAAAATCTGTGCCTTTGGAACTAATACTCATGAATTATTTGCTGCTGCGCCTTAATGTTGCTAAAGGTGACGTATTTAGAGGATATCACTTGGTTAGTTTCATATTGGATGAGATATTAGCCAGAAGCAACTTCACATCAGCCTGAGATCGAAGGTCGAAGGCTGATGTGAAGTTACCTAGGGCTGATATCTCGGACGATATGGGACTACCCAAGTTATAACATCTTTATTTATTAAACCAAAACAAATAATTACAAAATGTTCTCAGATCTGTTACAGTCTTCTTACATATTGTTTCTCAAAGTCTTAAATTTCCCCACCTCGTAGTTTAGTTATCCGAATCTCTCAGCTTTCTCAATTTGGGTAGCTAAACTAACTCTTCTAAGCAAGCAGTGCCGGATTAAGGCATGGGCTTCAAGGGATGCAGCCCAGGGGCCTCCGCCAGCTGAAGGCCTCCAGAGATTAAGTGAATGTAATTTACTGTGAAAAGTTACTTCATTTGAAAATGCAGAATGAAAGTATAAGTTTGCTGAATTATCTCTTTTACCTTTTACCCTTTACCTAACATGAAAAGCAGACGACACTTGCAAAAACAATTCTTGAATAACAAATATTTTTCATCTTTTGTCTCAAAAACATAGGTTATGACCCCTCGTTGGAACGAGCTCGTTCCAACGAGGGGTCATAACCTATGTTTTGTAGACAAAAAATGAAAAAATAATGAAAATTAATTGGCGATTTTTGAGAATAGCGCTGGCCACTTTTGGCTGTTACGTTGGGTAAAGGGTTAAAAAGGGCTCAATTAATATACTGTATAAGATACTGGAATTTTTTCTTGCTCATTATTCCAACTCCTTGGCACTGGTAATCCTGATTACAAGTTGTCAAATAAATTAATATTTCAAAAACTTATTTTAGTTTTGAAAATATCACAATATCTCTTCTCTTTTTGTTGAGTTACACTACTTGCACCCATCTATGCGGGCCTAATGTTGACATTATGTTGTAGAAGTTGAATAAACTGATTTCAAGAATCTGAAATTCAATTTGCGTGCGTTTGTTAATTATCACTGGGGGGCCTCACAGTCACAGTATCTGTAGCTCAGGGGCCTACAAAATCGTAATCCGGTCCTGTTGGCAAGTCTTCACTTATGACTCTGAATCCCGGTTTACATTCTGTACAATTCGTTCTTTTCTTCATCCACCTGATCCTTACTTAGCGCCATAATTAATTTCTCACCATACGAAATCTCTAAACAAACTACTCTATAATGCCTGGTAACGCTAATTTTCCGGATTGCATTTGATGAATAACAGTGAACTATTTCGATGTAAACAAATTGTTTCTGCCTACTTATGCATCAAGGTTACAACTGTAGCGCTGTCCATATCGGCCGAGAACGGCGTCATATCTGCTAAGTATGAAGTCTTGTTTGCAGAGCTTGCTAATGGGCAATTCTGAAAAAGAAAATCATATCTAAGAAATATGTTTTGATAATTACAATTCATTTTACGCCGAAGGCGTGCGTGAAATACAGGAAAAGCCTCAACAAGAGTCGGTGATTCGTATACCCTGCACTCTAACCAAGTTGTGTTCCATATTTACTCCATGATTAAACTTGAATTAAGTTTATGCAACTGATATTTTTAAAGAAAAGTTTCACCTTCGCAGACCTGTTTATTTTCTTGCACTGCACTGTTTTGCATAGAAGCATTTCTTTCTCTTGATAACATCAGTCAGGTTCGTAATAGCCAATTAGATACATTCTTATATGACGTCCTTTCACATAATCTGGATTCCATGCATGGTGTACCTGGCACACTTCCCAATGTCTATATTGTATTTTCTTGAAAAACTTTTTCCAACATTATGAACTTCCTAACCACATACATTCTGGAGCAAATTTTAAGTCAAAGCTTATTCTGAAAAATGTACCTGTTATATCTAAATCTCATACCACACGATATCATCCCATGGTTAATGGGGTGTGTGACCGTTTAAATCATACACCCATAGATATTCTTGCTACACTGACATAAAAAAAGATGAATTGGGATTCTCAGGTTGGATCCTTAGGTCGTGCTTAAAATAGCACGTGTCATGACACAACTGGTTATTCGCCTTTCTCTTTGATGTTTGGCCGAGGGAAATTGCAAATTTTCGTATATTGGTCTTGTGGTGGGTTGTGAATGTGTACCAACATACTAGTGGCGTTAATTACAACTTTTCCTTGGGGTTGTTGTTAGCTCAGTTAGTATAACGACAGATCATTCATGTCTAGACGATTTGGTGCTGGTGCTACAGTCCAAAGATCGATCCCAAGGCTTCAGAATCCTTTACAGTTTTGGCAATACCTGGTGGGATTCCTGCTTGATACAGGCGGTAAATTATCCGTAATTAAACTGAGTACACAATTTTGTTAAATTGGCCTGTGGTTCCCTTATTGGGAGATCCGTGAAGAGGCACTTGCTTGAATTTAATTGCATATCGTATATACCAAAGACATAACCCAAACAAGCCTTGGGGCGTGTTCTTGCCGAAACTGGATTGAAACTTCGGCAATTTTCTAGACTCAGCATCTATATGGACCCAGGTCCCATCGAAATAGCAAAATATGACTCTGGGATGGCCAGCACTCACTTGAAAGCATCCATGGAAGAAGAATAGTTGAAAATAGTGTTGAACCCTTAATTCTCATTCAGTTTTGAAAAATCCATCATGGAATAATTATTAAATTTAAGCACCAAAAAATTCAATGTGTTCTCAAAGCTGCATTGCATTATGGGGGGGGGGGGGGGGGGGGGGTAAAAGAAAAGTGGAAAAGTGGAATGGTTAGCAAATAGACTGAGGTGAAATTGTTAGGGAATTGTATTAATGGTTTAATTTATACAAAATAAAATTTGTCGATTTTAGAGTTTTAACCACACAACTAAAATACACAGTTCCGACATTCATTACACTATGAAGCTCTGAAGCACATGTTCTGTACATGATCGAAACGTGACCTTTTGGCTTGGCCATAATCACTGAAACACCACGCTCCCTATAAAAGTGTTAAAACCCTTTGAACCCCAGCGGCCGCTTTTCCGGCCAGGAACATGATACGTCATAACGTCATTATACAGGATGGCTGTTCAGTAAATATTGTGGGGTAGACCAATCAGTATTTTCTATGTGCAGCCCGAGGCTGCACGTTGAAAATACTGATTGGTCTACCCCAAATAATGAATATGGACTCTTCTAATTGCTGCCATTGAACTGACATGGAAGATACCACTAGAGTTCAAAGGGTTAACAAATAGTCTATAAATGCAAATCAAACACAGGCCTATCCTCTGCCATCAGAAAATTCAATGGCAACCCAAAGAATTGTAAACGGTTCATGAAGATATTTGAACATTATTGGACGACACATGGAATTCTGCTTACATAAAAAAGGTTATTAGGTGAAATGAGTGATTATGTGGTTTCCAAATTTATTTTGCAGCCATGTCAAAAAGAATCTCTCTTGTGATTGGGAACGTTTGAAAAAAGAAATCAAATTGTGGTATGCAGACGAATGTATGGATCAGTAAATGGCCTCGAGTTATTTGCGGCTAATGAAACAAGAGGCCCCGATGGGCCTTAATCGCTCACCTGACCAAGTGGTTCAAAGAGTATTTGGGGTCACATTCAGTTAGACATGGTTCATCAACACTACAAAGGAACGAAGTCATGAAAGGCAAATATTATTCAAAAACACCAAGGAATGGATTTGAACAAACTTGAACCTAATCTGCTCCTCCTGCTCTCCTGCCCCCTCCCCCCCCCCCCCATAAAGAGCCCAAATATTAAGCCAGGACTCAAACTGAACAAACTTGAATCTGATCCCCCTTGAGATGTTATATACTAAATATGAAAGAATTCTAACTGGTGGATCTGAAGATGGTTTTTAAAGAAATGCTCCAATAGTGAGCCAAAATATTAACCCAGGGACCCGATTTGATCAAACTTCAATATGCCCCACCTAGAGATGTTGTATACCAAATATGGGAGGATTCTGACTGGTGGATCTGAAGAAGATAATTTAAAAAAAAATTCCCTCATATTACACTAAGTTAAAATTCATGCGCCTATAGGTAGCCCAAATTAATAACCCAGGGGCTCGATTTGAACAAATTAAATCTGACTCTTCTATAGATGTCGTATACCAAATATGAAAGGATTCTGGCTGGTGTATCTGGAGAAGATTTTTAAAGAATTTCCTCATATTGCACTAAGTTAAAATTCGGGCTCGCATAGGGAACTCAAAAATATCAACTCAGGGATCCAATTTGAACAAACTTGAATCTGACCCATCTAGATATGTTGTATACCAAATATTAGAAGATTCTAATTGATGGTTCTGGAGAAGAAGATTTTTAAAGAAATTCCTTCATATTGCACTAAGTTGAAATACAGACTCGAATAGAGAGCCCAAATATCAACCCAGGGTCCAGATTTGAACAAACTTGAATCTGACCCTCCGAGAGATGTTGTATACAAAATATGAAAGCATTCTGACTGCAGGGTCTAAAGAAGAAGATTTTTAAAAAAAATAGGGAGCCCAAATATAAACCTAGAGACTCGATTTGAACAAACTTGAATCTGACCCCCATAGAGATGTGGTATGCCAAATATGAAAGGATTCTGACCGGCGGATCTGAAGAAGGAGATTTTTAAAGATTTTTCCTCATATTGCACTAAGTTAAAATTCGGGCTCCCATAGGGAGCCCAAATATGAACCCAGGGACTCGATTTGAATAAACTTGAATCTTACCCCCTAGAGATGTAGAATACCAAATATGAAAGGATTCTGACCAGTGGATCTGAAGAAGAAGATATTTAAAGAAATTCCCTCATACTGCACTAAGTTAAACTTTGGGCTCCAACAGAGAGCCCAAATATTAACCCAGGGACCCAATTTGAACAAACTTGAATCTGACCTTCATAGAGATGTCGTATACCAAAGATGAAAGCATTCTGACTGGAGGATCTGAAGAAAATTTTAAAAAAAAATTTCCTCAAATTGCACTAAGTTGAAATTTGGGCTTTCTATGGGAACCCAAATACTAACCCAAGGACTCGATGTGAACAAACTTGAATCTGACCCCCCTATAGATGTTATATACTAAATAATATCAGAAGATTCAAATTGATGTTACTGGAGAAGAAGATTTGTTTTATTTTTGGAAAACAATTTATGGGTGCTATCAAAGTAATGTCTCTTGTGGTGCCCCCAGTAGGCGTGGCAACTTTATTTGAACAAACGTGAATTGACATATGATAAGGAACATGCATATCAAATTTGGTTCAATTTGTTTAAGCGTTTGATGAGGAGAAGTCGATAATGTAAAGTTCACGCTGGACGGACTCTGGACCATAAAGTGATCACTTGAGCTCCCCCTGACTTTCAGTCAGGTGAGCTAACAAAAAAGTGGGAAGCAATGAATGTCAGAATATGGGGAGTGCATCCTTATTTAGCTCGAGTTGCTTATTGTGTGAAAATTAAAATTCAATTATACAAAACAAATTGCCGATTACATTTGTTACAGGTTGTACCACACTGGCACCCAAAAGCAACACAACCTCTCGAGTGTGCGCAGTAGAATTGTCTTACTGCCAGCTCTCACCGAGGCTTAACAGTGGTACTATGATGTACGTGGTCGTGTTGCTCCCAGCACTGTATTTTTATTTAATTATTTATATAAGCAGTTTAACAATCCGGCCACACTAGTGCTTCTCATCCATGATAATCAAAGACAGATTATACATCTGAAGAAAATTTGATTTTCACTATTCGAGGATGGCTTGTTTGACTTTAATAGAAACTGCTCAGTGGCGCCCCCTTCAAGTGGCTCCCAGGATACGTGCCATACCTGCCATACCTTAGGTACGCCACTGGAGAATACAGATACAAAGAAAGAGCAGCCATTCGAGATTCACCTCCAAAGGTGACCACAGAAAAGGGTACATGTGATAAACAATAGCATGTGAGATAAGTTAACCCTGTACCCATCCTAACGGCCAAAAGAGGCCAGCGGTATTCTCAAAAATCGTCAATTAAATTTCAGTATTTTTTCATTTTTTGACTCAAAAACATAGGTTGTGACCCCTCGTTGGAACGAGCTCGTCGAGCTCGTTCCAACGAGGGGTCATAGCCTATGTTTTTGAGACAAAAAATGAAAAAGTTAGTTATTCAAGAATTTTTTTTTTTGCAAGTTCGTCTGCTTTTCATGTTAGGTAAAGGGTTAACTTATCACAGATGTGGGAAACCTGGGAATATGAGAAAGGATTGTAGGGTGATCAGCTGCTGACATTGATTTGCCACTTTTTGCAGCCGGAATATGCTAAGCCAACATTCTAAAAAGTTACATGGTGCATCTATAAGTGATGTTGCTGACCAGGCAACTAAATGTAGAGTGGTTAATATGGACTTCATTGACCCTGATTTTACAACCTTTCCTTCAAGAGCACCACCAACTGACCATATCCTGGCAAGGCAGGAACAACAAATATTATGGAGGGGGGGGGGGGGGGGGCAAAACTGACATGTAACACTCAGCTCAGATATCAGCCTTCGGGACCAAGAGATCAGAGTAGAGATCACAGGACCATCAACGCCAGTTCTAGCAAGAGATGGATAATCTTGGCATTCAACATCAACAGAATCTTTTCAGCTGTATACGGCCACTAGGGACTTCAGAAATTTGAAAAAGTCTTTCATACCTGAATCTAAATTTGAAATTGAGTTTTTATGTCCAAAACGGTTTTACGAAAAAGTTTAGGCTGAAAGGGGCGTGAACCCCTGTGACTCAGCAGCTCTTTTGAATGACTTGAAGAAAGGTTTGACCAAAAAATGTTGTCTGTTTATTTTAGGTCATCTAGCTTGAAGTAGCTAAACAAGTGGAGGGTGTCACCAAAATGTTTAAATTTCCGGGAATTTATGTAGACACTGAATTTCTGGGTGCATTTTCTTGTCATTCAAGTGAGATGTTCAACTATCACCCTTAACCATTGTTTCTTATGTTACAGGAACGTGATTGGTCAGGTGGTACTTCTGGTATTGTTCATAAATCTCTGCAGTATGTGATACAAGAACTGTAGTTCGAGACAATAGCATTTTTGATAAATTAAAAATATATACGTGGTTTTCAGTGATTGGACATTAACTTTTGTTATAAACCTGGATGCATTCGAGAATTATTTGGTTTATGTCTTTGGGCAGATTACAGCATTGAAACAAAATATTGAGTTTCTTCCATGGTTCACTGCGGGAACAGATGTCAAGTTCTTCTAAGAGGGTGTTGTACACTTCTTTGGGGCATAATATTACAATCCATACCCAAGGAAACTGATTATTTACACAATCAATTTGTTCATGTAGTGGATAATTATAATTCTTATAACTTGTTACACGCTATTTGACAACATTGATCTATTTTACCTTTTATTGGCGATGCACTTGGCTTTCTTTTTGAAACTGTTTCTGAAAGTGACTTGTGCAGTATTAATTCTAATATCAGGCAAACATTGTTCACTCTATGAAAGACTGGTTTTCGATTTAACCAGATTACAAGTCCAAGAGAACTGTGATAAAATTAATGAAATTATAGATACCCTTACTGGGTGACTGGATGTTATTTTGGATTCCAAGGAAAACGACTTTCCTATTTAAAAAGAAGATATGTTCAGGTTTACCATGAAGTAGAAATGCTTGTGCGACTCGTTTATGCCATAGTCTATGATGCACAATTTTGAATTTTATGCAGTTATATAGTGAAACAACTACTTTGTCAGACCTTAAGTTTACTCAAGACATGATAAATACTAGGCTGTTAACGTTTCCTGTGACCGATTTAGCTGGAAAACTTAGAACTAATACATACAGAAAAAATAGGTACTAGGGCCGGTAATCAGATTTAAACCGCGAGTTGGATAAGAGTTTTAACCACTCGGCTTGCAGAGTGGTTAAAACCCTTATCCTACGAGTGCTTTCAATCTGATTACCGACCCTAGTACCTATTTGTTGTTTATACCATGCTCTTAATAAATAATCGACTTTGTCACTTAAAATGGAGAAGAAACGACACTTTCTATCGCAAATACACTGGTTTGTTTTGTTTACATCTACGCCGGTGAGCAGTATTACCGGCTGTACATGGATGATTGATTGACAGCTAGACACATCGTCAAAATTGATTGAATTTACCTTGCTTATTATTAACTATTCTTAAATTTTATTTTAAAAATTTAATTGTAGATATTTTAAACTTAATAAGTCATTTACACGTAGTAGATAGTACCGCAAACTGTTGTATGTTTGAATGAAACAGCGCGAAGTGCGAATGTATCGAAGTTGGGAAGTTGCGTCATGCCAAAAGTTAAGTTGGATGAACTTCCGACTATAGGTGTAATTTTTTTTTAACCGCAGCAGAAGCTTTACACAAGTAGTGGGGTTAAAAGCTAAAATTTAATATACAGGCTTTTCACGGGTAGTAACATAGGCGAGCATGGTATAAAAAGTTACCCGTGGACCCCAAAATAGAACTATGGCAGTATTACCATTTGCTTACTACCACCACCGCATTGTTTGGTTAGAGGAAATTACATATCTAATTAACATACACTATCATTTTGAAGTATTTAAGGTGATATCTCTGCCGATTCAATTTGTAAATACTACTGCTAATATGGAAAGTGGTATGGAACAGTTTGTAGCTCATTATCATTTGCATTAATCGTAAATAAAGAGTGAACACATGTTGTGCGTTTTCCCGACCATGTTGAGTGAATTAATAATCTAAAGTTGCTTCGTCCTCTCACTGGTGAAATAGAGATGTCTACACTAAACCAACTTGTCTAACCTCTTTGTTTTTAAACAATGCTGCAGCACTCATTTCTGCTCTGTGTGAAACCGAAATTTGTACACTATGTACTTTACACATGCCACCAGAATCGTCGATAGGGTTTGGTATGGTATGTCAGTACGATGTCCTTTTTGCTTCTCTATGACATGCCCAAAGAGTGAGTTGCTCGTCCTTTTTAAAATTAGGCCTTCAATAAGTTTATTTCTTTGAAGCCTTCCTGTGTTGCTACTAGTAGCAATTTAAAATTAGTCTCTCATTACCACAATGAAGATGATGCACTTTACCACGTTACTAAAACATTTTGCCCATCTTTGATGTTACACTTTCTTTGGTTTGGAAACTTGTGGGATAACCTAACTGTTCTGGATATGTTACGGCATATGGCTGAAATTCCATTCAATTCCTTGGTTGCTGAATTATTGCCCCCTTAACCCACAACCAGTGGAAACACTTTAGGCACCTACATGGGTTTATGCTTTTAGAGTTTTGTTATTGGGTAAGGCATCTGCTGTTTCCAGAGACAGCATCACATTGCCATACATAATTGCATCCTACAATGGTGACATCAAAAGCGAAATCAGTCCAGTCGTGAACCCACTGTGCCACCCTGAATCAGTTGCCAATTGGTAATATCCCTTTCATGCTTGTGCTCAGTTCACTCAGACTCCTGTTCCAAGTCTGTATCCCACCTTCAAGTATGACGTTGCATCTGACTCCATTCTCATACCCCAATGAGTTGTTAGTCATTGCCTTACATTTTACTCTCTGTTGCTATTTTTGATATCTCTTTATTTATTTATTTATTTATTTATTGGTGTTTAAGGTCACACACTTCTGCACAATGGCTAAGTGACCTTTATATTATGTTGGATTGCAGGCCTGAAAATAAGCCGTCTGACATTTGCAGAATGAGGTCCACAGGGTGTGAATCTGATGATGCTAATTTGTCTGGGTACCCCTTTCTGTTTAGTTTTGAGACCCTGATTCAGATTGAGGTTCACAGAGGGTAAATTTAGTGATGCTCCCCTGCTGTGCAGGGTAGCATCACTAAATTCACCCTCTGGGAACCTCATTTTGCAGATGACAGTCTGCTTATTTTCTGACTTGTTTGATTGTAGGGTGTATGATTGATAAGGATGGGCGGTATTGAAATTCGAGTTCGGTATCGGTATCGGTATTTTAGAATGATTCACCTCGGTATCGGTACGGTATACGGTGTCAATAACATACAGGTACTCATACCAATATCGAATGGTATTTTGAACATACTGCTCTTTATATGTCACCGTGTACAGCAGACAAGGCCGCGGAATTGTCAAAATGTCGGGTGTAACACGTATTTCCGCCATTCGTCATTTGATGCAACAAAACTGGTGAGAGAAAATACCCCTCAGCTGTTTTGTTACATCAAATGACTGGTGGTGACTTGTTTTTAGACCAACACAGTCAGTGGGCTCTTCTTGTCGTGAATTTTGCGCAATGTTCTGTTGTTTACCCTTTATTTTGTAACCAGTGTCGGGAATATTTTTCAATACCGAAATTTCGGTATTTTGAGATTCCCTCGGTACGGTAAATCGGTATTGGCTCGATACCGATACCGAACAGTATACCGCCCTTTTCTTGTGATTGACATATATTTTATTTCCTATTTCTTGTATGGCTGTTTTCTTCAGACCTCATAGGTATCCAAGCCTGGGGACGTGCTCCCTCAAGCAATTTAATCTTCAGATTACAAAAAAGGCCCTTCGCATTATAAGTAATAAAAAACCCAATTCCCATACGGACCCCCTATTCAGGGGGCATCGTATTTTAAAATTTAGGGATCTTTATCATCTCCATGTTCGCTTATTTATGCATGACTGGTCAAACAACAAATTACCTCAAAGTTTTAACAACTGGTTTGATGTATATCAAAATCCCTCTGGTATGAACACCAGACAGTGTGGACAGACCCGAACACCAAGAACAAAATTTTCAGCTGAACTCCCCTTACACACTTTTCCCCGTTCCTGGAACAACCTGGAACACGCTGTCCAACAATATGACCGTAAACTGTTTAAAAAAACAATGTTAGATAGGTATTTTAATCAGTACTCATCTCATATAGAATTTGATAAACCACAATGTCCAGACTGTACAGAATAGTATAAAACAGCTTTTTAACCCTTTACCTAACGTAACGGCCAAAACCGGCCAGCGCTATTCTCAAAAATCGCCAATTAATTTTCATTATTTTTTTCATTTTTTGTCTCAAAAACATAGGTTATGACCCCTCGTTGGATCGAGCTCGTTCCAACGAGGGGTCATAACCTATGTTTTTGAGACAAAAAATGAAAAAAATTAGTTATTCAAGAATTATTTTTGCAAGTGTCGTCTGCTTTTCAGGTTAGGTAAAGGGTTAAATGCCAACCTGATCTACTAAATGTTCTCGATCTCATCCTGCAACCATTTGACTAAGCATGTTAAGTTGCCTGTGTGGTCCTTCTAGCTACTGTTGACCGCATTCCTAACGAAACAAAAACCAATTGACAAACATAAGACCCCCGTGGGAACCCAAGGAAGTGAGGCAGAGCTTGTTTACTGTGGTAGACAAGCTCTGTTGGACTGGTAAAATAGGACCCAGTCACCTAGGGCTTGGGGTGGAAGTCCTTTGAAGTGGACAACACGTGAATAAACTATTGACTAACCTTGACTGCATTTTCATGATGTGGTCACTATAAGCAATTGTGCGCTAATTAACACAAATAAATAAATAAATAAATAAATAAATAAATAAATAAATAAATAAATAAATAAATAAATAAACACAAGAGTGAAAAATAAAAATCATTAAAACATTCAGAGAGACCAGATTAAGTGACCGCCAATGGAGCGAGTCTAGCCCCCTCCAATGGGAGGCCGCGTAGTCTGGTTTCACTGAAAAAGAAAGTAATTAACAAGCATGGTTTAAATTTGATACAGTTCATGTTAATAAAAATTCCTTTTTATACCCATTTAGAGTTGCTGTTGCCACTGATGTGATTTTTGTTGCTGTTGTTGGTAACACTGCTTTTAAAGGGGCAGAGGGCTCAGGATGGACTTATTATTTTTACTCTTTTCGTCCGAGGTCGAGGCTTATTTCAGCTTCGATACGGCGACGTATACGACAGAGAAGGGCCAACACAGGCCGGTTCAACTCAATAAACTATTTCAACAGGCTACAATCAACGGGTATGCGTTGATTATTACAATTTCATGACTAAAAACTACTATCTGGGGCCATCCTTGAAGGATGGTACTCGACAGGACATTTTCGAATAGCACTTTATGTAAATAACAATTCCCCCTCTGCCAAGTATAATAGCATCACTTAAGGGAATGACAGGAAGACAGCCAGATAGGCTATGACATTCCCGAGCAGCATGTTTTAACTGATCTATTGTATTTTGATGATTGTATTTGTATTTGTTAAATGTGCTGCCAAATAAATATCTATCTATCTATCATTGTTTGTTTAAAAAAATTTTTTTATAAGGAACACAAACTGAAGATGCAAGGTATTTAATAATATTACTTCGTCTTTGCTTTTCAATAAAGATTTTAACAATAAAAACTCTATAAAATTGGGAGGTATGTGACGAAGAGAGTTCTGCCAAGCTCTTGGGGCTTGACGTAATTAGTTACAAATTAGTTTTGGATATATTTCTTTCTGTGGCAGTGAGATATTAGAACTGAAATCACAAATTCATTTGTACCTTCAGTTAAAATGTAGAATTCAAACCTACTCAATTTGTTACTGCTGCACTTGATTACACCCACAATAGTGTAATTTTCTATAGTAAATTTATTTTAGTAAGCAAATTTTATTTATTGGGATAGGTGTTACATCTATTTTTTGATGCAATAGCTAATTGGTTCCAAATACTGAGATACAACAAACTTTCTGATTGGTGCTAATTTGCTTCTAAATGAAATATAAGCAGAAGGCAATCACCAGAAGTTTGAATAGTTGGTTCAATCCCGTTTGTCCCACTTTTGGATTTTACCACAGCGGGATAGATTTCCTGGTTGTCCCACGTTGCTTAAAACAACATGTTATAGTCTTTATTATATTAGTCTTTATTATAATCTGAACGCAGGTTCACCTGATATGGTGATCATTTATTAATGAACATTTATCACAGAATTGTTTTTAAAAATGATTAATTTTAACCGGTGAATTATACACAACATTCGGTCAATCGTTTTAAGTTTTTGGTATAAGTATTTGACATTTAGCAGAAATGTTTCAGGTTACGCACGAAAGCTTGCCTCTGTTACCAGTGGGAGTTGCAAACATTATATTCTGGCTCGCCACCATGGTGGGACTCAAACCTCTACCATCGCCAAGCTGGAACCGAATAGAGCCCACTCTCTAATAGTCTTAATGGCGTTGAGGGATTGATCTTTGACAATCTATCACTCCAATGCAAACTGCCGGGAATTCTAACTGCGCGCATACCCCTTCAGGCCCCATTTGAGGTAATAGGGAAGCTAGGCCTGTGTGATCCAAGATCCAAGTGAAATAAAATAAGGCTAACCGGGTCGCAGGAGATTTGTAAATCCCACATCGTCCCTGCGCGCCTTCGGCGCGCTAAAACCTTTCATTCATCATCATCAAATGTTTCACAATTTCATTTTACAATCGTATCGTCGACATGGCAAGTGCACAGATTCAAATTGAGTTCATCGAGAATAAACGTGGTGGAGAAAACCTTGTGTTCAACAATTACTGTTATATGGTCAAAAATCGAAGACAAGATAAAGTATATTGGAGATGTGCTGTAAGAACGTGTCTTGCAACACTGCGTACACATTATCAAATACTAGTTGGGTTCAATCATCAGCATAACCACGAAGCGAACAACACAGATATTAGTGTGAGAAAGACTTTAATTAATATTAAAAAACGGTGTAGGGGAGAAGCAACACCCGTATCCCAAGTGTATAGACAAGAACTTTCAAAGCTTCGAACAACTGACTGGAATGACGATGTTCAGAACCTGGTGAAAAACTACCCACACTACAGTCGTGTCACAGTGCGCTATACCGCCAACGGTCCAAGCTGATTCCAAAAATACCCAAAACAGTGTCAGAACTGGACTTAAAGGAAGAATGGGCTGAAACGTCAACAGGGGAACGATTTCTACTTGTGAATGCTACTGATGATAAGATATTGATATTTGCGACGGGACGGATAAAAATCTTCAGCAAATAGTAGCAACGGACACTGTCTATGGTGATGGAACATTTTATACGTGCCCAACCTTATTTTTTCAGGTTGGGCACGTATAAAATGTTCCATCACCATAGACAGTGTCAGAACTCGACTTAAAGGAAGAATGGGCTGAAACGTCAACAGGGGAACGATTTCTACTTGTGAATGCTACTGATGATAAGATATTGATATTTGCGACGGGACGGATAAAAATCTTCAGCAAATAGTAGCAACGGACACTGTCTATGGTGATGGAACATTTTATACGCGCCCAACCTTATTTTTTCAGGTTGGGCACGTATAAAATGTTCCATCACCATAGACAGTGTCAGAACTCGACTTAAAGGAAGAATGGGCTGAAACGTCAACAGGGGAACGATTTCTACCTGTGAATGCTACTGATGATAAGATATTGATATTTGCGACGGGACGGATAAAAATCTTCAGCAAATAGTAGCAACGGGCACTGTATGACGTACGAACAGGATTATAAATCAGTGAATTAAGCATGTTTCTAAAATAAAGAGTATGATACTCAATTAATATTGTATGATACCCAAATAATATAGTATGATACTGAATTAATTCAGTATCATACTCAAATAATTGAGTACCATATTTAATTATTTATGCAGCATTTATGAAATCATACCAAATAATATAGCATCATACCAAATTATTAGAGTATCATACTAAAAAAACAATTATGACCCTCCCGTACGTGAACCTGATTTCAGTATCATGCTCTTTTATTTATGCTGCATTCATGAAATCGTTCACAATAATATAGTATGATTCTAAATTAATTGAGTATCATACTAAAATAATTAAGTATCATACACAAATAATATAGTATGATTCTAAATTAATTGATATCATACTAAAATAATTAAGTATCATACACAAATAATATAGTATGATGCTAAATTAATTGAGTATCATACTGAATTAATTCAGTATCATACACAAATAATATAGTATGATGCTAAATTAATTGAGTACCATACAGAATTAATTGTGTATCATACACAAATAATAAAGTATGATGCTAAATTAATTGAGTATCATACTGAAAACCTGTCAATCAACACATTCTAACCAATCAGTGGCGCCGATACATACACGCTAGATTTTCTGGCGCCACATTTAAATAACACGATAAGCAAATGGAAGACCGATATAAAAATGAATCTGGAAGGTTTTTCTTGAAGGCGCTCGCGGTATCGTGTCTACGGTAACCCGTACTTTACAGTCCACGATTAACGAAACATCTGTTTCAACAGCAAGTATGAGACTGGACACTTCAGAAAGAAATGTGAACAGAATGGTTGCGAGGTTCCCGGAATGTTCAGCCCTGTTACCTGTATTAAGAGAGGCTGTGCAGATTGTTGAAGAAATGAAAAGCTAAGAATAAATCTTCGAAAACACCACGTTTTGGAAAATTGAAATGATCTCGTCGATCAAAATAAGGCGGCAAGACGCGACACCTTGAAGAGGGTGGTGGGGGAGTGGGTGGTTGGTGGCGGTGTAATATGTACATTGTTTGAAACAAGGCATTGGGCTATAAAGAACATGGGTGTTACGACGAGGAGGGGAGGGGGGGGGGGGTGTCTCACTCCCCGCCACACAAAATCCGGACACAGGTTTTGAACGGTTAGAAGTTCCCGCGGGACATGCCAAATAGCTAAAACTTACAAAGTAAGTAGCTGTCACAGTAATTATTGTCAAACACTCGTTTTAATTTTCCTTTCAGTAAAAATTTAGCCTGAAAAAGTTTCCTGAAAATTTCGTGCGGTTGAAATTTTGCAACACTTAGAACACTTGAAATATCAATCGAAAAAATATATCCCAAAGATTGGGGGTGGGTGCGCTTAACGCAAATTCATCTCCAATCGGTTGGAAATTTTATCTGGCCCTGGTTGGGGGGAGGGGAGGGGTGCTATTTAAAAGTTTGAAGATTACAATATTCTCCACCGAAGACCCACCAAACATCCTGTAGCCACACCCAGACGAAGATTCAACGATGGGTTATTTATTTATTTATTTATTTATTTATTTATTTATTTATTTATTTATTTATTTATTTATTTATTAGTGTTTAAGGTAAAATATTTATTTATTTATTTATTTATTTATTTATTTATTTATTTTTTTTTTTATTTATTAGTGTTTAAGGTAAAATATTTCTGCACAATGGCTAATCGTGACCATTACAGTTTTACGGGTGGAAGAGATTGGCGGAGAGAATCACCGATCAACAAGTAACTGTCAGCTCTCAAGCAATCAAACTCCACACAAGCAGGATTGGCATTGATTGAAGACAGATGCACCATCAACGTGCAGTACGCCTTAGTACAATACGCCACCGTGCTCCCATGTGGATAGTGGGGGTGAAGTGTTTTGCCCAATGACACAACGCGGCTGCGGCAGGGCGCAGGTGGGATTCGAATCAAGGATCCCTCGTGTTGCAGCCTTCCCCCTCAACCTACTGAGCCACAGCGTCCCCCGATACACTTGTTAAATTAACAATGCATTTGCTGAAAAACAAAACACCGAGGTGTGCAAACAATTCAACTCAGGAATTCTTTTCGAAATCAAAATTAGTAATTTTGAGTGGATTGGTGGTACTCGCAGAGGTGGAAGCCTGCCTCTCGTACCATCGCACCTACACGCATAACTGCACACACATGCATATACATCTCTATCTTTGACGTACCCATTAACTTATAGATATCTCCTTACACATACATACACATACACCCCCCATCCACACACGTGTTCTACCCCCTGTCGGTTTGAAGTTCATTATGGTCACTACTGAACCACTGCGCTCCCGTCCAAACTTTAATGGAGCTGAAATCTCCGCTCCACCCAATGTTATATGAATGTATACAGTAAGATTTCATGGTATAGTATACTGTTATAGTATACTACCAAACTAGACAACCATGCACTATCCCATCCCACAACACTGCCTGACCAAGCATTATTTACTGCCTATACCAGTCATAGAACAATACAAAGCAACATGTTGATCAGTAGTACCTAGATTTAATCGACTGCATCTATTGGTAGTACGAAATAATGACTATTGTGGGACTGATGTTAGCATTTGTGACGGTTTGGGATTTAAGGTCTGGTTGGTAGTAGGGGTGATGGTTGTTAGGGTGCTAGATGGAACTTTTGTAGACTAAACATTGAGCTGGCTGGGGACTATTGGGTGGGGGTAATGCATGATTGTCTATTGCGGTATTACGAGACAGTCACTGGATGTTTACGTTGGTAGTATAGTGTGGGCTTTATATACTCCTGTAGATCCCAGCTTAATCCTTGTATTAACCCACTGATTCCTTTGTACTATCCTATGACTGGTATAGGTAGTATGTAATGCTGGGCCAGGAGGTATTGCGAGGAGAATGGGTAATACATGGTCGCCTAGTGTGATAGTATATGATGTACGCTCTGTATCCCCGTGGGCCTCCTGTTACCCCTTAGTACTATTTGTCCATCCAATGCTTTGTATTATTCGGTGACTGCTATAGGTAGTATGTGATGCTAGTCTAGGCAGTATTATGGCGTGGGGGTAATGCCCTGGTAGTGTAAAACGGTAGTGGAGTATGGGCGGTATATGGCGGTATATACACCTGCTGGGCCACCTTAACCGTTGGTACTATTGATCAGCCGATTGCTTTGTGTTATTCCATGACTAGTATAGGCAGTACATAATGATAGGCCAAGCAGTGTTGTGGGGGTGGGGTAGTGATAATGCATGATTGTCTACTGAGGTAGTACTCCTATATTTCTGGTGTGAGCCCTTGGTAATACTAATCCGCCTAACGCTTCGTACTATCCTGTGACTGGTATAGGTAGTGCGTAATGCCCGACAATCCGTGAGTCATCATCGAGATGCTTCCGGTAAAAAATCCGACGACGTTTGACCATGATTGTCACAGAGTGTTATAAAAACGACCTGCCAGAAATAACAAAACGTGGCCGATAACGGAAGCGCACGAAAAAGTGGGCACTAAGAATATCCTTCCATACACATATCGCGACAACTGGAAAGATTGTAACGTCAATTGATTTGCGAGAGTTTCAAGAGAATATGACTTAATTAATTGCACAATAAAGTGAAGTCATTAATCTTGATGACTAAAATTCAAATTTTGTTGGCATAAGTAACTTTGTCACTTCGCTAAACAAGCAGCATTTGCAATCAAAACGTAGCGAGGCGCTCTGAACAGAACCTGCATAACACAAACGGCAACAGATAATTTATTTCGTTATTATGAATTATTATTTCGTCATTACGAAATATTATTTCGTTATTACAAAATCTTTATTTCTTTATTACGAATTATTATTTCGTTATTACGAATTATTATGACGAATTAATAACTAAACTGGATGTGTGGCTCTAATACGTTTCCGTACTCTCTGGTCATTAGCAGTAATACTTTTATTTGCGATAATAGGAGCCAGAGAGAAGCATGGCTGGAAATGAGTCGTGATTTCCTCCCCTTGGTGGTGTTAGTTTCAAGTTGTAAAAAACGATGTTTTGATCCGGGGGGGGGGGGGGGGGGGGGCGATAAATTAAAGTTTTGAATTGTGGGCCCGAAAAAATACCCCCTCGACATGAGAGGCCATATGAGAGTCGTGAGCTCCTCCCCTTGGTGGTGTTGTTTTAAGTTGTAAAAAAGCGCCCCCATGAACCTCGTGTTGATGATGTTTTGATCCGGGGGGTGGGGGGGGGGCGGAGGGGTGTTAGGGGGGATAAATTAAAGTTTTGAATTGTGGGCCCGAAAAAATACCCTCTCGACATGAGAGGCCATATTATTAAGGACAAACTATTATTTCAGGGAAAACGTTAAAAAGTTTCCAGTTTTCCTCTTGGCTACACGGTTTCTACGTCCTTGACACCACTGATAAATTGGCCAGCTATCAATCCCTATATATTTATTGATTGGTGTTTATTCTCACTTTCAGTATATATGACTAAAAAATACCACAAGGAGTATAAATTCAAGATTAACCAATCGCTTTACCCGTCACCTGTTTATGTCGACTTAAACCCCATTTGTTGGTTAACCATAGATACCAAGCACTACTTCGCTTACCGAGTTTCGCAAGGGGAGCTATCACCATTACCGTTACCATCTTTGAACTACAGCCTAATTTTCAGTCCAAAATCATATAACAGTATACTATACCATGAAATCTTACTGTATACATTCATATTACACTGGATGGAGCGGACATTTCAGCTCCATTAAAGTTTGGACGGGAGCGCAATGGTTCAGTAGTGACCGTAATGAACTTCAAACCGACAGGGGGTAGAACACGTGTGTGGATAGGGGGTGTACGTGTATGTATGTGTAAGGAGATATCTATAAGTTAATGGGTATGTCAAAGATAGTGGTGTATATGCATGTGTGTGCAGTTATGCGTGCAGGTGCGATGGTACGAGAAGCAGGCTTCCACCTCTGCGAATACCACCAATCCCCTCAAAATTACTAACTTTGATTTCGAAAAGAATTCCTGAGTTGAATTGTTTGCACACCTCGGTGTTTTGTTTTTCAGCAAATGCATTGTTAATTTAACAAGTGTATCGGGGGACGCGGTGGCTCAGTAGGTTGAGGGGGAAGGCTGCAACACGAGGGATCCTTGATTCGAATCCCACCTGCGCCCTGCCGCAGCCGCGTTGTGTCATTGGGCAAAACACTTCACCCCCACTGTCCACATGGGAGCACGGTGGCGTATTGTACTAAGGCGTACTGCACGTCGATGGTGCATCTGTCTTCAATCAATGCCAATCCTGCTTGTGTGGAGTTTGATTGCTTGAGAGCTGACAGTTACTTGTCGTTGATCGGTGATTCTCTCCGCCAATCTCTTCCACCCGTAAAACTGTCATGGTCACGATTAGTCATTGTGCAGAAATATTTTACCTTAAACACTAATAAATAAATAAATAAATAAATAAATAAATAATTAAATAAATAAATAACCCATCGTTGAATCTTCGTCTGGGTGTGGCTACAGGATGTTTGATGGGTCTTCGGTGGAGAATATTGTCATCTTCAAACTTTTAAATAGCACCCCTCCCCTCCCCCCCAACCCGGGCCAGACAAAATTTCCAACCGATTGGAGATGAATTTGCGTTAAGCGCACCCACCCCCAATCTTTGGGATATAATTTTTCGATTGATATTTCAAGTGTTCTAAGTGTTGCAAAATTTCACCCGCACGAAACTTCCAGGAAACTTTTTCAGGCTAAATTTTTACTGAAAGGAAAATTAAAACGAGTGTTTGACAATAATTACTGTGACAGCTACTTACTTTGCAAGTTTTAGCTATTTGGCATGTCCCGCGGGAACTTCTAACCGTTCAAAACCTGTGTCCGGATTTTGTGTGGCGGGGAGTGAGACACCCCCCCCCCCCCCTCCTCGTCGTAACATCCATATTCTTTGTTGCCCAATGCCTTGTTTCAAACAATGTACATATTACACCGCCACCAACCACCCACTCCCCCACCACCCTCTTCAAGGTGTCGCGTCTTGCCGCCTTATTTTGATCGACGAGATCATTTCAATTTTCCAAAACGTGGTGTTTTCGAAGATTTATTCTTAGCTTTTCATTTCTTCAACAATCTGCACAGCCTCTCTTAATACTGGTAAAAGGGCTGAACATTCCGGGAACCTCGCAACCATTCTGTTCACATTTCTTTCTGAAGTTTCCAGTCTCATACTTGCTGTTGAAACAGATGCTTCGTTGATCGTGGACTGTAAAGTACGGGTTACCGTAGACACGATACCGCGAGCGCCTTCAAGAAAACCTCCCAGATTCATTTTTATATCGGTCTTCCATTTGCGTATCGTGTTATTTAAATGTGGCGCCAGAAAATCTAACATGTATGTATCGGCGCCACTGATTGGTTAGAATGTGTTGATTGACAGGTTTTCAGTATGATACTCAATTAATTTAGCATCATACTATATTATTTGTGTATGATACTCAATTAATTCTGTATGATACTCAATTAATTTAGCATCATACTATATTATTTGTGTATAATACTGAATTAATTCAGTATGATTCTCAATTAATTTTGCATCATACTATATTATTTGTGTATGATACTTAATTATTTTAGTATGATACTCAATTAGTTTAGAATCATACTATATTATTTGTGTATGATACTTAATTATTTTAGTATGATACTCAATTAATTTAGAATCATACTATATTATTTGTGTATGATACTTAATTATTTTAGTATGATACTCAATTAATTTAGAATCATACTATATTATTTGTGTATGATACTTAATTATTTTAGTATGATACTCAATTAATTTAGAATCATACTATATTATTTGTGTATGATACTTAATTATTTTAGTAAGATACTCAATTAATTTAGCATCATACTATATTATTTGTGTATGATACTTAATTATTTTAGTATGATACTCAATTAGTTTAGAATCATACTATATTATTTGTGTATGATACTTAATTATTTTAGTATGATACTCAATTAATTTAGAATCATACTATATTATTTGTGTATGATACTTAATTATTTTAGTATGATACTCAATTAATTTAGAATCATACTATATTATTTGTGTATGATACTTAATTATTTTAGTATGATACTCAATTAATTTAGAATCATACTATATTATTGTGAACGATTTCATGAATGCAGCATAAATAAAATAGCATGATACTGAAATCAGGTTCACGTACGGGAGGGTCATAATTGTTTTTTTAGTATGATACTTTAATAATTTGGTATGATGCTATATTATTTGGTATGATTTCATAAATGCTGCATAAATAATTAAGTATGATACTCAATTATTTGAGTATGATACTGAATTAATTCAGTATCATACTATATTATTTGGGTATC
Source organism: Pictodentalium vernedei (assembly GCA_031216915.1). Lineage (NCBI taxonomy): Eukaryota > Metazoa > Mollusca > Scaphopoda > Dentaliida > Dentaliidae > Pictodentalium > Pictodentalium vernedei. Next base: position 249,865,868 of record CM062291.1, read on the forward strand.
ATACAATATTAATTGAGTATCATACTCTTTATTTTAGCATCATGCTTAATTCACTGATTTATGATCCTGTTCGTACGTCATAACACTGTCTATGGTGATGGAACATTTTATACGTGCCCAACCTTATTTTTTCAGTTATACACACTGCATAGTTTTGTTGATGACCATATGTATCCACTTGTATATGCCCTTCTTCCTGGAAAAAGTGAGGTCATTTACAGAAAGTTTTTTCATCTCCTAAAAGAAGCTTGTGTCGCCAGAGAGCTTAATTTACACCCTTCAGTGATGTTTTTTGACTTTGAAATAGCGGTACGAAATGCAGCTAGAAATGAATTCCCTGGTGTGAGCATCAAAGGGTGCTTTTTCCATTATACTCAGTGTTTATGGCGCAAGACACAAAGCACCGGCTTGCAAACTGAATATAAAGAAGATGAGGAAGTTCGCAGACTTGTACGCAGGGCTGCTGTTTTGCCATTATTGCCGGAGGAACTAGTTGAAGACGTGTGGTTTTTTGCACTAGACGAGTTTGGAATGTCGGATTCCACTGTTAATGCCACTGACTATGTAACTACCCAATGGGTTGAAGGCGAAAACAACTTCATGGAATCATTTCCACACAGAGGGGCCCAGGACCACAAATCATTTAGAAGGATGGCACAGCAAAATAAAAAAGCAGATCCAAACTGCTCATCCAAATATATACAGCCTTATAGACCACCTAAAAGCCATCCAATCATTCAAAGAAGTCTCGCAGATGCAGCTTGCGGCAGGTGGCCTTCCTGCACCGAAAAAAACGAAAGTATAGAAATATTGACAGTAGGCTTAATACTCTCAAACAAAGACTTTTGAATGGAGAGACAGACATTTTACAATATGCAGACCATGCTTCAGATCTGTTACATTTAGAAGGTTAAATATTAAATGAATGAATGTATAATTTATTATTGATATTCAACATAATATAAATAATGCTTTCACATTACTGAGTGTTTTATTTGTGAAAATTATGGGTGCACAGAATAATATCTTGAAACAACCTGCAATGTTTTAGCTCGTGGACGCGTGTATTATGTATTATTTATATTATCTGAAACAACTAGCAAAGTTTCAGCTCGTGGACCACCGGGTTGTACCCAGTGGTCCACAAGATGAAATTTTGCTAGTTGTTTCTAGATAATATAAATAATACATACTACACGCGTCCACGAGCTGAAACTTTGCTAGTTGTTTCTGGATAATATAAATAATACTTTCACATTTCTGAGTGTTTTATTTGCTGAAAATTATGGGTGCACAGAATAATAATATCTGTAAACAACTAGTTAAAATTGTGCTAATTATTTCAAGATTTTTTTATTCTATGCAAGTCTAATTTTCAGCAAAGAAAACACTCACTAATGTGAAATAAACTATAAATCAAAACCTTTCATCAAACCGCCTAACAAGTAATTAAAACTTCCCGATTGTCCCACTTTTTTTATTACGTTTTAACTACCTGAATTAAGAAAGTGGGACAAACGGGAAGTCACCGAATAGTTCTCCCCGAATTAACTGATAGATCTGCCATGTCTGACTCTCAACTTATAGTCTATAAGCTCTTGAGGCTGGTATTAACTATACTTTGGGTGCTGTACCTCTTGTTACAGGATGTTAAATGTAGTAAGGGTGTAGGGGACTTGCCCAAGATAACGTGTGGTAAGGACTTTGACTTAGAGATTTTAAAAGAGGGTCAATGTCAATATCCTCTCTAAGACTTGGGCTTTTGCAGAAAGCTTACTTGCCCCCTCAGCTTTGAGTTTACGTTCTGATGTAATTTTTCCAATAATTTTAAAGCATTTGCCATGAAACTTTATTTAATTAAGATTTACAACAATGTAACTGTACATATTTGATGTAATAAATCGAATCTTATCCATGAAACTTTTACTGTTAGCTGGCTTAGTTTGTTTTCAAGTTATTTTCAAAAATATCCTATTAACCCTTTGGACTCTAGTGGTATCTTCCATGCCAGTTCAATGGCAGCAATTAGAAGAGTACATATTCATTATTTGGGGTAGACCAATCAATATTTTCAACGTGCAGCCTCGCGGCTGCACGTTGAAAATATTGATTCGTCTACCCCACACATTTACTGAACAGCCATCCTATTTAAGGACGTTATGACGCATCATGTTCCAGGCCGGAAAAGCGGCCGCTATGGTTCAAAGGCTTAACCCGTCTTGGCCAAATTATATCTTCAAACCTGGTAAATTAATACTTGTCCCACCAGACCTGACTTGGGAGTCGACGCCAAAACAAAAAAGGTACACAACGCGTATGTCTGCCCCGTGAACCTCCACAGGGGTCCTCGGTTAACCCCTAGCAGATTCAGGGTACATATAGATTGCACGAGGGCTTCGGTACACCCGTTGCTTGAAAGCTGAGCATATCCCACACCAGAATAGCAGTTCCAATTGCTGACAGTAAACTGTGGCCAAATTTCTGGGAGAAGTGTTTTCACAATTTTTAGTGTTATTTGTATGGAATCTACCGAAACTGGTCACTCCATTTTGAACTCCAGTAAACATGTTAAAACCCTTTAAAAGCTTAGCATTACCACTAAATACTTAAAGAATGATCAAATGTTTGAAGAGACGTAAAAATATCCAAGTGGCAATAAATTAAACAAACTAAAAACAGGTATATCCTAATTTTGTTTAGCTCTACAGCATACTAAAATTTCACGAGAACAGACGTCATTGAATTTCTATGACCTTAACATCAATAACGTCACCCTTAAATTCGGCCATACCCTTTGGGATTACCAGGTCTGTACCTAATTTTTAGATATGGTTTTTGTTGGAGGTGAGATATATAAAGCTTGAAAGTGAGAAGCTTGATATTAAAAAAAAACGGAGAGAAAAACGTTAAAATCGGCGTTATTAGATAATGGTTAGAATGTGAAATTGAAAAGTGGAATTTATTCGTTATTTTTTTAATGTGAAGATTAAGGGAAGTTCCAGAAAAACCGGGCCGAACTATGGTAGCCTTGAAAAGTTGTGCCCCCCCCCCCCACCCCACACACACACACACTTTTATCGAGCTTCCGCTGCCTCTGAAGCAGATAGAATTGAACTGAATTGAAAATGAATTGAAATCTTTATTCGCAGTTTATCAATTACATGGAAAATACAATAATTAAAATAAAATAATTTAACCCTTTACCTAACATGAAAAGCAGACGACACTTGCAAAAAAAATTCTTGAATAACTAATTTTTTTCATTTTTTGTCTCAAAAACATAGGTTATGACCCCTCGTTGGAACGAGCTCGTTCCAACGAGGGGTCATAACCTATGTTTTTGAGACAAAAAATGAAAATATTTTGAAAATTAATTGGCGATTTTTGAGAATAGCGCTGGCCGGTTTTGGCCGTTACGTTGGGTAAAGGGTTAAACTTATTTTGGTACACTGCAGGAAGCGACATAGCAAAGTCAGGTTAGCTGCCTCCCTGTCGTTCCTTAGAAAAAGCAAAATTCCTCGACAGCAGGCCAACTTTTTTGTGGGGGGGGGGGGGAGGAGGGAGCAATGTTATCACCTTGACAATATGGAATAAGGATCACCGCTATTGAGAGATCAATGCATAAATTACCGAGAGTACCAGAGAAAAGTCACTAGATTTGTATCATGTAGTACAAAGTTCCATGATGTTCGGAATTGTAGATTGACGTATAAGATAGAAACAAGGTCTCGATCTTATAATAATGAAGCCAGGTCCGGCTGCCGTGATCTCCTTTAGAAGAGGTTTCGGGCTGTGGGCACTGTTTAACGCACCTCGGTGTAGCTGCACTTAAGGAGAAAGCAAGTGAGCAGGATTTTACAGTGGCCATGGTATGAAATCAAGTCACTTGGCTACATGTAGAAGGATATAATGATCCAGCAGAGTGAACGAATACTATTTTAGTTCGGGGTGGCGTAGGTACGTTATAGGAAAGAGGAGGTTGGTTAGTATTATTATCATCATTTTCCCACCTCTGATCCTTTCCCCTGTTCACTTAGCACAGTCGGGGCAGTTTCGGAAGCAACAACGAACAATATGGGCTGAGAGATTGGTACGTTATTTTCTTTTTGAATTGTGACCTAGTTAGGTTCTGTGCATTCTGGTCAATGGTATTCCACAGCCAAGGGAACGTATGGAGAGGCAGAGGGCAGTTTCGGAAGTAACAACGAACATTCTCTGAAAATGGGCTGAGAGATTGGTCCTTCATTTTCTTTTTGAATTGTGACCGAGTTAGGTTCTGTGTATTCTGGCCAATGGTATTTCACAACCAAGGGAACGTATGGAGAGGCAGATCTGTTAAAAACTTTGTCCTTGGTTTAGAAAGTTATCATAGCTGATTTATTTACATATTGCTGAAACGTATTCTTAAATTATATAGGTAATCTGTTATGATGTCAGTCGTGCATAAACAGAACTTGGAGTTTGTATCAAACTTTGTAAAGGTCATCAAATTTGAGAATTCTGAAGGACTTAAAAAGAGGATCGGTATGTGATGTTCTCTTTTTCCTACTTATATTGGGTATAACCCTTTTCTGCAACTTGAAGACATTACTTGTCGACGGTGAATGTCCACAAATTTGAATTCCACATAGGAAGTGGCTATGGATTAAGATAAAGTACAAGGTTTTCAATGCATTCAAACACAATATATTCTTAGTCCTATTGATGACGTGTATGGCTCTAGCCATCTTGGAACAAACAATTGAAATATGATGTTTGAAGGATAAATTTTCATCTGCTTGGATACCAAGAAATGTTGCTGTTTCACCATATCCTTTTACGAAAATTGCTTTGGATATGGATGTGCCATTTCATACTATTTTTAGTTACTTTCACAGTTTTGTACTCACTATGGGCTGACACTTCATACTCGCCTGATAAGAAGGGCGGACACAGTCAGGGACGTGGCTAGAAGCTTTCGATTGGGAGGAGTAAGGTAGTGGATTTCTAGCTTCCCCTCTCGGCCCCTCCCCCTAGTTGGAAATTCACTACCAAGAAAGATTCAGAAAACGAAGCCATGAAAGGGGACATAAAATTGATTCTAGTAACTGAAATGCCAACACATTTATGATAGAATTATCAGGTTATTATTATTTGGTATTATTCAGGGAATTGAATATGTGCTAAACAAATGCTCAAGCTGAGAATCTTGAGCTTGAGCAATTCAAACTGTCCTAACATTAAATCAGATCTTATGCAGGAATGATCTATTTTTGATGTTTGATCATTTTGTAACTGTGAATGGTGGAATTAACTCAGGATAACGATTTTACATGATGTAATTTTCTTGAAGTGCATTTCGTGGATTTTTTTTATTACCATGAGTAAACGTACTATAAAAATCTCGTACCGATTGGCATCATGCATACTTATGAAGCTCGATATTGCGTACACTGTAGCTGTAAATAGTAAGAGTTGGAAATTTTGCCGATTTTAAACCGATTTGGAATTTTGGGATGTAAAGGAGACATCACCAAAGAAGCTCTAAAATCCTGATACCAGATAGATTAAATTTCCAACTACTCATGATTTGCCATCCGAATTTCCAACTATAGGCAATTTTGGCCAGGATGGGGGTCACCCTCCCCCCCCCCCCCCAACCTCCGGCTGCCCTTTGGAACTCTTGTCTGACAACGGGTCAGAAAGTTGAAATGAAAATATGAAATATTTCACCCAGAAATTGAATGTGCATCATGTTAATACCCCTTATTATACCCCACAGACTAACAGGAAAGTTGACTGCACAGAATGTTGAAAGATAGAGTATGGCCGCCGTGGACTGGAGTAGTAGTTACGGGAGGCATTATAGACCAAAGCATTTTTAACACTGAGTTTTCCATAGGGTCCATTGCCTTAGTGTTAAATTGTGAAACTTATAGGCCAAAACTTATAGACCAAAATGTCTGTAACTTATAGACCAAACATGTATGCACTGGTGGCACAGTGCATACATGTTTGGTCTATAAGTTACAGACATTTTGGTCTATAAGTTTTGGCCTATAAGTTTCACAATTTAACACTAAGGCAATGGACCCTATGGAAAACTCAGTGTTAAAAATGCTTTGGTCTATAATGCCTCCGCATCATGCTTTATGGCCAGATCCTATAGTACATTTTTGCTTATAAGTTTTTTTTTACTGGAGGATAAGGGAACTGGTTTTTTGTCTTTTTATAACAAAGACTTGATTGTGTACATGAGAAGATCTCTTTCTAATAGTGTGGGTAGCCCTGAGAAGGGCTGTTTTAGTTTTGATGAAGTGCAAGTCACTCAACAGTTAGCAATATTTTTCATGTATCGCCCAAGACCATCGAATCGCACCCGTTTCTTTTTTTTAGGTTTAACAATATTATCAGATGATTCTTCCTCTGGAATAGGTTGTTGAATTACTGTATCTGTTTGTGTGGATGTAGTCACTAACTGATTCTGTGCTTGACGTCCCCTTTTTCTCTTAGGTTTAGGTTCTGCCAACTCATGTGGTACTGTTAAAGGAAGAGATGACACTTTGAATTCTATAGGAACTGTAATCTTATCAGCTGAGAGAACGATCTTTTGGTGAGATGATTTCATGTCTTGTAGAGTCTCCAAGATTTTCTGTAATAATGTTTCATTTTTTTCATCTTGTGAAAAAGTATTATTCACCCTCTTATTTGGTATGGTATCCTTTTGGTTTGGTATTCTCTGCTGTGTCATCAATGAGTTGTCAATACGAATTAAATCGTTAAAATCATCTAGTATATTGTATTCATCCATGATTGAATGCAGAACAGGCGATTGCTTTTTATCAAATGAATTGTCTGGAATGTGTGTTAGATTTTATAGACAATGCGAGGATCGGAAATGCACTGGAGAATGCTCACGCGACATTTTTGATCGAGTGCGGGAAAATATTGTTGATAACAGACGTTTACTATCACAGCCGTCCGATGTCAACAATATTTTCCCGCACTCGATCAAAATTGTCGCGTGAGCGTTCTCCAGTGCATTTCCGATCCTCGCATTGTCTATAAAAAGAAGGTGAGTTGAGGATTTGGATACATTTCATCTGACTAAAGAAAAATCATCTTTTGACAGAGAGGAAAAAAGACATGGAGCCAACGAAGATCAATTACAGTTCCGTAGAGAGTTATGAGAGAACCAAGAAACAGAGAGCCGATGAAGAATTCGCCTTGGCTTTGAGAAAGTGGTGGTCGGCAACACTTTCGATGGAAGAACAACTTAAGAAGATTGAAGACCACCCTTTCGTCAAAGCCGCCACACGTCCGTTCGGGGAGATCCAGTACAAGAATCGACCTAAACACTGGTTTGATCTCCCCGTACATTTGCAGGAGGAAGCTCTTGTAGGACGAAGCTATGCATGGGAACAAGATTGCTTTACAGATGAAGAGATGCTAGCAACAACCATAGGCGTGTGGGAAGGTGAATTCTTCACCGAAGCAGAGATGGCTTTACCAAACAGCTCTCTACGGAACTGAAGATTTTTAAAAACGGCCCTTTTCAGGGCCAACCCACACTATTAGAAAGAGATCTTCTCATGTACACAATCAAGTCTTTGTTATGAAAAGACAAAAAAAACAGTTCCCTCCCTAGAGTGTGACCCAATGTCTATATTAATTTAAAATCATTTTATATTAGGGGTTATCCATATGGTTTTGGGTTTTGTCATCTCTCCACCCTGTGTATACAACTTCTATAAATGGGGAAATTTTGTGCATGTCTTCTTGTGTTTTGTTGTAAGTATAAGGAAATTATGCTTACAATAAAACACAAGAACACATGCACAAAATAAAAAAAACTTAGTGATTCGCGTTGTGGTCGAACTCTCTGTGATAGTTGTTTTTTCTATAGTAAGAATAGTATTCATTGTATGTTTAGCAATCAAAATTATCTCTACAGTATAAACTGTATATCAGGTTACACTATAAAAGTTTTTGATAAGTATGCATACAATATTAAAGCCTAATACTCACAGTGAAAAAGAGAAGTGACTCTTAACTCTTTTTACTGTTGGGAAATAATAGGGACACGGTGATAAAAAAGGGATTATAGGACTAACCTAACAAATTCGACAAAACTATCACAAAGGTTTTAACAAAAGACAAAACTGTATTTTAAAGTTGAATCATTATATTGAAATGAACTCTGAACATATATACACCGAGATCTGAGTTTGCCTATCCATGAGAAAACCTATTTACATCAAGATTCTTTTTTATGCTAGCTTTTTTATTTGATACCCAAGATTGTTTTTTGAAAACAATCTTGGGTATCAAATAAAAAACTGATATCACTCAAGTGATCTGATCTTGAAACAAATATAAAAAATAACTAAAAAACCCTATCTCTCTGTTTACACAAATGTCTGGCGAAAATTATATAATAGATGATTGACTTTTAATAAAAAACTTAAAAAACTAAAAGATGTAAAAAATTACCTCTGTGGGATTGTTTTGACACCTGATATTTATTACAGTTATTTCAAATAATGTCTATAAGTTTGCTCAAACCATCGTCGAACATCTCTATCATTCTCTTGGAAATTTCTTGGATCAAATTTGATAGTAAGAACTGTCTCTAAATCATATCCTCTTGCAAGATGATCTAAAGCAAATATACAGTACATTCCACACACAACAGTAAATTCACTTTGTAGTCTCATTGTATTTATTGTCCAGGAATCTGTATTTTTCACTATGAAATTGTATATGTCTCTATCTAATGGTGGTAAACCATATGAATCAAAGTAGATAGCAGAATGATTGTCTTTAAAATATATTGCTATCCAATGTTCTCCTGGTTCTTTTGATGAATCTGTGTTCACAATATATGCTTGTCTGTGTTTAGGTTTTCGTTTTGGTAACAAGTCTTTTGAACACACTTTTCCTTTTAAGGATGATAACCTTTGAGAACTGTCAAGTATAGTTTGTAATTGTATGGTTTCCATCTTCTTAGCCTTGAAAAAGGCTGGCACGGAGCCATTAATCAAGATATCCTGTATAATATGACCAGTCTCTTTTCACTAAATCTGCCCACTTTTGAATGTCTTTTTGGCAGTCTATTTCAAAGTCTATATGAGCACAATATTCTAATAAGTTTATTTTTCTTGCTCTCTTGTGTAGATTATATAGTATAGTCACTGGACACACTTTCTGTAAACACTCTGCAATGTTCATATCTATTAATGTTGTTGTGTTGGTTCGATTTTCTTCTTCACAGATATTTTTCATTTTCTGTTGAATGGATTTTGTCAGTTCTATCACTACACATTCTTGAAATAATGTTTGTATTTTTTCTTTACACATCTTGCAATGTTCACACTGACTCATCTTGTTTAATAGTCAAATATCACTTCTCTGAATTTGTTGATTTCTATCTCACTATCAAATTCTGCATAGACAACAACGTTGATCACCTCTGGAAGAGCTTGAGCAAACTGAAGTTCAAACCTAAGATTGCCAGACTTTATTGGGTGAGCCAAGGGCCCACTACTACTCTGATCAGGTGTCAAATCAATACCCCAAAGGGTATACCCTTTTGCATAATCCTGCAAAGATAAATTAAATGATTGATTTTGTCCAAAATAGCCCATAGCTTCAAACAATGATAAATATGAATTTAGATAAAGTCCACCTTCAAAATTCGGTTCAAAGGGACGTGCTTTAATGGAATGTCCATCTATTGTGATTTCCAACTTATTCAAATCGAAATGTTGAAAATTAAATGGATTACTGCCAACATCTCCATTTATATCTCTATTACTAACTAAACCAAGAATAATTCGTTTTGGCATCTGTTTATGAAACAGATAGTCTTCTATTTTTGAACGAAGACCACTTCCAATAGTAAAAGTTTTAATTTCACTACGTCTTATGGGCATTTTATAATTTGTTCGATCTATTTGTGCATTAAGATCATTCGCAAATTTTGGAAATAAATCCAATGCCGGTATTCTGAATATGGCTTTTTGAATTTCTATTTTTCCATGTTCACTACCAATCAAACAAAATTTAGTTGGAGCACGATGCAATTTAATTCTCATCTCATCTCCATTTGGTAAATACTTATCTTGCACAAACAGATCTAAATGCAGTTTTCCTCTTAGTTGTACATTTTTGCTACCACCAATTATTTTAGCTCGCTCAGTCAAACCTTTGTTCGACGAAGCTTTACTTGTTTCTGTGAGGTGTCCAGGAGTATCTCTATACCACAACTCACTAGCAGCTAGATGTGTTTTTTTCACATCTTTTGAATAACTAAGAAAATTCTCAAAATATGCTCTATAAGGATAAAGATCTGTATTGGTGGTGATAAGATTGCCATTCAGTGTAACATCAATTTTACTGAACATGCTATGAAAAAAATTATTGATAGGAGCAATTTGTGTATCTCCAGCCAAAACACTCCCATCTTGTTTTGTAATTTTAAATTGAACTTCAAGTGTAGATGCTGCAAGATCTAACCACTTGGTTGTTTGTCTTGGAATTAAAAATTCTATTGGTGAAGAATTATTTAAAGATGCAATAGGAAATTGTTCAATTTCACCAATATTTTCTATACCACTTGATGTTGGTGATACATTATCTGGATCAAAACTACTACCAAAATGTTCGCAAGATCCATGTAACATCATGATTTTTTTTTCAATCAAATATATCAAGTGGTCTTGATTTTTGTTTTGAATAAGCTTGTCTTTGACGTGTCTTACCTCTACGAGAACGAACCACAGACTGACGTTTTCGTTCTTGTTTTTGTCTTTTTATACCTAAAGCAGATTCACCAACTGATTTCAAAAGATCTTTTCCATGAGTTAATAAAATGTCTTTAGGTGCTTTACGTTTTTTTATCAATTCATTTGCTATTTCTAAACCATGTCTTAATCCATCTCTCTTTAAGGTTTGAAATGCATTTTTTGCAATTGGTTTTATAAATGGTGCAGCTGTTCTTATTGCTGTGCGAAAAATAGACCCTAATCCATATCCATATTGCCGTGGTACACCTTGATACACCGGCATCATTTTTTACAAATTTAATTTATGTCTCTGTCTAAAATGCAACTTGACAACTGTCTTGCCACTTGCAAACTGAATGGGTTTACCAGTGTTCCCATTTATATTTATACTAATCTGATCAAAATAAGATTTTGATACTGGTACATAATGTACATTATCAAATTCTATATGAGTATGTAGAGACTCTTTATGTGATTCAAATGGAATCACACGTAAAATAGGTGCTTCAATATCACCTAAAAATGTATAATCTGCTATGTCAGAATAAATAAAGATTTGATTGAAATCCACATTTAAGTCCACATTATATTTAAATGCACCTTTTGATGTGTTGGGAAAAATGACAGGAAAAATATTGTCTTTACATCCCAATTTTTGTAATAAACTTTCTGACATTTCAACACCCACTTTCCCAATACTATTTCCTACTATTTTTACACGCCCTTGGAGAGTTGAAAATCCAACATGAAATAATACATCAAATGATTTAAATATGTCTCCAAGTTTTTCTTGAATTTCTGTTTGCATTGCATCTATGACATGAGCGCCATTTGAATATGCACCTGATAAAATATTTAATTCAACAACAGCAACACCTATGTGTAATGTATGTTTCAAATTCGTTTTATTAATACGATTTGATATTTTGCTATCTGTCACAATGATTTTAAAAACAGATTCTTCATCTGTAATATTTTTTGCTTCCGAAGGTAAAATTACTTCAACTAATCCCACTTCCCAATGTTCTTTATCAACATGAATGGGTTTAGATAATTGTGTTTGAAAACAACATTGGCTATTACTTGGAAACATATCCATAGAACTATCACTGAGTAGTGTTACGTAAAATGAATTCATTTTTCTTATCTTGTGGTTGTTTCAAATATTTTAAACCTGGACTTGGAAGAATATATCCTAATGAACTACTTAATAACACTAACCACAATTCTTTATCAGGGCTTTGTAAACTCAAATGTGCAATGGCAATAATTATAATACCATAAATGATAATAATCTGTGTGAAATAAGTGACTTGATTTTTTGCAACACGATTTCCACAAATTTTAAATTGTTGACTTTGTTGACTTTGTACATCAACACTTGTGGTTTCATTAGGTAATGAAGTTTCATTTAATGACATATTCTTTTTATATCAAATCTGATTCTGCTATCCAACTATCAAATTTCTTTGGATAACCTTCCCAATGTACTTTAAGTTCTTTAATAATTTTCTTTCCCACACGTCTTGACCGTCTATTAAGAATTGATTCAATTATATATTTTTTATCATCTTTTATACTTTGAATTTCTTGTGGATAAAATGTCCCTTGTATATTTTCACCACCCATATCTTCAAGTTTATAAGTGGGTGGTATTGTATGTTTTACATGAGTAATTTTAAATAACTCTTTTGTCCAATTTGGTAAATACCCTTTTTCAAATGTACGTTTGGTTTTATTAATACGTACTATATCACCAACTTTAAATTGTATTTTTTTCTTTTTAGACTTTTTTTTACCATACAAATGTTGAGATACTTCTACTTCATTTTCTAATGATACTGAAGCAGGAGTTCTCTGAATACTTCGATGAAAACTATGATTATATCCATCAACTAAATTTTCCAACACATCAATGTACCTTAATGTACGTTTGTGTGTAAAATATTTCCACATTCGTGTTTTCAATGTACGTTGAAAACGTTCAACAATACTAGCTTTGGTTTCATGATTTTCTGTTGTGAAGAAATGAATGTTTTGTTTCTTTAAAAAATTTTTGCATGTCTTTATTTTTAAATTCAGAACCTTTATCAGATTGTAATGATAATGGTTTACGTCCAGAAGTTTTCAAAATACTCTGAAAAGATTTTGTTAATGTCTCTCCTGTTTTATTGTGAATGGGTATTACCCATGCATATTTGGAAAATACATCAATAACACAAACTAAATAACGAAATTGGTCATTGTAAGATTGTAAACTTTGTAAGTCTGCTAAATCAATCTGCCATTGATGATCAATACCACCCACTATAGTCTTACGTCTTGAAAATTTTTTACGGATGGGTTTATGTAAAGTATAAGTTCTTTCTCCTTTCAACCATTTTTTCACTTGATCAATTGTGATGGAATTATCTTTACTATGAGCTGCTTTGTACAATTTTTGTATACCACCATAACCAGCAGGATGTTTTGTATTGTAATATATTTCAGATAATAAATCATTCAATAAGCTTCCCATTTTTCAGATAATCTACGTTTTGTCAATTTACGCTTTAGTGCTGACTTTGGTGTGTCTTCACTCCACTGCACTCTATGACCTCGACGAACTTTACGTTTTGGAGGGGAGGATTGAGGAGTTTCAGACCAACTATCTTCTGGAGAACTTTGATATTTACTGGGTTTGGGTATAGGTTGTCTATTCATCCATAACCAACGTTCACGATTACCAACAAAATCTTGAGGGATATTTATATCTTTTAATCCACGACTAAACATTTCCCATCCACTCGGTTTAAAACCTTTTCGGTGTCTAAGAACATCATTGACTAAATCTATGATATTTGAACCTTTTATGACTTCTCCATCGTAACTTAATACACCCTGATCATCCCAACTCATGTGTGGATGAGATGATAAAGCAGATAATAATGAAGTTGCTTTACGTCTCATTGTAACAGGGACACTTTCTATAATACGATCTCGTAAAAATAATGATTTTTCTCCTGACTCAGGCAATGGAACCAATGTTGGTTGTAATGCTTTCTTATGTGACATTTGAAATTTTTGTAAAGTTTCCCCATACTTTTGTTCTTTCTCACTTTCGGACAACTCTGAATTTCCTAACACAGATGATAAATCATTTTGAAGTTGTGCAGTATTTGTAACTTGTGGGTTAGGGGGTAATCTTGGTCTTTGAGCTTTTTCATTTCTAAAACGTTGCATATCTTCTAACATTTGATAAGGTACAATAGCCATCTTTTTCATATTTTATCGACTAATTTATTTGCAAGATTTGTTGCAACTCCTATAGCAGGTCCAAGTAAACCAAGTAATGGTAAAAAACCACCTTTTTGATTTAAAATTTGTTTTTTCTTTTTAAGAGTTATTGATTTACTAGCGAGTGCTCGTAGTTGTTGACGCTTTGGATGTAATTTTTGTTTCTGACTTTTTGTTAGATGTATGTTGCCTTTTAAAAGATTATGACAGCATTCTGACACACAATTAATTAATTCTTCAGGTGCATTTTTCATAATTTGTTTTTGAAATGCTGGAGGAGTTTGACTTAAACCTATTAACATACCACCATATTTTTTAACTAAAGGAATTTTTTGTTTCTTATTTTGTCTCACCATCTTGATCTTATAGAATCTAATGATTAAATGAAACAAATATAAAAATGTAATGCTATTTATACATGTGCAAAAAAACTTTATATTATTTAAAGTAAGACCTTATCCCTTTAACAGGTTTAGGTGTATTTAAAGCTGTAAAACGTGCCATTGTGGGAATCTTTTCTTTTAATGGTACATGTTGTGTATTTTGTACAGAATACATTGGTTCATGATTTTTAACACCATCTTTTGTTATTGACACTACACGTGTTAACTTAAGTGGTGATACTTTTCTTTGTCTTTGAAGATTTTTCACAAGTAATGCTTTTGTTTTTGTAGATGGAGATCAATGAGGTGCAATTTCAAAATTTGTGTACATATATTTAGGTCCTACCTTTCGTTGATTTTTTATCTCTCTAGAGCTTGATGAATTATTTGATCTTTTCTTAGGGGATTTTCGTTTCCTTTTAGGTGACTTTTGTTTCTTACTCTTTGTTTTTTTGAATGGTGAATAGAATGATCTACTTGTCTTATGACCATCCCATTGAATTAAATTACGAATGATAACACCACCAAAAAATCCACCACCTCCTGGTTTTAAAATAATGTTTCGTTTTGTTGCAAGATCAACTCTGGGATTTGCAAGTTGTTCAAGATCTTGTTTATGTTTATCCATATAGGTTAAAGTTTGTTTTGGCAATTTAATTTTCTTATTCAGTATGATTCTACTTGCTAATGTAAACCATTTTAAAATTTTCTTAAAACCTTTCTTAAGTAATTTTTGTCTTGCAAATGGACTTGTTTCTTGACCAAGTTGTTCCAAAGATTGTATGAATGAAACCATGATGATGTGTAGTCGTTGACAAACTTTGACTCACTAACACCAACTCATTAGAACATGGGGAATTTATAGTTTTGTATAAATGATGGGACCACGTTCATTTTGTGTTACCCAAGGATGAAAAATATCAGTTCTTAATCTCAAAGACTCAGGAGTTCTAGGATGAAAATCAATTAATACATAACCATGATCAATACTTGTTGCATCTTGATAACATGCATTTAAATGTGGTAATTGAACTTGATTTGCCAATACTTTAATTTGCCCTTTATCTCTGGTATTTTGAAATAAAATCATATAATGTGCATTTAAACTTATGGTACGACTAGATTTAGATTGTTGAAACATATTTTGTGTTATGTAAATGACACTTGCATTTCTATGATGTCCTTTTCGTGTGAACCATAATTTAATTTTTTCTTCATCTTTATCTCCTAACATATCATCAAAAACTACAAGATGGGGAATAGTGACATCACTGACAATTTCATATTCATCATCAGGGATACCTTCTATGAATTTAATATCTTCACTTTCTTTAAGTAAAGTATATGTATTTTGCCATTCTTTATAACACCAAATGATTTTTTGTGGGGGAATTTGAAATAAGTCATGTTTCATATCAATAAGCTTTTTGACAAAATCTGTTTTTCCTGAACCACTAGGTCCCGAAATAAAGATATTACAAGGGTGTTGAAACAATAAACATTCACTCGATGCCATAATTGTATTTGTGTGTGAATAAGAGTTGTCAAATCATTCACTTATATACTTTCTGATTCCATACCTTCTTCATGTCTTTTAGTAGGTATTCGTTTTAAGGGTGCTTTTAACTCAAATACAGTTTCTGAAGAATCTATTCTTCTATCTATTTGTGGTACACATTGTCTATACAAGTAATTAATGATTTCTTTATCATAAATTATATTACCCCACACAACTCTTGTCCAAATATTTTCTATATTATCTTTGTAAAAAGCATTCATGATTTGTAATGCATTACAAAATTCCCCATACATTTCATCTTTTCCCAATTGATTATGAATAAACTCTTTTGTTATTGTTAGATAACCAGGAGTGATCAATTGAAATGCATATAATAATGCCTTACGTGTAATCTTGTTGTCTAACATACGTCTTACTGGTTCCATGGTTGAAATCAAAGTGATGATTCTTTTGTCTCTTCTGATGTATTTTGTCCATCAGGTACTATATTACCTGATGCACAAAATACATCAGGACGGTCAGGAAAATCATTTCCTGCATTATCTGAAAACATTTTATCAAACTTAGTTTTGAATTGTCCTGCAGCTTGTCTTGCAATTATGGTACTAAATGATGTACTTTGATCATTTAGCACCATGAGTGCAAATAAAGACTTAGAATCTGGAAAATCATCTAAACACTTGTCATATTTTTTCATTGTTGAAAATATTTGATTTAAAGTGAATCCATAATCCATCACTGATAATATTTTATCTGGGGGTGTTTGCATACTTGTTGGTGGATTGTATAATTGACAATTTCTTATCAGTTGAATATAAGAACAATTTGGTGACCACTTAACATGTTCTTGGAAAGGAATATCTTTTTCTTCCCAATTCATTAAACCTTGTCCACATACAAAACATTTTACTTTACCATCTCCCACATAGAAAAATCCAGCTTTAGCTAAGTCTTCTTTCTTGGATTTTAAAATAGGGTTTGTAGTCATACTAAAACTTGAAAGTCTTCTTAACTCTGACAAGTATATGGGATAAGTAGGATTGAGTGGTAGAGACATCTTGCCTGCTCAGTGTTCAAAGTTGAAATGAGAAATCTGAAGGGTTCTTTTATACCTTAGCCCCATAAGGTTTTGTGTCATATTTATCCACTACAAAATGGTTTGTGTACACAGATCTGAATGTTTTGGTTTGTAATTCAATTGTGACATGTCTGTTCTTGTTCAAACTTGAAATGAGGAATCTGAAGAGTAATTTTTATACCTTAAACCCATAAGGTCTTGTATCATATTTATCCACTACAAAACGTTTTGTGTACACAGATCTGAATGTTTTGGTTTGTTTTTCACTTGTGACTTGTCTGTTCTTGTTGCGTTTAATTCTATGTGTGTATTCAATGTTCATTTTGTAATTGTGTCTGTCTTGTACACATTCCACCATGGATTCAAAATTGACTTTCTGTGATGTATTGTAGTCTAATGTGATTCCTTTAACTTTACATGAAGTGTGTATTTGACCATCTTTAATGTATTTGTAACCATAATTTTTGGGACCTAAACCTACATATTCAATAATTTTTGCATCTGGATGTTCATCTGTCCATTGACCTAACCTACTGTTTATAATTTGTGGATTCCAAAGTGTGGGGTTATGGATGTAAATACAACTGTCTGTGTCAAAGTATAATACCCGTCTACCCAAACGTCCTATTACTTTATATAATTCCATTCGTGCATAAGCTATGACAAAAGATGCAACTGCAACATTAGCTGATTTGTGAGGTTCATAAACATCTGTAGATTTTGTGTAATTGACTAAAATGCATTCTTCATGATCAAACAATTCAACATTTTTAATAATGATGTCTTTATCTTGTATCAGGTCAAAATATTTGGATGGGTCTTGTATGTATTCTGTTTTTGTTTTTAAATTGTTTTGTGCACTTTTCCCCCATAAACAGTTTAACATGGTTTTAGCAAATGATCTTTGTCCTGGATTTTTTTCAATATTTTCCAAATGTATGTTTTCAATTTGTGCATAGTCTTTCTTAAATGTATCTTTGTCTGTTTCTGTTTTCACCCAATCTGGATATCCACTGGCTTCTTGTTTCATTTTTAAATATTTGTTCACATAATGTTTGTAAATTTCTGAAGACCATTCTTCCCAATGCCAAATCTGATAAGTGTCAAGTAATGTGTATCCCATTCCCAATGCTTTAAAAAGTTCAACAGATGTCCATGTACCTGTAATACTGCGTTGATCTGGTGTGTGTTCACATTTGTCTAATTCTTGTTCTGCACATGTATTGCAAAGTGTAAAAACCATTTTCTTGTTGCAATGAATTGGTAATACTGGCATGTGTAGAGATTGTGGTGGTAAAACTTTACATTTGATAAGTCCCCTGTACTGTCTTATATTATTCATGTCTATGTTTTCTTTTGTGAGTATATTTGGATGACCTACTGGATATTCTCTGTGTTTATTGACATAAGGATAGAGTGAACAGATATCTATGTATTTTATTTCATTGTCTGTGTTTTGGTCTATTTTATGATGTAATTTAATGGCATTTGTTCTCCCCCCAAATAATGCTTCACGTGGTTTAATAGGATCCATGTTTGGAAAAAATGAATTTAATGTTGATTTTACTTCAGGATTTGATTTGCAAAAATCATCAAGTTCATGTTCCCATGTTATTCTCATGTTATACCCTAATGATTCTAAATGGTGTATGCGTTCCTGTGTATTGTTGTAGAGAGTTTGGTAACTTAGCAAATTGATTGGATTTTTCTCATGTGTATTGTCTTTGTAACATGTCATGCACCCATGCCACATACATCCATAAAATTCAAAGATTGTATTTGTGTCTTTGTGAAACCCATCAACATAATATCCCCCTATTTTAACTTCTCCACCATTGAGTGCATGTTGAATATGTATGTTTTCTTCCTGTGCAACTGTCTGTAAAAATCTAATGGCTTTAATGGAGTATTTGACTTTAGCAGGGTAACCTATGTCTGAAATGATTGCCATTTTGTTTTCTGGAAGTGAATTTTTTCTCCAAGCTTTTGTACATGCATCGGCTAAGGTAAATGCTTCTCTCAAGGGGTCTATGCCATCACTATCTATAAATTTTTGTCTGAATTCCCCACACCCCCTACGCAAGATATCTACATCTGATTTACAGTATAATTCCATTTCTTTTTGAAAATCAAATCTGGCATTACTAGTAAATTTTTGGTTGTACCACTTGATAAAATCTTCCCTATCTGATGGAGACATTGAATCTGGCATATACAATGTTGGATCTAAATAAGGACCAATATAATTTTGATAAGCTTGTGTGTTTGCCAAATGGGGAAAATAACCTTTTGCTAATTCTGTCAAGCCAAATGTTTTGGGAAATTGTGCCAATCTCATTGAAAGAAAATTTAAAGAATCTATAAGTCTAATACTACAAGCTTTAAGTGAAAGAATTTTGTTCCCATTCATAATTACATCAGGAGTTGTTGTACCAGTTTCAATGAGGTGTCTTAAAATAAATTGTCCATCAAAACCTCTTAAATTGTGAGCAATAGCTGTTGTCCCTTTATGTTCCTTACTGAAAAGCCAATCACAAAAATCTGATAAAGTAGATTCCCCTTTAAATATTGATTGCCTATATCCAAATTTGTCACAGGAAATACATTCTTGATCTATAGATTTGCAAATACATTCCCCACATGCACGATGAGCAACACAGAAATTTGGGATATGAACTCCTGAGTCTTGTGTGGTTTCAAAATCAAAAAATACAAATGGAATGTTTGGTAATTTTTCATCCTCGGGTGAAGTGTATTTTGGAATGAAACATTGGTGATCAGAATTAACTATTTGTTGACAATATTTACATTTTTTGAATCCTTCACAGATGTGCTTTCCTTTTGTTGGATATATTAGTGAATTGCATGTTTTACATTTTTGAACTAATTGACAAATTGTTTTTTCTTCTTTTCCCTTTCTAGTGATATGGTTATTATAGCATGATAAACTTCTAAATTGTCTATTGCAACTGTAACAGGTAGTGGGATGTTCAGGAATACATTTTGTTGGAGCATAGCAAACACAACCAAAAGGGCACATGTGACGTTCTCTCTGTTGGACCCCTTTACTGCAAAGTTCACAATAGTAGGAGCATCCTAAAAACCCTTTAATTGTTGTGATAGTATCAAAATGCTGGTCATGGTGGTAAATATGAATAACTTTACTATCAGTGGTGGTAACTGGAGGTTTGAATAAAAATTCACTTTTTGCATACTGTGGATGAATTTTGATGACATACTCTGGGTAAAGCAGGTCTTGTATTTTATAATATTCTTCATATCCACAAGGAATATTATAATCAAGACCTGCTTTGTCCATCAATGTCTTAGCTTCCAACTCTTGTGTCGGTCTATCAGAATATCTAATATTTTTCCATTTCTTTTGCCAAAGATCAGAATTATCTCTATCAACATGACACTTTCCCACTACAATGGCCCGTGCGAGACACATTGAATCATTAACATTTTTAATTTCAATAATACTTTTCTTGTTTCCCACCATTTTATCAACAGATGAAAATGAAATTGGTGCATGTCGCCCAGACCCTTGTGGTAGAGAAGTGTGTGTTATTTCTAAAGATAATTGCCCATCATGGATAGTAAAGTTATCATTTGATTGTACAACTTTTTCTATTTCATCTAATATGGTGTTACCAGTGATAGCCGAAGCCTTAGTAAATGGGATAAATATACCTATTTCTAATCCTGGGTGGTCAACGGATATTCTCATTGGATCATTGTCTTCTACTCCACATTCTTCTTTAATATCGTCTACCAAACTGTCAAATACTTTTCCAAGGGTGTCAAATGGATTCTTTTGATTGAATTGTTTAAAGGTTATTCTGCATACATGGGATTTGGAACGGAATTTTCTTGATGTTCTTTGTAGGAGTGGGTGAATGGTGTATATGTCCCTTGCTGATTCTACTCTCTGTTTCTTGTTATCTACTTCACTCTCTGTCTCACTATATTCTTCAATGGCTCTCTTCATCTTTTTCTTCTATCGTCTTCTAGCTTTTGAAAATATGTCTTGTCTTCTTGAAGTCAAAAAAAACCAAGTGTGAAACATCCTAAGATTCTTCCTCCTTTTATACTTTTTTAATGTACATTTAATTGTGCATTTAAATGTACATTTAATACCCCACTGAATTATACTGTTAATAAATGTTTCTTATAAACATTTGAAAAGTCATAAAATGTAATCCATTCACTGTATGGGAAATATTCCTATGGTAAATATTTTATTTGTTAAGTGTATCTTTCAGTCAATATTTAACAACAGCAATATAGTATCCAGAGATTATTGAGTGTAAGAGATAGCATAACTGTTTGTAACCAAATGAATGCATATTTAAACAATTGTGTGCAAATGCACGTTATGGAACATTTAAGTGTACAATTAAATGTACATTTAATACCCCACTGAATTATACTGTTAATAAATGTTTCTTATACACATTTGAAAAGTCATAAAATGTAATCCATTCACTGTATGGGAAATATTCCTATGGTAAATATTTTATTTGTTAAGTGTATCTTTCAGTCAATATTTAACAACAGCAATATAGTATCCAGAGATTATTGAGTGTAAGAGATAGCATAACTGTTTGTAACCAAATGAATGCATATTTAAACAATTGTGTGCAAATGCACGTTATGGAACATTTAAGTGTACAATTAAATGTACATTAAAAAAGTATAAAAGGAGGAAGAATCTTAGGATGTTTCACACTTGGTTTTTTTGACTTCAAGAAGACAAGACATAATTTTGAAACGCTCCAAAAGTTAAAGATGGATAAAGTTACAGATCCAAGATTAGAAAAAGCAAGTGATGCTAAAAGTATTTACTATAAACCATCTAAATGGGGAGAAGTTAAAAGACTTGTGAATGAACTTTATAAATTGATATCAACACCTAAAGAGATGATTTGTTCCATTTGTCATCAGAAAGGACATTGGGCGAATACATGTTCAGACAAAGGTCCATGTTTTTATTGCAATGAGAGAGGACATTGGATTAATGAATGTAGATTGAGAAAGCTATCGAATAACTCTGTGTCTCAACCAAGATGGGGTTCACCAGCTGTTGATCAACGAGGACCGGTAAAAGTTTATCCATGGTCAGAATACATAAAGCATACAGAAGATAGATTACCGATTACAGGTTTCAACTTACAACTTGATGAAAAAGACATTGACAACCACACTTTACAGGGGATGAGCACGCTACCATTATCACCACCTCCCCATATAAACTTTACAAATAAGAAAGTTGACTTAGCAGAACCTGTGTTACCAGAGTTTGATGATAATGATGATACATTATTATATAATATGGATATACCCAAAGAAACAAAAATGGAAATAGATGATGAGTTAGAAGTATTATTTCCAGAGAAAGAGGAACCACCAAAGAAAGTTACAAGAAAACGAAAAGCTAAAGACAATAATTCTAAAATAGGAAAACTTGCCAAGAAACATTGAAAACAGTTTTTGAAAGTGACATTTTCATAAAAGACATTTACAAATCTGTAAATATTCATGGAATAAATTTTTCGGATTTGAAAAAAGGTAATATTATTTTGTTGTTATTTAAACAGGGGAAATTTTTTTCCAACTCAAGATTTTTTAAAAATAAAAAACATTTTTCATAACATTATTTTGCAAGCACAAAAAATATTTTTGTGTTTGCAAATGAATGTTATGAAAAAGTTTTTTTCATAACATTCATTTGCAAACACGAAAATATTTTTCTTATAAAATAAAAAACTTGCAAGACAGAAAATAATTTGCAAACAGAAAAAATATTTTTTGTGTTTGTAAATTGAATGTTATGAAAAAGTTTTTTTTCATAACATTCATTTTACAAACACAAAAAATATTTTTCTTACAAAATAAAAAACTTGCAAGACAAAAAATAATTTGCAAACAGAAAAAATATTTTTTGTGTTTGTAAATTGAAAGTTATGAAAAAGTTTTTTTCATAACATTCATTTTACAAACACAAAAAATATTTTTCTTATAAAATAAAAAACTTGCAAGACAGAAAAATAATTTGCAAACACAAAAATATTTTTATGTTTGCAAATTATTTTTGTTTTTTACCTAAATGTTTTCACACAAAAACATTTAGGTAAAAACAAAAATAATTTGCAAACATAAAAAATATGCCATGACAGGGAAATCTAGTGTGGGAGTTATGAGGTTAACCTCTTTTGAATTGAGTAATGAAATTACAATTGAACAAAAAGTTCAATTCATTCCATTGTGGTAGCACTGAAATGTGCCACTCAAGTGTGTAAACGTGATATCTCTTTTTAAGAATATGGTGGCCCTTATAAGGGCCGTTTTTACTAAACAAATCATGTTTAGTTCACCAACTTTATTCCATTTCTCTTTGCGGCTCTCTTGACATCCTTTTGATTAACAAGATGTTGTGATCCTCTTCCCCTAATTGTTGCATAATGATAGGTATCTCTTATCAATTTTCGAACAAAACAGTGTAAGGCTTCTTCAGCTTCATCAAGTGACAATGGTGAGATATTATTCACCCCAGCTTTTCTTGCCAATCTTCGCAAATTACTCCTTGGAATAGTATTACGCTCCTCTCTCTCCGTCTTCACCTCTTGTGGTGGAATAGTATTGCACTCCTCTCTCTCCTTCTTCACTTCTCGTGGCCCACATTCACCTTCTAGTGATGGAATCTTTACCTCGATGGATAGCTCAACTCTCATGATTGATTATAAGAAGAAAAATGACATTATGATATCTCCAGCAGTGTTTTTATAGACAATGCGAGGATCGAAAATGCACTGAAGAACCCTCACGCGACAATTCGATCGAGTGCGGGAAAAAACTGTTGATAACAGACGTTTACTATCACAGCCGTCCAAAATTTTTAAAATATTGCTAGCTGTTGAGTGACTTGCACTTCATCAAAACTAAAACAGCCCTTCTCAGGGCTACCCACACTATTAGAAAGAGATCTTCTCATGTACACAATCAAGTCTTTGTTATAAAAAGACAAAAAACCAGTTCCCTTATCCTCCAGTGAAAAAAAACTTATAAGCAAAAATGTACTATAGGATCTGGCCATAAAGCATGATGCGGAGGCATTATAGACCAAAGCATTTTTAACACTGAGTTTTCCATAGGGTCCATTGCCTTAGTGTTAAATTGTGAAACTTATAGGCCAAAACTTATAGACCAAAATGTCTGTAACTTATAGACCAAACATGTATGCACTGTGCCACCAGTGCATACATGTTTGGTCTATAAGTTACAGACATTTTGGTCTATAAGTTTTGGCCTATAAGTTTCACAATTTAACACTAAGGCAATGGACCCTATGGAAAACTCAGTGTTAAAAATGCTTTGGTCTATAATGCCTCCCCTAACTACTGACTGGTCATTTTCCACGGGTGGGCAATATTTCCACGGACGCAATAATATTATACTCCAATTAAAGTGTCAATGACACTGTAGCTTAATTTGACTGTATAGTGTTTGATGAAAAGGATAATGTTCCAATTTTTATGAAAGGATTATGAAATAAGACAAGAATTGTGATAACTGAGAATATGTTCATTTCTGTTCCCTGTATGCTATGTTTTCAATAAAAATAATATGAGGTGTGGGCTGTACTAAAGAAATCAGGGGTGGGTTAATGTGACCCTCGTAGTTAATGTATGTGGCCCTCACAGTTAATGTAATTCAACGAAAGTTACCAAGTTACAGTGAAATTATTCCAAAACGAGTCATCCTTTCAGGTTACAATGAAAGCCCTTCACAAATATGGCCTGTAGACTGTGCTATAGGTTTTTGGGCTTCGGGCCTGTGTAGTCATCACGGTTGACCGATCGCAAGCAAAAGGGGACGTCCTCATATAGACATTATACTGAGCCATCCTACCAAGCTACAATGAAATCCTTTCATAAATATGACCTGTAGTCTGTGCTAAAGTTTTTCAGGTTTTTGGCTCGTGCAGTCGTCATGGTTGAATGATCGTGGCCAAAAGGGGGCGTTCTCATCTAGGCATTATCTGGAGTCATCCTACCAAGTTACAATGAAATGCCTTCATAAATATGACCAGTAGAGAGTGCTAAGGTTTTCGGGCCCCTGTCGCTGTCACAGTTGACCAATCACGATCAAGAGGAGATGTTTTCATCTAGACATTATATGGAGTCAACCTACAAAGTTATAATGAAATCCCTCCATAAATACGACATGTAGACTGTGCTAAAGGTTTTTGGGTTTTGGGCTCGGGCAGCCGTCACGTCTGAATGATCGTAACCAAACGGGGCGTTCTGATCTAGACATTATCTGGAGTCATCCTACCATGTTACAATAAAATCCCTTCATAAATATGACCTGTAGACTGTGCTAAAGGTTTTCGGACATCGGGCCCCTGTAGCCGTCACAGTTGACCAATCGCGACCAAAAGGGAGCGTTCTCATCTAGACATTATATGGAGTCAAACTACCAAGGTATAATGAAATCCCTCCATAAATACGACCTGTAGACTGTGCTAAAGGTTTTCGGGTTTTGGGCTCGGCCAGTCGTCAAGGTTGACAGATCGCGACCAAATGGGGAAGTTCTCATCTAGACATCATACGGAGTCATCCTGCCAAGTTACAATGAAATCCCTCCATATTAAATATGACCTGTAGACTGTGCTAAAAGTTTTGGGGTTTCGGACATGTGCAGCCGTCACGATTGACCGATCATGACCAAGAGGGGACGTTCTCATCTAGATATTATATAGAGACATCCTACCCAATTACAATGAAATCCCTTCATAAATACGACCTGTAGACTGTGTTAATGGTTTTCGGGTTTTGGGCTCGGGCGGCCATCACGGTTGACTGATCGCGACCAAAAAGGGACGTTCTCATCTAGACATGACCCCAAACCTGCATATGAAATTTCATGACGATCAGACAAATACTACGGGGTGTAGCCTGTGCTAAAGGAAAATGTGAACAGACTAACATACTCACAGACTAACAGGCTTCCGCACGCGTGATGGCAATAGCTTATCTTGACTTTGTCACGTTAAGCTAAAAATGAACACAATGACATGTGCCGCCTAACCAATAGTCTGCAGATTCTGAAACAAAACCCAAAACCCATGGAATTAGTAGTTAAGATACCAACCGACAGTGACAGTGATGATGACTGGCCTATAGCAACATTATTCATAGAGTAACACTTCCAATCAGAATAATATGATCTTTTCGCTAACTTAGTAAACCAACACATTTTAATATATATTTCAACTATAAATTTGTTTCATTCACATAATATCATATATTCAACACTTTTGTACCCATATCAGATAACAAAAATTAAGCACCCCCTGTTTTTTTTTCGCAATGGTGTTAAATGAAACTGACATTATTTTCATGCTATCTGTGCAATCTTACAGGTGGCCAAAAGTAATTGTTTGCGGAAAGAATGGTCTATTGACAAATGAAAGACAACACAATGATGAAAATATGCAGCATTTTAATGGCACTAATTACACATATCTGTCACTAATGTTTTTGATGGAAAAATGTTCTCTCGACAAGTATGGTGCTGGAACGGTCCATGATGAAACAATGCCGATAATTACTGACAAAAACTGTAACATGTGATCTTCCGAACACAATAGCTGTGTCTGACGTCAATAGCGAGTGTATCCACCAGGTGTCCAGATGACAGCCTGAACCCTCCTCCTAATGTTACCAGTGAGGCTTCTGATACGATCCAAAGGCAACTGCTGCCACTCCTCATGAAATACGGATTCCAAATCGGACAAATTCTGTATTAGCGGATCCCTTGCTTGCACACGACGTCCAATAAATTCCCAGATGTGTTCTAATGGATTCAAATCGGGCTCATTGCAGGCTAAGGTAGTGCTGTAATAACATTATTCTGAAGGAATGCTCTCACAGCATGGGGACGATGTGGCCTTGCATTGTCGTCCATGAATACAGGGCGAGTAGCCAACGGGTGGTTGTCAAAATGAGCCACGACAACCGGATTGAGAATGCCCCGAATGTACTGATGGCCATTGAGATTCCCACGTACAGTCACCATATCAAGTTTACAATCATGAGAGAGACATCCCCAACTCATTACTGATCCTCCACCACAAGAAACAGTAGGCCTGATGTTCCTGGGCACGTACGCAGTATTTCTAGGCCTCCACACTCTCATGCGACCATCTGTGACGTGAAGCAGGAACCTACTCTCGTGTGAGCAATGGACGTTCCACCATGTCCTGTGATTACAATGTTGTCGAGCCATACACCACTTCAAATGTCTTTGATGCTGATCGGATAGAGCTGGACGCTTGATGAACCTTCTGGACCTCATACCCAGTGCTTTGAGACGGTTTCGGACAGTTCTGTTGCACAAACGCCTATTGGGGAGCCAAAGGCGTTTCAAAACCCCACTTGAAGCAAAGGTTTCACGCCTAATTTGGCGTGCCAGACTCCGATCTGCACGAGGAAAGGTCTTTTTGGGTTGTCAAGGCCTTGGTCGGTCATTAACATCGTTGGTTTGTTGAATTTTGAGGACAAGTCTGCTGATGATAGAATGACTCTAGCCAAGTTGCCTTCCAATAGCTTTGAATGGCATGCCTGTTGCATGCGTGCCAACGATTTGCCATCTTAGTGTCTCAGACAGTCTCCTCCTTGCCATGTCAACATTTTCGGATAAAACAAGTGACAAATTGTCTTGTTGTTTATCCAGATATTGCATGTGGATGATAGTATTTTTGTGACATTCGTGGGTAGCGTACTTCATGTGGACGAGGGGATGTATTTGGGGTAGATTATCAACCAGAAACATCATGTTTCACTAGATGAAATGTACTGGAAGACATAGCAATCATTAAAACATAATCATTAACAGCAACTTCACTGTCATGAAACATTTCAGGGGGTGCTGAATTAAGTTCCGGGTGTATAGAACATTGTCAATCTATTTACGAATCCTAACCACCCCCACCCCCATCAGACAAAATCACAATTGATTCTAATTAGAAGGATTATCCTTGTTATCTAAGGCTGTAGGTGACACTCGCGTTCTAATATTTATGAAATAATATGCAAAATGTGAACCAATTAAATGTACAATGAAACAGAATCCAGCACTATAATTTATCCCGACAAGATAAAATCATAAATATGCCTAAAATGAAAAGAAATTCCTCCCTCTTAGTCATTGCACTGAAACTGGAGATGTACTAACAATGTACCAACCTCCCCCCCCCACCCCAACCCCGTGCGACTAGCTAAAGATTATATTTTGCATAAAATCACTAAAACTCCTCTAAAACTCGTTTTAAAGCAAAACATGTTTGAAGTGGCCTGGTGGGCCCCTTTTGAACAAACGTTAATCTTATCCACCTACATTTACATCTACCTGAAGTTGACCACAATCGACTCTGTCATGCATGATACAATGATATCGATATGTGTTATTCGCCATTGTCGTTAAATACAACATAATTTACATGGAATGCACATATTTAAAATTTACATGTGAAAACATAAAATGTGATATCTAAAGTTCAAAACGTGTATACCGAAGGGGAAGGCGTAGCCAGATTAGCTGTCCCCAAAGGAAGGAAGATGAAAAAGAACAGAGATGCAGATTAAAATGGGAGTGGAAAGAAGGAAGAAAAAAGGGTGAAATGGGGAGAAGCAATACTAATGCAACATCGTGAATTCTCTTTTAGTCGCTCTGAAGGCCGATCATCTATTGCTTTTGCAGATGGTATGTGTTGTGGTCGGAGCCGGATTCAGCTGGACTCTTCCAATTCGGGCTTAACCATTGCATTAATTACATTAAGTGCAAAAGCGAGAATGGAACAGCCCATGTACCTCAAATTTACAGAATGCAAGGATGAAGACCGAATTTTAAGGCCAGCAGGGGCGAGAATGTAAGACAAATTACAGTGAAAATGAGTAACTTACCAGTGCACCTTGTCTAAATAACAAGGTAACAATATGTACATTACAGTACAACCTAAAGAAGAGCGATACATATCTGGGGATGAGTTAGAAATGAAAATCACGGTAAGTAAACCAATCCGAGCAGTAAGGATTTGAACAAGAAATATTATTAGCATGCGCAGAAAGAACTTTGCAATTATTTCTTTCTTAAACTCTTCCCTGTTCTTCACTGTCCCGTTGCCCATTTTTAGTTCGTTCCATAACATGAGGAATGCAAAGGCGGGTAGATGTTATGTTTTTGTTTAACTTCTATATCTATGCAAGAAGCCAGCTTGGCGTTTGTTTACATTTGTTAGATCGTTGGCATTAGAGGAAAACATCGCAGAGGAATGCTGGGAGGCTACAACTATGCCAATCAAACATGAACTAGTAAGAACGAAAACTATACAAATCTTATTTTCTGGATACTATTTTTGAAGAACGGTGGGTCGGTATGAGCATTTTATTTCTTATATATTCTATACATTCTCAAGAACGTAATTAGTTTGTTTTTTTTATGGGTTGGACTGAAAAATATATGTTTCGTTTTCTTGGGGTTCAGAACTAAGTAGTTGGCAGTTCGTCGTTAAATTCTGAGACTTGCGGATTTATCTCCACCCCGGCCTTGTAACCGGCGATGTCATCTGGAAACGATAGAAGGTTTAGCTTTGTTTTATCTATGCCATTGAGGTAAAGAAGAAACAATATAGGACCGAATATCGAAACTTGTGGAACGCCATGTTATTGCCGATAGGTTAGATTCACTGTCACCGAAAGAGACATGGTGGGTCCTGTTCTGAAGATAGCTTTTGAGCCAATTATTGGAGTTACCTCATGCCATATTCATTTATTATTTATTAGTTTTAAGGTCGCATGTTTCTGCACAATGGCTAATCATGACTGCAGCAAAGAGATAATTTCAGGTTTAGTCAATCGTTTATACCCATGTTGCTCATTTTAGAGGACGTCCACATTGGTGACTGGGACGTATTTTACCAGTAACAGAGCTAGTTTACTACAGTAAACGAGCACTGCTTCACATTCTGGGGTTCCCACTGGGGTTTTCCACTATAATAATATAGTTTTTTGAAGTAATATCTCTCGGCTGATGGTATCAAAGTGTTTAGAAAGATCTAGGAATATGGATAGAGTACCGTCTTTATTATCTCTATGGCTATGTATTTTAACAATTGCATAACTAGGTGCAAAGTACTGTGATTTATAAGAGTCATAATGGTTGGGCAAGATATCAAATTTATTTTAAAATTTTATATAGGTCTTACTAGCATGACCTTTTCGAGGATGTTAGAAATGAAAGTGTCAATGACACTGTAGCTTAACTTGACTGTGTTTAGTGTATGATGAAAGGGATAATGTTCAATGTTTATGGAAGGATTATGAAATAAGACAAGAATTGTGATAATAGAGAATATGTTAAGTTCTGTACCCTACATGCTATGTTTTCAACAAGAATAATTTGAGGTGTAGACTGTACTAAAGAACTGACGCCTGGGTTGATGTGGCCTTCGCACTTAACGTATGTCAACCAAAGTTACAGTAATCTATCATTAAAAAAAACTACCTGTAGAGAGTGGTAGAAGAATTAGGTCCGAGGTCTGGAGCGCCGTACGGCTCCCATGGTTGATCGATCTGAACCAAAATGGAAAATTCATCCGGACATTCATTCAGAAATCCATCTGGACATCACAACACTAAGTCACTTAACACCAAGTTACAACGAAATCACCTACAAATGCAGCCTGTAGGCTGTGTCGAAGGTTTTAAGGGCAGGTGTTAGTGAGACTCTCGCCGTCAAACAATACGACCAATTTAGACCAACATACATGTAGGGTGCTCTCATCTAGTCATCAGACCAAGTCATACTACAATGACATTGAAATTGCTTCATAAATACGACCTGTAGACTGCAGCAAATAAAGACTTCAGGATTCGAAACAGTACAGCTGTCACAGTTGACATATGACCAAGCTAGGATGTTCTCATCTAGACATCATACAAAATGAAAGGATGTTCCATGTTTATGAAAGGATTATTAAAAAAGACAATGATTGTGACAATTGGCAATACGTTAAGTTATGTACCTTGTAGTTTATGCATTCAACAAGAATAATAAGAGATGTAGACTGTGATAAAGGAATTTAGACTCGAACACGTGCGGCCTCATGGTTGACCGATCTCAACCAAAAGAGTGCTACAGGCTGAAATACCTAGATACCACACCGAGTTATCCTACCAAGTTAGAATGGCATCCCTTCATAAATACGACCTGTAGGCACTGCTAAAGAAATCTAGGTCGCGTGACCCAGCGGCAGAGACGGCTGACCGATCATGACCAAAATATCATAGTTCCATTTAGACATACCAAATCATAGTGCCAAGTTACAATGAAATCGCTTCATAAATATGAACTGTAAACTGTGCTAAACAAATCTAGGTCACATGCCCGCGCAGCCGTTACGGTTGACCGATCACAACTAAAATATGACGTTCTCATCTAAACATTATATCGAGTCACCCTACCAATTTACAATGAAATCCCTTCACAAATGCAACCTGTGGACTGTGCTAATGGAATCTAGGCCACAAAACCCTGCGGCCGTCAAGGTTGACCGAACCCCACGAAAATACGACGTTCTCATCAAGACATTATACGGAGTCATCCTAACGAGTTACAACGAAAGCCCTTCATAAATACGATCTGTAGACTGTGCTAAAGGGTTTTTTTTCTGTTTCGAACCCGCGCAGCCGTCATGGTTGACCGATCGCGACCAAAATGGGACGTTCTCATCTAGATATGAACTCGAACCAGCACAGGAATTTAGTGATGATTGCACAAGAACTACGGGGTGTAGCCTGTGCTAAAAAAAATGTGAACAGACTCACAGACTTCCGCACGCTTAATGGCAATAGCTTATCTTGACTTTGTCAAGTTAAGCTAAACAAGAGGCCACAAGGGACCTGAGAGCGCTCCCCTGACGCTGACAATATCAACCGAAGGTCCTGATTTGAATAAATTTGCATCTGCCCCATTAAGAAAACCATATACCAAATACCAAAGCATTCTGACAGGTGGATCTGAAAAAAAACATTTTAAAAATATTCCTCATATTGAACTAAGTTATAATTTGGGCTATAGGGAGCCCAAATTTGAACCCAGGGACTTGGCTTTAACAAATTTGAATCTCACCTCCCTAACGATACAGTATACCAAATATCAAAAGAATCTTACTGGTGGATGTGCAGAAGAAGATTTTTAAAGAATGTTCCTCATATTGAACAAAGTTACAATTCGGTCTCCCACAGGGAGTCCAAATATGGGCTCAGAGACTTGGCTTCAGCAAATTTGAATCACACCTCCCTAAGGATGCTGTATACCAAATATCAAAACATTCCGACTGCTGGATCTGAACAAGAAATTTTTTTAAGAAAATTCCTCACATTGAACTAAGTTATAATTCCACCCCCTAACCCCCCCCCCCCCCCCCCTCCCCCAAGGATGCTGCATACCAAATATCAAAAGATTCCGATTGGTGGATCTGAAGAAGATTTTGAATATTCCTCATACTGCACTAATTTAAACATTTGGGCTCCCATAGAGAGCCCAAATATGGACCCAGGGATTTGATTTCAACAAGCCTGTGAAACAATCTTCCAAAGATGTTATCTGTGAAATTTGAACGCTTTTGGAGCAGTTGTTTGGGAAAAGAGTCGTAAATGTTTCCCCATTATCCAGTGTTAAAAAATGCTTACTCAGCATTTTTTCAAAAGTCCCGAAAAAGTACCCTATGATAAAACCGACAGAAATTTTTTTGGACCATTCCATTCTGTTGGTCCTAAGGAAGCTTCACACCAAATAAGAATTCTCAGAGCCGTGTAGTTTGGGAGATGTGGGTTGCATTTTTTTTTCTATTTTTAGCTCCTGTGGTTCCCACGGGGCAATTTGAAAAACAAATTTGGCATAAATCAAATTCTTATGACCCATTAATATTTCATAGCAAATTTGGTTCAAATCAGCCTCCCGGTTTGGAAAATAGAAATTTTGGGCGGGCAAAAAGTCTTATCCCTCCCATAACAACGACAAATATTGCCCCTCAAACTTGAGACTACATCTCAAAAGGAAGCTGTATACCAAATATCAAGTCTCTGCTACAGATGGTTCATGAGATTTAAAAAAAATGAGGCATTTTGGCCCCACCCCTTCCTAAATTTGGATTTCATCAACTTTACGATACCTTATTTCAAAAGAGGACGTGGGTGTAATAAACGGATTTTCAGGTAGATTGGTATAAAGGAACTCAACAAAGGACTTCTGGGGTTTAGGTATGGGTTTTGAAGTTTGAATTCCTATGTTTGCAAACAAATAATTGATGTCTTGTGCGATGTTATTTGACGCATGTATCTTTCTTTCGTCATGGTTGAAGTAAGAGAATAGTTATCTTTGTATTAGACTTGTTTAAAGCATTGTTTAGCAATTGCCATGTTTTCCCGCATGTTATTCTTGTTTTCCAGGAGTCAATACTATAAAACTTTTACAGTTGTATTTTCTAGAATTGTATTTTCTACCTATTAATATAACTGACTAAAATGAATCATTAGCATTTTAAAATATAAGGCAATTTGCCAACTGGCAAATTGCCACATCTTTGAAAATGCTTATGGTTCATTTCAACCCATTTATAGTCATAACGAGAAATACAATTCTAGAAAATACAAATGTAAACGTTTTATAGTATTGGTCCCGGGGGGGGGGGGGGGGGGGGGGGGGGGCTTTTTCGTAATACATAGCTTTACTTTGTTGGTTTTTTTTTTGAGGGGGGGGGGGGTGGGAGGCTGATTCCGTTAAACAGCCGGCAGTGGTTTGGGTATTTCCTAACATTAACTTCTGTGGTGGATCTTAACTTCTTTTTGAAAATTTATTGTTACTGTTAGCCGAGATTAGAAGTCCAAGGGCCATCCATGACTGCCGATTTATGAATTTATTTATTTTGTTTTTTTTTCCTAGGGGAAAAGCTGTTTCGAAAGCATTCAAGTAAATATTTAGGAAATTTTCATAAACTGTATTGGGACAATTAGATTCCATAATTGTGGAAAAGTCACTTTTGGACAGACGCGAATGGAAGTGTTCGCAGAATACTTGTAGACTGACGAAGTTTATTTTCCTGGAAAGAAAGGGTTTCAAACTATCAGATTTGTGATTTATTATTTAGTAGATTATTTATTTCATATTCCGGGTTAGTCTGGATCTCGTGCAAAATGACACTATCCGTCATGATATCCAAATCTGCTTTTAATATCACCAGCGCGCACACAATATAGGTAGATTAAGTTAGTATTTCATTGTGCACGTCGTGTTTTTAACGTCCATCTTTGAAAGAGATTATTTGAGTTAACCGCCTTAAAATGTTGCAAATGATGCAATCTCTAAAAATAAACAGCCTTGGGAAAATATATTGTTTCAATAAAGGTTTGAAACATTCTATTGACATCTTGCATTATTGTTGAATATTCGTGATAAAAAAGAGGGTGATTTGATGACTTTTGGACCTAAAAAATACAATATACTTTTTTTGCGTTTTTGTAGGGAATTCCCTGAAAATATGTGCAAGTGACCGGTGCTTCCCTTTGTGTCAGTTTTTCTCTCTTATTTGTTGACGACCCCGTTTTCAGATCAGAAAAAGTTGTCTGAAGGGCTATACGTGACCGAAATATTTGAATGCCAAAATTAAAGTGATGCGATCATTTTTTTTTCTGCCTGAACATTATAATGGTCGCCTATGGGAAAATAGTTAGTTCTGTGAAACCTGTAGGGGGAATGTTGTAGCTGAATTACAATGCAATGACGCATAACGAAGACAAAAGGGTAATGTGGGAGGGTATGTACAAGAATTAATATCTATTCAGGGATGATAGGAAGTATATTGTTCTGTAGTTCTGCACACCGATATTAATTATTTACCCGTTTGGGTTATTTCCAAGAAAGTCAATTTCCACATTCAATTTCTGTACGAGTAGGTGTCGGCGCTCATATAAAGGCAATAGACAATTTCATTAATTTCAAACTCCTCTGGCACACACCAAAATTAGTCAAGCATAACACTTTGAACAAACTTTAATCTAGGAGGCATAATAATGCTACCAAATATCAACATGAACCCAGGGACTTGACTTGGACAAACTTGAATTTAACCTCACCAAGGATGCCGAAAACCAAATATCAAATGTTTCTGACTGGTGTATTTCAAGATCTTTTAAAGAATAGTCCTCATATTGCACAAAGTCAAAAGTAAAAATTTGGGTTTCCGTAGGGAGCTCAAATATGAACAAACTTGAATCAGACCCCATTAAAGATGCTGCATACTAAATATGAAGATTCCGACTGATGGATATCCTCGTATTACACTACGTTAAAATTCGGGCTCCCATAGGTAGCCCAGATTTGGTTCCAAGTACTTGATTTGAATAAACATGAATCCTTCCTCCACCCACAGCAGGCCGTATACCAAATACGAAGAGATTTTGCCTATCGACTCTGAATAATCTGAGTCCAAAGACGAACTGGAATCGTCACCCCCACAGAAGGATGCTGTTGACGAATCATCAAAAGATTGTTAACGGTGGATCTTAAGAACACAATTTTAAAAGAATTTTTATGAACCAAGGGACTTTATTTGATTTGAAAACACTAGAATCTGATCCCATTAAATGCTTCTCCCCAAAGATCAAAAGATTCGGAAATGTGTATCTGAAGGAGATTTTTTAAAGAATATTCCTCATACTACACTAAGTTGAAATTCGAGGTCCCTCAGGAGATTCTGTCAGGTGAGCTCAAAAGCAAAAGGTTCTGTCCGGTGGAACTAAAGAAGATTAAAATTCGGACTCCCATAGGGATCCCAAATATGTGCGAATTTGTTTTACTGCACCTGGAATTTGTTTCAGGAGATGGTTCACCCACCCACCTGCCCCTCCCCCCCCCCCTCCCCAACACCTGGAAACACAGGTTATCTGCATCAGGTCAAACCCCGCTTGTCTGTATTTCCTGAGTTTCTTTGATCAGTTTTATGTTAAAGATACAAGTCCCTTCCTGTCTCCCTTGTTGAAGTAAGCTATCAACTGTATTCAAAGACAAATTATTATGGAAATGGACAGAAACGTGCTGGGAATCTGTATACTGACTGGACAACGGAATGGCAAATTCACAGGCAAAATCCAATTCAAATAAAATTCGACTCGGACTATTTTGCTTAATTTTATCTAATCTGTCAAAAATTGTAATTCAAAGGTCTATATAGAGGATATGGAATGAGTGTTTTTCTCATATAATACTTATGAAACGAGACTAAGAATTTTCCGTTTTGGCGAGCCTCTGGCGAGCCCAAACGGAAAATTCGGACGAGTTTCATAAATATTATATGAGAAAAACACTCATTTCATATTCTGTTTATCATATGACACACACACACGCACAAATTAGCCACTTAGTATGACTTTTTAACCCATCACCTAACTTGAGTTGCAGACGGTACTTGGAAAAAACATCCTCGTACAACTAAAAATTTTAATTTTTTGCTTCCAAAACATAGGTTATGACTCCTCATTGGAACCAACTCATTGAGCTCGTTCTAATGAGGGGTCATAACCCATGTTTTGGAAGCAAAAAGTGAAAATATAAAAAAAAATGAATGCCGTTTTTCTTGTAGATAAAAGATTAATACAATATAACATAGGACAGATAACGTAAATTCTCCCTACTGAAATTATGCAAATGTGACTCAGTTGCATTTTGTTTAGCCAATCAAATTGTCCAGTTTTGAAATTGACCAATGAAAGCTCCCAACTCTAATTATGCAAATTATGAAAAAAATGTGGCCCAGTTGTATTTTGTTCAGCCAATCAAATTGTCTAGATTTGAAATTGACCAATGAAATTGACGGAATGCTTTATTTATCGCTGATTAATATGAAAACAAAATATCAAATGTTTTAAAGTGAACAAAACGGACGAGTCATACAATAAAATAATTTATTTGATGGTGCTCAAGTTTAAATGTCAACATCCATGGCTATATAAAGATCACAAGACGGGTATGAGGTCAAGTACAACCAATCGTTAAAACATGTGCTGCCCACTTCACGAGGACCCCATACATGTGCTACCCACTTTAGAGGACTTCCACCTCAGACGTTGGTGGCCGAGTCTTATCACAGTAAAGACGCACTGCTCCGCTTCCCTGTTGGCGCTCCCCAATAAATTGTAACAAAACAATTTCATGAACATTTTTTCCACTTGCTGAACAAACAAGAAGCTAATGCATACAGTATAAAGTCAGTAAAGAGGCTTTCTGCACTTTTCAACAGAGACGTGGCTTCTTGCACTCAACCAGTTAATTAACACAGCTCCACTTTTGGGGGTTCCCATGGGGAGGCTTTGACTACAGTTATCCCCATAAAAAATAAGATAATTAGTTCTATGGAATACACCAATTTAATTCATAATCACAATATCTTTTATAAACTTGGGAATGATATGTAATAAATGCAAAATACAGAATTTACCAAGTTAACAAATCTCCAAAGAAACTAAAGAATTTCCACTTGGACAAAAAACTATAAATTCTGTACTAAACCCAAGAAGTATAACCATTATTTCATCCAATGGACCTCTAGGTCAAACTTTGTTTCTTATACCTTTTTCAAATATCTTGGGTTATTGCTTGGGTGAAAATTGAAGGGGGAGGGGGAGGGGGAGGGTAAAGGGGACCGGAATGAACGACCGAATTGGGAGTTTTTCCTGAATGTCACTAGCTCTGAAGGTACGCATGGAATACAGAAGAAAAAACTCCCAAGGGTCATTGTTTCCTGTACCCCGTACTGTACCAAAGTGTGTTCTATATTTATATACCAAGATTCCACGGGATTTAAAATAATATCACTAATATTTTTTAAGAAAAATATCACCTTTGTCAATCTGTTTACATTCTTGCTTGTGCCGGAGCGTTTCATTCAAGTCATAGCATTACTCAGACGCGTAAAAACCAACCAGATACGTTCTTTCACGTAGGACAGATCCCATGCGTGGTGTACCAAGCACACAGTAAACAAGCATTGCACCACTTCCCAGAGTTCCCATTGAGGCTTAACTTAGCTAAATTTTGTTCATAAATTATTGTCACAATTTATTTGGGAGTACCTGTTACACTCTCCAATAAATGGTAAAAAATTGTTTTTTTTCTTCAGCTGAGCTCGAAGCTGATGCATACAGTGTGAAGCCACGAGCAACTGTCAGACTCCCAACCATACCGACTCCACACAAGCAGGGCTAGCAATGGTTGAAAACACGTGTACCATCGACGTGCAGTACGCTTTAGTACACAGTGCCACTATCCCTCCAAGTGGGAAATCGGGATTAAGTGCCTTGTTGAAGGACACAACGTAGTTATCCATGGTGATTGTCGAACCATGGACCTTCCAGTTTAAAATCCAATGCTGTAATCACAGAGCCACTGTGCTACCCTGTGCTTTTTAACCCTTTACCCAAACATAACAGCCAAAAGCGGCCAGCGCTCTTCACAAAAATCGCCAATTAATTTTCATTATTTTTTCATTTTTTTGTCTCAAAAACATAGGTTATGACCCCTCTTTGGAAAGTGCTCATCGAGCTCGTTCCAATGAGTGGGTCATAACCGATGTTTTTGAGACAAAAAATTAGTTATTCAAGAATTTCAGTGAATAACAAGGCAGCCCATAAGAAGCACAAACACATTCATGCCAAGGAAGGGAGTTGGTGGGTGAGGGAGGGGGCGGTGGGGGCCGAGTCACTCACCTGATAAAGTTGCTTAAAGAAGGATTCAACAAGCAAATTCAGTTAATTCATGTCTCCCGCTGGGCAGCAGTTTCAAGGGGAATTAATGCATCCTGTGGAATATAGTTGAGTTGCAAGTGGAAGTTATTTAGAAGAGACCGAACAGACAGTGCTTCAGACAGTGGTTATATCTATTTTCACGGAGGTCACTGTCAAAGCAAGTGAAGTGATGTGGAGTATAACTGTGAGAATCACTAAAAATTAAGACTGTATGATAAGACATATTACATTAAACTGATGTGAAAAGTAATCTATATATGAAATTTCATTGAAATCGGTTGACTCTAAGGAAAGTTAGAGCCTGGAAACCACCAGCCAATCAAATTTCAGCAACCTAATTAAATATGCGCGGAAAATGCCCATATTCGAATTTGGACCCATAATTGATGAAAGCGATCTACTACCCAAATTTCATCGAAATTGACTGACTGTAAGAAAAGTTAGAGTCTAGAAACGAAAAACACGGAAGGTGTGAACTTTCTGTGTATTTGTAGTAGCACTGAATAAATCAAAGTTTCCCTAATTTGCATAATTTTTGCACGAGAACAAAACCTGTATTATATGTGATGTATTGCATGTTACTAAACATGCATACAAAAATTTATTCAAATCCGAACTTTCATATAGAAGTTCTGTACAAAAA
The DNA here is from genome assembly GCA_031216915.1 of Pictodentalium vernedei. Lineage (NCBI taxonomy): Eukaryota > Metazoa > Mollusca > Scaphopoda > Dentaliida > Dentaliidae > Pictodentalium > Pictodentalium vernedei. The sequence goes on from CM062291.1 coordinate 249,905,399, forward strand.
ACTGATTACACCCAATTTCGGAACAAAATGGCCGTTGGCAGCCATCTTGAATTTTGTACCAAACCCCAAAACACATATTCTGGTCTCACAATAACAAAGATCCCCAAGAAGTTTCGTGAAGATCGGTTCATAAATATGGCTTTTAGTTGTAAGTGTGTTGACGCACGGGGCAGACGGACAGGCAGACGGACAGATTTTCGGGACAAAATTTCCCTCATTCGAACTTGACCTAGGTATTGATAAAGTAATCCATATATGAAATTTCATCAAAAACGGTAAATTTTAAGGAAAGTTAGAGTCTGGAAACCGTCAGCCAATCAAATTTCAGCAACCTAATTGAATATGCGCAGAAAATGCCCATATTCGAAATTGGATCCACAATTGATGAAAGTGATCTACTAACCAGATTTCATCGAAATCCGGCCACTGTAAGGAAAGTGAGAGTCTGGAAACGAAAAACACTGAAGGATGGAAGGACACCCCGAATTTAATATCTCCCGTTTTTTTTTAAAAAGCGGGAGACAATTAGCATCTATTTGCTCGTTAATACTGCAGAGGAATGAAGTCATGTAATTATTTATAACCCTGTTGTCCATGTCAGATGATACTGTCTAGTATTGAGATGCTACCACAGAAGTAACCTTCTCAGGATGCTGTATACCAAATGTCAATAGATTCTGAAAAGTGGATCAGAAGAAAAAGATTTTTTTAGATTATTCATTATATTGCACATTAAAATGAATCCAGAGACTTGATTTGAACAAACTTGAATCTTAGCCTGGCTAGGGTGTTGTACACCACATATCAAAACATTCTGAATGGTGGTGCATGAGACGATTTTAAACAATATTCCTTTTTTGTATCAAGTTAAAATATGGGCTCCCCAAGGGAGACTAAATATCATTCCAGAGACTTTATTTGAACAAACTTGAAATTGACCCCTAAGGATTTTGTGTACCAAATATAAAAATATTCTGAATGTTGGATCTGAAGAAGATTTTTAGTGAATTTTCCAAATAAAGCACTGGGTGAAAATTTGGACTCCCATAGGGAATGCAAGTATTAACCCAGGGACGTGATTTGAAAAAACTGAATCTGACCCCTCCGAGAATGTTGTATACTAAACATCAAGATTCTGATAAGTGTATCTGAAGAAGCATATTTTTAAAGATTATTCATGTTGAACTATGTTAAAATTCAGGCTCCAATAGGATACCAAATATTAACCCAGGAATTTAATTTGAACAAACTTGAATCTGACCCTCCTAAGGACAGAGTATGCTATATACCAAAAGGTTCTGACCAGGGGTCATGAGAAGATTTTAAAATTTCTCATATTTCTGCATCAAGTTAAAATTCAGGCTCCCATAGAGAGACCAAATATTAACCCAGGGACTTGATTTGGAGATAGTTGAATCTATCTCACCCTTCTGTCCCCTCCCAACCAAGGATGATGTATACCAAATATCAATACACCGACTGGTGGTTCTGGAGAAGAGTTTTACAGAATATTCCCACAGGGGGCTCAAATATTAATCATAGGACTTGATTTGAACATACCTGAATCTGACCACTGTAAGGATGCTGTATACCAAATAACAGAAGGTTCTGAATTGTGGTTCTGGAGAAGAGGATTTTTAAAAATATTCCCAATATTCCACCAAGCTGAAATCCAGGCTCCCATATGGAGCCCAAATATCACCCCAGGCAATTGATTTGAACCAACTAGGTAGGATCTGACCACCATAAAGATGCAGTGTATCAAACATCAAAAGATTCTGACTGGTGGATCTGAAGAAGATTTTTAAAGATTATTCCCCATATTGCAGTAAGTTAAAATTTGGGTTCCCATAGAGAACAAAAATATTAACCAAGGGACTTGATTTGAACAAATTTGAATCCGACCCTGTAAGGATGCTGTACATATATCAGAAGATTCTGACTGATGGTTCTGGAGAAAATTTTTTGAAGAATATTCCCCATACAGGCTCGTACAGTGAAGGAGAGGGGGAGGGGTGGGGGAAGATTTGAACAAACTTTGATCTGCCCCCCCCCCCCTCCCCTGTATCAAGGTCGGATAGCAAATATCATAAGATACTGACTGACTGGTGTTTCTCGAGAAGATTCTTTAAATAATATTTCATATTGCACCAAGTTGAAGGTTGGGTTCTTGTATGGAGCCCAAATATGAACAGAGGGGCTTAATTTTAACAAACTTGTACCAGTCCCCCCCCCCCCCCCCCCCCCCCCCCCCCCCCCCCCCCATCGTGCCGTATACAGAATATCAAAAGATTTTGATTGGTGGCTCTGAGATTTTTTGGGGGGGCATGAATCAAGTAACCGAGACCCAATAATACCAAATACCTCCCCGGGTTCAAAGTGACTCAACAGTTCAGAAAAATTCAAAATATTGGGCAGGGCACAAAGTGTTGCCCTTCCCATTACAAAGGCAAAATATGCCCTACAAACTTTTTTGAATAATCCTTATTTACACCTCAAAAGGAAGCTCAGTACCAAATATCAAGTCTCTGTATCTAGCGGTTCATGAGATGAAGATTTTTAAAAATTTTGGAGCATTTTCCCCCACCCCCTTCCTATGAGACAGGGCAAGTTGATTTGAACAAAATCAAAATGTGATGTCAAAACAAATAAGCACCTCAAATTTAAATAAAACCTTTCAGAGGTTTTGGAGTAAAAATTACAAACACCATGTTCAAAGATGTCGTTCGACAGACAGACAGTGATCACTTTTGCTCATCCTGACTTTCAGTCAGGTGAGCTAAACATGCTGTGCTGTGATGTGATGCAATGTGACTGTTTTATTAATGTACTGGTGTTTAAGGTCACATATTTCTGCACAATGGCTAATTGTGACCGCAAAATGGATATAAAGTCTTGGTAGAGCCAATTGCTAATCCCATGTCCCACACCAGATATTGGTAAGCAGGACCTATTTTACCAATAAAACAGAGCTTGCTTACCACAGTAAACAAGCACTGCTTCACTCTCTGTGGGTTTCTACAGGGAGATGCAACGGGTTGAGACAGGACCAAAACAAATATACCTCCTTATTGGGCGGGGTACAAAAAAGATATTATTTAAAAAAAAAAAATGTTGGATAGATTTAGCTGAAGACTAGACCATTTTGTTTTGTAAGGAATTTATGATGCAAAACCTACCATGCCTCAATAAATATTGTAAGCGACAATAACACAACATCTAAAAAATCAATGACATGCTAATTGATTAAACAATTTATAACACTCCCAACAATTATTCACAGTGGATAAAATATTTTATTTTATTATTTTTCAAGATTGTTTTTCAAACAAACAAGTTGAATCCTGTCTAGTCCACACAAGCTACAAACAATGCTTTAATGAGGATGAAATTGGGAGCTCAACTTCTTCCAAAAAAAAACAATTTTCTTTCACACACAAACTTTACTATAGCTATAATGAACTACAAAGGCCTATAAAAAGAATTATAAAAAAATGCATAAATATAGTATCAAATGAGTATACAGATTTAATACTAACTATTGGGATTAAAGCCCCTTACTAAAATCAAATTTCTGATTAGATCAGTTCAAAATACGTCCCTAAAAATCAAAATCAAACCTCAAACTAGCTGATTTATAGATCTGGCTGCATAGAAGGCTCCAATTGTGTTTCAGCATTTACAGTAACTTGGAACCCTGTTAACCCTCTGCACATTGATATCGGAAATAATAAAAATTTAAACTGAAAGTTTTTCCCATAATGCAATGGGCGATTTAACCAATTCAATCTCATTTGACAGAGCTCATTGATCTCTGTCAAACAAGATTGAATTTGTAAAATTCCTCATTGCATTATGGGAAAATTTTGCTGTCTGTTGCTGGTTAACGTCACATATTTATGCACCATGGCTAATCGTGACACAACATGGAGATGAAGTCAAGTGTAGTCAATCGTTGATCTACATGTTGCCCATTTTAGAGGACTTGCACCCCAAGCATTGGTGACTGGGTCCTATTTTACTAGTAAAGCAGAACTGGTTTACCACAGTAAACAAGTGCTGCTTACTTCCCGGGGTTCCCACGGGGAGGAAAATTTTGCTGTTTGAACTTTTGGTATTTTGACATCAGAGTGCAGAGGGTTAATTGAATGCCCACTTTTGCAATAAAATATATTCAATTAACAAGAATATTCAATTAACAGGAATGTGTTCATTTTCATGTATTCTAGTTACAAACAAAGCATTTATTCTGTTACACCTTGTTTGGAAGAGGTCAAACAGCCCTGTCAAATAAGAGATAAAATCGATAGATTAAATGCTTATACAGTACATGGAGAGTGGAATGTTACTAAATCACTTGTGGGGTGACACAAATTCCTTGTTTGGGAAAAAGCATTAGAATGACAAGCAAAGTTTCAGCTAAGGGGCCTCCGGGTTGAACCCGGAGGTCACTTGGCTAAAACTGTGCTTGTCCTTTTTATGCATTACAGCAGGAATCGACTGTTACTGTCAGGTTGGAAACTTCACTCCATGGGTGTTTTAGTGGTAATTCACTCTCCATGTACTGTATTTGGTATACTGAAGACCGGTAAGTCAATAAACATGCACAATTCATTGGTTGTCTTGAGTTTTTATTTAGTTATTTTATTTTATTTATTTATTTAATTTATTTATTTATTTATGTCAAATTTATTTATTTATTTATTTATTTATTTATTTATTTATTTATATGTCAAGTTTGGGCTTTATTTATTTATTTATATGTCAAGTTTGCACAAGCGTTTATACCCAAGTTGCCCATTTTTTTGAGGACTTCTACCCCAATCCACCCCAAACACTGAGACAGGGTCCCTATTTACCAGTAAAACAGAGCTTGTTTACCACAGTAAACAAACACTGCTTCATTTACGGTCTGTAAATTACGGGGGTTATCACAGGGGACCTGTCCATGTCTGTTCAGAATTTGAAGTGGTTATTGGCTGTTTGTTTGCCCACTTTTTGCAGACATTTGCAGACATTTGCACACAGATGATGTAATGTGAAGTGCCTTTACTTACAAAGATATACAAGTATTCTTTTCTTCTTCAATTATAGATATTCCAATCAATATGTATTTAATTTCCCTTAAAAACATTAGATATTAACCTAATTTGTGGAACTATCATGCATAATCATAAAACTACAGCTGTGAGGAATCTTCATTTCTCATTTTAATGTCATTAAAATGTCGATCAAATCAAGTATTTATTGTGCAACAGCAGTGATAATATAACACAAAGAAAGCCCACTAAATCTAAAATTTCAGGTGAACCTAATCCCAAATCAATACAGGCAGATGATTTCAAATCTAATCTCTGAATCAAATCTCAAACTTCTTATATTGCACTTTCTTACATCTGTGAATATATTTCAATCTCCACTCATTTATACCGCAGGGCTTATATTTCGTCTAAATTTGAGAGAATCCATTTGGATTCTCGTGAAAGTAGTTGCGAGAATCCATACCTACTTGAGTGTCCCAGGATTCCATGAGGCCACCATGGTTGAACCACTGTTGTATACTGATAACACATGTTAACCTTTTACCCAACACACCTTTTTAATTTTTAAAACTAAATTTGATAATTTTTAAACAATAAATGATAAATAAATGATAAAATAATTAAATGAACAATATTTACCAATAAAATCTTACAAATATGGCTGTCGTTGGAACTGGCTCAACAATGAGCCAGTTCCAATGACAGTCATGTTTGTAAGATTTTATTGACAAAGTGTCAGGATATTTCAGGTCATGTTAGCCTTCTATTGGTTAAATTGTTGCCACTGTGTTAGTTAAAGGGTTAAATAGGCTTAACTTTTTTCACGCGAATCCTAGCAGAGGTGCAGCAAGAATCTACATGGATTCTTGCCCGTTTTATTCCGCGAATCTTTGTGCGAATCGATTCTCATCGAAATATAAGCCCTGTACTGCATGCAATTACAATTTGTTTGCTTGGGCAAATTAATAAAAAAAATCGGAATATTCCAGAACAGAATCAAAGTTTCACAAGTGGAACCTCCTTGTACTATTCTTCTATCATCAGGTTTTCTGTAGAGGAGACCTGATGAAAGAACGAGAGTTCAAGGGGAGCCACCTGGTAGATTTTAAGACCATCTGGATGTTTGAATCAATGTGATTCAAATGAAATCAAACTATCAGGATGATTTTGAAATGTATCAAGTTTCAAAGCTTTTTCCAGTTTCATGCTTTATTATCAGCCTCTCAAGAATGATTTGCAGTCCAATATATTATTAAGAGGTCTTTCCAACAAACACTTTCCTGTAAGTTGTAACAAAGGCTTTATGAACAAAAATATTGCTTAACTGGTTGCATGCTAGAAGCCACTATGAAGGCTTTCAAAAAATAAGGATGCCAGAGCAAAAGGCAACTTTTTCGGAATTTTCCGTGCTTGTGTTTCATATTCAATTAAACGCAAACATTTTATTTATATAAACTTGTTTTATCACAAATTATTGAAGAGTGCCTGTGGGCACTCTTCAATAATTTGTAATAAAACAAATTTTGATTTAATAAATCCAGACCACCAAAAATAAAGTAGCCCTCAACAAGTAATTATTTATATATTGATGTTTAAGGTCACATACTTTTGTACAATGGCTAATCGTGACCACAACATGGAGATAAAGTCAGGTCCAGCTAATTGTTTATACCCACGTTGCCCATTTTTGAGGACTTCCACCCCAGGAATTGGTGACTGGGTCCCATTTTACCAGTAAAACAGAGCTTGTTCACAACAGTAAACAAACATTGCTTCATTTCTCGGGGTTCCCATGGGGGCCTCAAACAGTTAAATAAGGCTTCCATTGCTGGTAGGATGGTAGCTTTGAAACAAATACTTCCACTAAAAGTCACCTTCAAAAAGTAATTTACAACTCGACAGTGTTAACCCTTTACCTAACATGAAAAGCAGATGACACTTGCAAAAAAAAAATTCTTAAATAGCTAATTTTTTTCATTTTTTGTCTCAAAAACATAGGTTATGACCCCTCGTTGGAACGAGCTTGATGAGCTCGTTCCAATGAGGGGTCATAACCCATGTTTTTGAGACAAAACATGAAAAAATAATGAAAGTTAAAAAATTTATAGTAATTTATATATTTTTTATACTTACCAATGACCCAGACATAGCTGGTGCTAACTCTTAAAAATGTAGGGCCAAACACAAATTTTGCCCCCCAATCCCCCAAATTTGCATCTAAAACCAAAGAAAACATGTCCTGAATGGCCCTCCATACTTCACCTCTACTGCGCATGTGCAGTGTCAAGGACGTCCCGAAACTGGCACCATTAATCATTCTTATAATCAGTGCCTGGTAAGCGCTATGTACTCAGAGGGGGGGTATGAGTTCCCAACTCCTGGGAGGGCCATCCCCGTCTGGGTCATTGGTAAGTATAAAAAATATATAAATTACTATAAATTTTTTAACATTTTTATACTGTACCAATGACCCAGACATAGCTGAATAGTAAAAAGGCTGGAGGGCCTAGGACATAGAGGAAAATCCAATAAGCTCAACTATATAAAATAGAGTAATCCCCTCGAGGGGAAAAGGAGTATTAGGCCTTACATGTATCTTTCTTATTTATGATAAATTAGAAAGACACAACACCTTCCATAATTGAGCATCATAACATCCATGTACTCTATTAACATCCAGTATAATCCTTATACTAATAATTTTTAAAGTAAGCCAAAAAATAAAGTTAGTCTAGAGAATTGAGACTCTTTATACTCTTTTAAAAGTGTCCGAGGATTGTATAATAACGCCCGTTTGACACGTGAAATATTCAAAAGGTATACTTTAAAAACTATGACCTGAATGAATTTTTAAAAGATAAACTTATCACTTTAAAACCATCCTAGTAACAGCTCAGAATTACTGACTCCGGAGGAGGTATCCCCTTGTTTTCATAATAAAACAGGTGACCCAAGGGAACACCCTCCCCCCCCCCCCCCTTCTCCTTGCCCTGGGTCAAATAGCCCAGAGCGAAGAGGGCAGCAGGACGGAGTCACTGCCGGAACAGAAAGCCTACCTAGCTATAGTTGCAACTGTTAAGTTAACGACATTCTGAGCAGCAGATAATGGACCTAAACAATGCAGGCCTCCAGAAATGGACTCAATATTTCTGAGATAAAAATTCATGAATGTGGATGGCTGAGACCAATATGCAGCCTTCATTAAATCTATAATAGCGACACTATTTACGTAAGCCCAAGATGTAGAAAGAGCTCTTACTTCATGAGCCGAAATCTTAAGCACAAACTGCTGAGTTAACGATAGATTACCATAAGCAGTACCGATAGTTAATTGAATCCATTAGCAATAGAATGGACCGTGATGTCCTTCTATTAGGCATCAAAGACAGAAGAAGCTTTACGTCCTTACTGATAAACTGAGATCTATTTATAAATACATAAACTCTAACCGGACAGAGTAAAGGCCTATGCCGGTACGAAGACGGAAGGACCTTAATAACAATAGGTTCCAGATATTTATTAGGAGCCTGATTCTTAACCAAAAATCCAACATAAGTAGTAAAGGAAATAGTGTTTCCGAAACTAAGAAAGTGAGAATCGTCCACCGATAGTGCATGAAGCTCACTGACTCCTCAGTAGAAGAGAAGACTAAGAGAATTACTGTCTTAAAAGGCCAGAATTTGAAAACTACTGTTTCCAGAGGCTCAAATGGTAACTTAGCTAAATAAGAACCCAAGCTAAATTCCGTATAGGAATTAATCGAAGGATTCTAGGTCTATTTATCGAAAAGTTTCTAACTAACTTAGATAAAGAGACATTAGACTCAATTGTAAACTATCATGGAGTGCATAGGTATGAGATAACATAGACCTATAACCTTAATAGTAACAGGCTGCAGTTGATCTTGTCAAACAAGTATACCAGAAAGTTTGCAATGTCTAGTATGGAGGGATCAAAAATATCAACATAATGATCCCAACACCAACGATGGAAGAGCCTCCACTTTAGCCGCATAGTATAGCGAAGAGGAGGTTCTCCTACAGTAAGAAATCGCGTCCATTGCTCGTCCTGTACAATGCTTGCCGTGCAAGAAGGACCACACAATGGAATACGTGAAAGTTGAGACCTTGCGGGTTGTGATGAAGTTGACACGATTTCCCCAGCGAAAGAAGATCCTCTCATGAAGGAAGTTTTCGCGGTAAGTCCCACAGCAGACACCTGAGTAAATTTATCCACGGTCTCTGTGAAGACAGAGATGCTACCAACAGAATTGTATTGTGGATGTTTATCTAGGCAATACTTGCTGAATCAACAGCGCTGGAGGATACGCATATCCTATCATTCCGTCCTATTAGATCAATAGAGCGTTAACTATATAAGCTCAGGGATCCGGACATGCAAACACATACGTCTGCAATTGATTAGTGAGTTGTGTCGCAAATAAATTATCATTGGGCGCTCCCATTGATAGCAAATCTGATTGAATACTTTTTGTTGAGAGTCCATTCTGACGGCAACAAGCGACCCTTACGTGAAGTCTGCTAATACAATCAGACGACCCGGAATATGACAGACCGAAGCAGAACTTGGTGTTCTAGAACAAACAGAAGGATTCTTTCCGTTAAATTGAATAACGGAACCGAATGAGTGCCTCCCTGGTTCCGGAGATACGCAACTACTGTCGTATTATCGGACAGGATTTGGACATGCGTTTCTGAATAATGTTCATCCAATGACATAGTGCAAGCCAAAATAACATCATTTCCTGGAAGTTAAGTGCTTGCCTAGAAACTGCGGAACCCAAAGACCCTGGCACTTCGAATCCGTTGGGATCAATATTGTACCCCAACCTGTTTGACAGGCATCCGTCATAATCATAAAACTCGGATCCGGCAACTGCAGTGGCACTCGCTGAGTCAACCACCGAATGTTTGCCCAAGTCTGAATCTCTTGTTACACTTGATAGACAAGAGAACGTGTATATCGAGCAATTCATAGATTGCTGAAAGGTTGCCGTCGAAGAGAAGCTTCTCCGAGACCGAAGCGACTCTGTGAGAGTTCTTCACCTTACTATCCACACGCGTGGATGTAGCTAGGGCTGCGTCACGTCTAACCAACTCCAGGTTGCCACTGAAGGGCGGAGTTATACGTGAAAAACTACTGCCCTTGAAAGAAATCTCATTGAGGATCATATCCTGGAATTCTTTCTCTTGAAGACGTAATGATAACGCCTCAGTAAGGTGGTCTACGTATGATAAAGCGTCTAAGTTAAGTCTGTTAGACATCATTGTCGTTTCCAACGTCGTGGTTGGAATTGACATGGACGGCGAAAAAGATAATTCCCAGTCTTCAGCCTCGCCGTCTAGACGCATAGGAACCCTCGGTATGCCCTGTTCTGCCAATATAAATTATTTTCCTAGAATTGATGAAAGGCAGAATAGAACATTGCGGACAAGAAACTAGACTAGCTTGTTTGGTAGCAAGCTTATATATAGCGTCGTTCAATAATACTAATGTTCCAAAGACATTATTGGACTGTGTCGGCAACTCAGGGACAATGTCCCTGAACCGATCCAAAACCCCGTGTCCAATGACGCTATTAGTCTCTTATCCAGCATCGCAGCAATGTAGTCCGACGGAACAACCTCTGGAAGATAATGCCGGAAGAAATGTATGGCAGCTTCTGTTGTTCCGAAAGGTAAAGCTCGAAATCGTCCGAATCCCTTTCGCCATCCTGTCGGACCCTATGAAGTGTTCAGTCGTCCGTACCTGATGCAACAGTGGAGCGCACCGACCCAGCGCCGTCGGATTATTCCTGATCCGACCGAGAATCTGTCGTTTGCTGGGATGCTGCGATAAGCTGTGCTATTTTGGATAGCACGTCCGTCACTGAGGCCTGTGGAGAAGCGGTCTTACGATGCTTTGCCGCTGGAAGCTTCGTGTTCGTTACCCCGTGCATACTTCAATTATGCGAGCGACCGGACTGTACAGGCCTCGTGTCCCTTGGCTACCGGATGGCGTGACCTGTTCGCCGTGGAATCACTGAATGACGAAGCTGGCCGGATACTCGAGGTCACGTAGCCAATGTGCGGTCGTGTGCGCTGCTCTGAGGATGAGGAAGCATTATCGACAGTCTCTCGGACTGTCTATATAACGGAGCGTCCCGAGCGGCAGACATATGCTCCGAATGCGAAATGTCTGTACCACAACATCCGGTCCCATATGTTGTTGTACTAGAGAGGGACCTCTCTCTCTCGCAGCCCGGACGGACCTGGACAAGCTAGGAACCGGACTAACAGGCTTCCTCCGATCTCTCCTCTAATCCGTCGTCACTGGGTGTGTACTAAAGTCTATTATAGTGCTCGCATCACCCAAATCTCCTTCCTAGACCGCAACGGACGAACCCGACTGCCAAACCACTCGATGAATGGATGCTACACCGGGTGAGCTAGCGAATGTCAACTCCGTCGATCCTACTAGGGACCTCTTAGGCAATTGATGTATTCCATGAGCACTTATTGCCGCTAGCTCTTCATTAACTATGACGACAGAGGCACACTTTTGAAAGACATCTCAGTAACTTTGCGAACAAGAAACCAGACATGCTTGTTAATAGCAAGCATATAAATAATATATATAGCGTCGTTCAATAATTCGAAAGTTTCTGTGACATTATTGGACTGTGTCGGAACTGAGGGACGATGTCCCTGAACCGAACCAAAAATTTCTGTGTCCACCGACGCTATCAGTTTCTTATCCGGCATTGCAGCATTCTGGTCCGACGAAAGAACCTCTAGAAGATGAAGTCGGATGACATATACAGCAGCTTATGTTGTTCCGAAAGGGAAAGCTCGAAATCCTCCGAATCCCTTTCGGCATCCCGTCGGACCGTATGAAATTTTTGGACATCCGTACCTGATGCTTCCGCGGAGCTTCCCGACCCAGCGTCGTCGGATATTACATAATGCGACAGAGATTCTGTCGTTGCTGGGATGCTGCGATAAGTTGTGCTATTTGAGATAGCACGTCCGTCACCGAGGCCTGTGCAGTAGCGGTCTTACGATGCTTTGCCGCTGGAAGCTCCATGTACGTTGACTCCCGCATACTTTCTTATGCGAACGTCCGGAGTCTCCAGGCCTCGTGTCCCTGGCCATCGGATGGCGTGACCTGGTCGCCGAGGATTCTCTGATTGGCGAAGTTGACTGGATATCCAAGGTCACGTAGCCAAGAGCGGTCGTGTGCGCTACCATGAGGACGAGGAAGCCTTATTGACAGTCTCTCTGGACTGTCTATCTAACGGAGCGTCCTGAGCGGTGGACGTATGCTCCAAATGCGAAACATTTTGTACCACAACATCTGGGGCCAGATGTTGTTGTACGAGAGAGGGGTCTCTCTCGCTCGCAGTCCGGATGGACCTGGACGAGCTAGGAACCGGACTAAAAGGCTTCCTCCGTTCTCTCCTCTAATCCGCCATCACTGGGTGTGCATTTGGTTGATTTATAGTGCTCGCATCACCCAAAACTCCTTCTAGACCGCAACGGACGAACCCGGCTGCCGAACCATTCGATGAATGGACGCTACACCGGGCGAGCTAGCGGACATCAAAGGCTGTCGATCCTACTAGGGACCTCTTCGGCAATTGACGTATTTTCATGAGCACTTTTCCGCTAGCTCTTCATTAATTGTGACGACGGAGGTACACTTTTGGAAGACATCACGGATACATCACCCTGTTCTTGATCGTCTGAAATAGAGATTGATAAACTACAGTGACCCTTCGGGGAAAGGACCGGAATGGCCATTTCCCCACTAACATACCATGACACACGCTTCCCATGTTGTCATCGAAATTAACACATACTGAACAGGAGTTAGTGCGAGTACACTGACTACATTTATACAATGATTATGAAAGTCAGAGGAAGATTTCCTCTTATTAAAATTGAACAATATCCCTTCATTGTGAAAAGAAAACAAAGTCCTAGTACTCGCACCAACCCCTGACAATCAAAATACATAATAACATGATCCATTAACATAGAAAAAATAATTGAAATCAAAAAAAAAATTTTTGAAAAAATATTTTTTCAGAAAAGCCCAATTTCTGAAAAGTAATGTTGAGCCCCAATGGATCCCAAGCCTAAGTGTGGACAAAAATTTTAAAAATATTTTAAAAAATTAATGCAACACTTACGAACAATAATAATGAATCTAGTAATGATTAAACTAACATCAAGATATTATTTTCAAGAAAACCCCCTCACACAGACAGCTGTTGTCAATGTAAACAAGAAGTGTAACAAGAGGCCCCACGGGGCCTGAGGGCGCTCACCTGATACTGGCCGAGTCATATCACCAAAATAGCAAGGGATTCTGCCTTGTGGTTATTATCAGTTTTTCAACATAAAAGTGTTTTCTCTACTTAGTAACCCAGAGTGTTCATATGTTAGATCCCCATATTGGGTACTCAATAATTTATCTATTTATTTATTGGAATTTAAGGTCACTTTCTAAGGCTACATCATTACAGAGGCATAATTATAATATCAGGTTTGGTCAATCGTTTATGCCTATTACTGCCCACTTTACAGGGCTTTCAACGCAGGAATTGGTTACTGGGCCCAATTTTATCAATAAACCAGAACTTGAACAAATTTCAATTTGCCGCTTCTAAGAAAACTAAAAATCAAATATCAAAAGATTCTGAGAGGAGTATCAGAAAAAAAAGATTTTTTAAGAATATTTCTCATACTGAATTAAGTTATACATTGGGCTCCCATAGGGAACCCAAAAACAAAAGCTTCTGAAGCAGTGGTTTGGGAGAAGAAGATTATTCAACGTTATTCCCATTACCTACAGTGTTAAAAAATGATGACTCGGCACTTTTAGTCCTAGAAAAGAACCTTATGATAAAATTTTTACCATTTTTTTCTTCCGGTCCTAAGGAAGCTTCACACCATATAAAAATTCTCAGTGCCATGTAGTTCTGGAGATATGGGCATTTAAAAAGAAAAAAATTTTTTAGCTCCTGCAGTTCCCGTGGGGGACAGGAAAACAATTTTCGGCATAAATTAGGTACTTATGACCCAATAAGCCCTCATATCAAATTTGGTTCAAATCGACTTTTTGGTTTGGAAAATAAAAATTTTGGTATAATTTGGGCTCCCACAGTGAGCCCAAATATGAACCCAGGTACTTGGCTTTACCAAACTTCACTCTCAGCCCCTAAGAATGCTGTACATCAAATATCAAAACATTTTGACTGGTGGATCTGAAAAAAAAATTTTTTTTAAAGAATATTCCTCATATTGAACTAAGTTATAATTTGGGCTCCCACAGGGAGACCAAATATGAGCCGAAGGACTTGACTTGAACAAACTTGAATCTCACCTCCCTAAGCATACTGTATACCAAATATCAAAAGATTCTGACCGGTGGATGCGAAGAAGAAGATTTTAAAAGAATATACCTCGTATTGCACTAAGTTACAATTTGGGTTCCCAAAGGGAGTCCAAATATGAACTCAGGGACTTGGCTTGAACAAACATCAATCTCACCCCCCTAAGGATGATGCATAGCAAATATCAAAAGATTCTGATTTGTGAATCCGAAGAAGAAGATTTTTAAAATATATCCCTCATATTGCACTAATTTGAACATTTGGGTTCCCATAGGGAACCCAAATATGGACCGAGGAATTTGATTTCTACAAATATGTGAATCAATGTTCCAAAGATGTTATATGTAAAATATGAAAGCTTTTAGAGCAGTGGTTTGGAAGAAAACAATTCTTTATTTTTTTCCCATTGCCTACTGTGTTAAAAAATACTGACTCAGCACTTTTTCAGAGTCCCGAAAAAGTACCCTATGATAAAACCGATAGCAATTTTTTTTTACCAATCCTTTCTGTTGGTCCCAAGAAAGCTTCACACCAAATAAAAATTCTCACTGCCGTGCAGTTTTTGAGATATAGGCGTTTTAATTTTTTTCTATTTTTAGCTCCTGTGGTTCCCACGGGGCTACAGCAAAAAAAATTTCTGCATAAATTAGGTACTTATGACCCAATAAGCCCTCACATAAAATTTGGTTCAAATTGGCCTCTCGGTTTAAAAAATAGAAATTTGGGGTGGGGCCAAAATTTTTGCTCCTCCCATAACATCGCCAAGTATAGACCTACAAACTTCTCTTGAACAAACTTGAGTCTACACCTCAAAAGGAAGCTGCATACCAAATATCAAGTCTCTGCTATTGCTGGTTCTTGAGAAGAAGATTTTTTAAGAATTGGAGCATTTTTGCCCCACCCCTCTGCTCAATATGAGCCGAAACCTAATTTGCCCAAAAATCAAAATGCCGCTATATAACCCCTACTCACATGAAATTTCATTAACATGCGGCCAGTGGTTTGGAAGAAAAAGACCCAAACACCACCTTCACGCCGGACGACGGACGAACGACGGACGCCGGACGACGGACGCCGGACGAAAAGTGATCAGAAAAGCTCACCCTGACTTTCAGTCAGGTGAGCTAAAAACACCAGAAACAAGACTCCAGGCACTGATAACCCTGGCCCGAAATCAGTTACCAATAAAACACTATCTGATGCAAAACAGAGACTTCCAGGGAAGAAACTGCAGAACATCAGATGGTAGATGCAGAACACTATGCCTAACCACCCATAGGTGAAGACGTAAACATGGGGAAAAGAACAGAATTCATTCTGTTAACCAGCTAAAACTCCCAAGAAGTTTTAGTAATAATATTACAGAAAATATGCCAAAAGCATGGGAGAATAGCAAGGGGGGACTTAAAGGAAAGGGAGAGAGGAAAACACTGAACAAGCAGTGTAACTTGATAACAAGAATGACCACAACAGGCTCTTGCCTCGAAAATAGGTAACTTAACATAATTTCATTAAAAAATTTTAAGTTACAGCCCTGATTATTTTCTGTCACTCATTTTTCCTCTCCTCCTTCTATATCCTCCTTAGAATCACCATTTCTCTAATATTTATGTGTCTGGCATCATTTAAACTGAGATTTACAAGCACAAAGATCAGTCAGATGTTAACTGATGAAGGGCCAAACAAAGAATGATTAATGGCGCCAATTTCGGGACGTCCTTGACACTGAGCATGCGCAGTAGAGGTGAAGTATGGAGGGCCATTCAGGACATGTTTTCTTTGGTTTTAGATGCAAATTTTGGGGATTGGGGGGCAAAATTTGTGTTTGGCCTTACATTTTTAAGAGTTAGCACCAGCTATGTCTGGGTCATTGGTACAGTATAAAAATATTAATTGCCGATATTTGAGAATAGCGCGGGCCGGTTTTGGCCGTTACGTTGGGTAAAAGGTTAAAGTTCACAAGTGCAAGAATTGCAAAAGACTGTCTTCTTGTTATTTATTTACTGGTGTTTATGGTCATTTTCAGCATCAATGATTATAGTATAAGTGTAAAGTCAAGTTCATCCCATCATTTATACCTGTGCTTCCCACTTTAGTGACTTCCACTCCAGGCACTGGTCAGCAAGCTCCATTTTACAAGTAAAACTAAACTTGTATACTACAGAAAAGTGCATTCAATAAACATTCTCCATGAAACAAAATAGTTAAAATGATAAGATTCAACTGATTTTTACTTTTGTTGTCTATAAAATTCTCTAACAGGGTTGGACGAACGAGATTATTTATTTATTGATTAGTCCTTTGGTCCCACAAAGTAGATTTTGTTTCTCTGGCCATTTTTTTTATAAAATTGCATGTGGGCAGGTGTTTTTTTATATTATTTTTTATTTTTGCTATTATTTCTTTTCTTCAAAAGTTCCATGTTCTTTGGTTTGTTTTATGTTTTAGGCCTCATAATCTAGAGAATAGCATGGGTGGTGGTGTATTTCGTCCCATGAGTGCAAGAAGGCTTTGCAATGCTAAAGTGCATGCGGCAGCCAAAAGGACCATGCAGGAGGGCCTTAAGAAACAGACTTTCAACTTTTCAGGCCTTATGGTCACTTATTTCTGCACAATGGCTAATCATGACCGTAACATCGATATAAAGTCAAGTCCAGCCAATTGTTTGTATCCATGTTGCCCATTATTGAGGACTTCCACCGTGACTGAGTCCTACATGTATTTACCAGTAAAACAGAGCTTGTTTACCACAATAAACAAGGACTGCTTCACTTCCTGGGAGGAGGATGAATGAGATAACTGACAATGTTCAGGTAGATGAATGTCTCCATACATACAAAGTTAAATTATCACACAATTTATACATCTGAAGGTACACAGCAATGAGTTGTTAACATTTGTACATAACTGATGTTTAAAATATACAAAAATAGCTGCCATCTTGAATTGTACATAGTTCTAATCCCATTCGCAGTGGAGAAGTTGAGAATATTAAACAAAACTCCAGCCATTTCAAATTTATGTTTCAATTTTCCAGGACATATATGTTTCTGAATAAACATATGGGAAGAAAGAACAACTAAAACACCGAGAAAAACCTGTGCCCATGTCTTAAAGAATTTTTTTGAACAAACACTTCCCGGTGTTCATGTCTTGGTCTCTAATAATCAAAATCCTCTATAGCATAGCACTGTCTTGTAACAATCTTATCAAGTCAAATTATTGGCAGGAAGAGCTAAGCCTGGCATTGCACAATATGCCCGATAGGCAATTTCTAAGTCAAAAAGGCCCATAACTCTTGTAAAAATCAACGCATGAAGCCCCAATCTGAACTCAACCTGTGTCAAGGTGATAGCTTAAAGTTGCGATTTTCTTGTTTAAAAAGTGTATATAATTTTTGTCTAAAAGCCAAAGATAGGTATATGACGGACTTCGAAAACTGATTTGTCAAGTAAACCATCTGTACAAATAAAAAGGATAATTTTAATGGAGAGGAATCTCAATAGGAGTCTGTAATGCCAATTAGCCTTTATCTGGTCTGAAGCAACGATCTTGCCTTATGAACTTCAAATATCAGACACTCATTTCGCCATGCAAGGTAATCAGTCATCTAATTATACAGTCATTAGTGTTGATGATCTGATTATAATGACGCATGTGGTATGCCTGGTAGCATCAAATTTTGACAGTGGACTGTCAGAAATGTCAAAGTATAGCAAACTTAAAAGAATTTAAAAGAGAATATTAAATTAAGATAGATCTTAGTGGCCAAGTTCAAGAGAAGCAATTAAAATGAGAATTAATGTTCTGGCTATTGAAATAAAAATCGGGGGATTTCTCAAAAATTTCATTTCAGTCTGAAGGCATGTAAGACTGTGGGTCATAGGCGAGGACCTGGGGATGTCCCATGCTATAGGTTAGAGGAGGTGCCGCATTGGTGCGAAAGTAAAGGCACGTTCTAGTGTAAGGGAGCCACAGAGCTCAATTTAGAGGAGGAACAGTCGTGGGCCAAGTCGGTGGCCATATACGAGTGTAGGAATAAAAATAGCAAGAACGAGCTCAGGAAGCTCACAATAATTGGCTTTGAGGTAGACAATATTACCAGCTGTAGGAAGCAGGCCATACGTAGGCAGAGTAGGCTTTGTCTGTATGAACATTATACTGAGACAAATGGAGTGGAGTGTTTAACCCCAAAGTGGCGACTGCTTGAGTGAAAAGTGTTCAGTAAAGTGACAATAAGCTAGTGACCGTGCGACAGCAGTGGTAGATTGACATTCTGTCATATGTTAGAGGAAAGGCATCCAGAGAAGTGACAATACGCTAGTGGCCGAGCAGCGGCAGGGGTTGAGCGGCATTCCATCACATACAAAGGCGTTTGGTAAAGTGACAATATGTTAGTGGCTGTGCAACGACAGTGAAAGAGTGAAGTTCCATTTGTATGTTCATGCAAAAGTGACCAGAGTCCACACACCAGAGACAAGGAGGAAGAAACCAGCAACAACAGAGAATGCGGGCCCGCAAGTGAATCAAAAACTGGGGTGGGGTGTGACTGACATTTTGTTTTTCTGATTCTTTGGATTTCATATAAGTTGCCAATTACCATATTTATTTCTATATGCATGTATTAAAATTGTTGTTTTCAGTGAACCCCTGTTGATTTATGCTTTTTGAGGAAAAGTCATTGACCCCTTCAGGATAAGAACCACCCCCACAAAAACAAAATGGGCAGGTTCATCATGGTGAGACATACGTTCGCGCACGGATTCAGGCAACACTCCTTGAGGATTGGCTGAATACATGGCATGAATCTATTTCACCCAGCAAAGACAAAGCCCGGTTTCCGACAACCTGTATTTCAACATAACTGAGGCACATACCAAGTTTGGTTCTGATCTATAAATCCCAAACTCAAGTTATCATCTGGAAATGGAAAAGTATGTGGACGGACGGATGGATTGATGGATGGACAGACAGACAGACAGACCAATCACATAATATGGCCAATTTTTTTTCAGAACAGGCATATAAAAAGGGTTCGATTTCATTCATAAAATAGCAGAAATGAAACTGGCTGGTTCCAGACAACGAAATTGGGTTAATCATAAAGTAAACTTTTGGTTGTTGAATTATCCAATGAATGTGAGAAATATGTACAATAATGTAAATACAGTTCTTATTTAGAAAAAAACATATGCTGATAATCTATGATCAGGTCTTCGGATTTGAAAAGCACAAAGTAAACTATACCTCCAGATTTAAGTTGGTAAGCGCTAATTTTTAAATATGCACCAGTCTTGCTGAACTGGAAACAATTTTAAAATTTGAAAAAGAAGTAATAAGAGTGTATTTTTTTCTTGACAAATGAAATATTATGTGAGGGTTCCTGCAGGCAAGGGCTGATAAAATTCAAGGCTATTTAAGCCCATTTCTTGATATATTTCAACATTTTTCAAGGCCCTACAAAAGCCAAATTCAAGGGTTTTCAAGGCCCTGTCTTCACTAGTACTAACTAGGACCTCGGGTCATTACCCCCCTCCTCCTACTTCCCTCAAACGGAAGTGGGACGGGGGTAATAACCGAAGGGTTCTTGTTAGGACTACCCAGTATGCCTTCACTAACCCTGGCATATAAAGCTATATAGTTAGGATTACTTGCTTCATCAGCATTTTTATATCATGAATCTTCAAGACTTTTCAAGGCCTCCTAACATGTTTTCCAGGATTTCAAGGCCTTGAATGAACCTTAGTTGTTAAATACAAGGCCATTCCTTGAATCCAAGGCCACATGGGAACTCTGTATTCTGTTATGATCATAAAAGCAGAATGAAATTTTCTACCTGATGACAATATTTCTCTTTTGTGATCACAGCCCTGTCATACCTTGGATGGTGTTGAGTAATATTTTGTTCAGTGTATGATTACTGATATTGGCGCTGACCTGTAAATATGTTACTTAACTGAAAATACTCTCATTGGAGTTTAATACATTTGATTTGCTTTGTATACTTCATGTGCCGATGCCAATGGCCCATTTTCCACAGTGTTATTTATTTACTGGTGTTTAAGGTTACATATTTCTTAACAATGGCTAATCGTGACTACAATATGGAGATAAAGACAAGTTTAGTAAATCATTTATACCCATGGTACCCATTTTAGAGGACTTCCACCCCAAGCATTGGTGACTGGATCCAATTTTACCAGAAAAACAGTGCTTATTTACAACACGGGGATTCCACAGTTTTGCTTGAGAATGCAAGTGTTATAATGCCGCATAGAAATGCATTTTCCAAGGTGCAAGATTAACAATGCACACAATCAAACCTTTAGACATTGATGAAGTGCAAGCGATGAAGAGTGCATCAAATTCGAAGACCTGTATGATTGGTAGTTGAAATATAATGATTTATGAGATCATCTCAACAAAAAATACAGCAGATAATTTGATTTAGCACTAATCTACCCATCACAGGGATATCTATTTTACATTATTAACCCTCTGCCAACTGATGTCAAAATACTGAAATTTCCAAAAGCAATTTGTTTCCCCATAATGTAGTTAGGAATTTAACCAATTCAATTTTGTTTGATACAGCTCAATGAGCATTAAGGGAGAATTTGCTGCTTGAAATTGTGATATTTCGATATCAGGGGCCAGAGAGTTAACTACTAGTTCAGAAATACTCTGGTGACTCAACAAGCTTAACCCTTTCCAAATACAGCTGATATCAAAATTAATTATTTTAAATATTTTTTTTCAAATTTTTCAAAACATTTCAACAAAACCATATGTTACCCCTCACTGGAATGAGCTGGACCAGCTGAAAAATAATTTCTTTGAAACTGCTTAATTTGTAAATTACACAGAGATACTTCCAGTTTGCTGAGCAAAGGGTTAACCCTTCATTAAATGCATCAGCTTTTTCCAGTAATTTCTATGAAATTACCAGTCAAATTTGATCACTTTTACTCCAAAAATAAAGCTTTATGACCCTTCACTGCAACAAGCTTGTTCCAATGAAGGGTCATATGCTACAGTTTTGAGGCAAAAAAGAAAGAAAATTGTTTAGTTATTCAACAAAATATTTTGAAAGTGTCAATAATGGACTACACGTACAGGTAATTTTACTGGTAGACCATGAACTGCTTATTGGATTCTTAATTTTTTACTCTCTGGAATAACATACTATGGATCGATGTCAATCACCATTTTTTCTGTATGAACAAAAAGTGTACAGTTTGTAAGTATATACATTCCACACTTTGCAAAAGTAAGTCCAACAGGTACATTTTTTAAATAAACAAAGGGGCATAATTCTTGGATGAACTCCCCCTTCATTCCCAGTATCATAATGTTAAATATACATATTAAATTTCTTTGTAATCCATCAACCACCAATGAAGTTGTGCAAAAGTGAAATCCAATACATTTTTCGTAAAAGTACATGTTCTTGGTTTGTTTTATGTTTTAGGCCTCATAATCTACAAAACAGCATGGGTGGTGGTGTATTTCATCCCTTGTGTGCAAGAAGGCATTGCAAAGCCTTGTTGCACTCAAGGGACAAATTTATCAATTTTATTAATTTGGGTAAAATATCAGACATAAACCAGCAGAAACCATTTAATTTTTATTTTTTTCAAAATTTGCATTGGTTATAAAAAAGAGAGCAAATGGCAGCCAAAAAGGAACATGCTGGAGGGCATGAGAAACATATTTTTAACTGTTTTAGGCCTAAAAGAGCTTAGATCAGGAATGAAATGCTCTGGTATTTTAATTTTGCCCTGTGTGTATTAGGTATATGGTGTGGAAGATATATAATAATTCCATTACAATCCATCAACTATGCTGAAGTTGAGCAAAAATCAAGTCCACAACATGTATGTTTTTTCAATAAACAAAGGGGATATAATTCTTTGATAAAATCCTTTGGCATCATAATTGTGTAATGTGGGTACATGTATTTGGCATATATTGTGGAATATACATACTAAATTTGGTTAGGATGTATCAACCATTGGTGATAGTTGTGCAAAAATTAAATCCAACACATATTTTTACTCTCTGCATGCTGCTGACAGATATTACTGCCCAGGAGAGGAAATCTCTTGTCACTAAAATAAGTAAAATCTTAGCACATTTAACCAAATTTTCCCCCACAAACTGTTTCAACTTTTTGATCAGGGATGTCTTGAGTCAACTGTTCATGATTTTTTCATCAAATCTAGTCATGGCTGCTTTGAAGCAGCCATGACTAGATCTGATAAAAAATATTTTAAAAATAGTCAGCAGGTTAAGAGTTCATGTCATTTTTCAACAACGGGACGCAACACCTGGATGAAATCCTTGGGATTTGTAACTGTAAACTGAGTATTTGGCATATGGGAATATACATAATAAATCTCATCAACTATTGGTGAAATTATTGTAAGTTTATGATTTTAGATGGATGGATGGACACATGGCCCCCGAGACACATTTACACAAACATATGGACAGATGCATGTAATTTAGTATACCTCTATCAGGGAGTCTTTTGGGTGTCTACAGAGGCCGAATAGGAACCCTTTCCCAATGGCATTTGGGCAAGATTTTTCCCAAATCAAACTAAAAATTTCCCAATCCCATACCCTATTAAAACCACACAAAAATATTTTACAACTGATGTCCTGAAATGAGCAGTCATAAGCCCTCAGAAAACTAATATTTACTAACCTAACGAAGAATAGAAAGAATCTGAATTCAAGGACAGACAACGGGTGTGTTCTCTTAACGATCTAATGCTGATTTACTGCAACAGAACAGGTGCCCCAGCAGGTAGGTTTGTAGATAGTGGATACACATGCAAGTTACATTGACCTTCTCAGTTGTTTCTAGGAAAGTTTTGGCTGCCCATACAGGCAGCCAAGACTTGCTCAGACACAGCTAGAAATTCACCGAATGTAGCCTGTGAGAGTTCTCAGTTCAATTTTGAAGGTAATATTTCTTAATCTTTGTGTGTTTCTCTCCTCCAAAAACAAATTCCCAACTGAAGCTTTCATGATGCGAATTTCCCAAATGCATGGGCCCTGGACCCTTTCCCAAAGAGTGCAGAAGAATCCCTGTCTACCCAGTGACCAGCATATGGGGGGGGGGGGGGGAGGGGGTAAATTGAGCAGATTTTAGAGAGAAGTCAGATGAATACAGATGGAAGTGAGCCAGGAGAGGCATGAATGAGCTTTTGCATGATTGCTTTATTATAGATTTTTCTCACATGTAAATAACTCACTAAGGCTAAAAAAAGTGTTTTGATTCTCAGGCAATCCCTCATGGCATTTGAACCCCCTCATTGGACATTTTATTGCTTTTAAGTGTCTTCCAATATTAGTACAAACTCAGGAGAACCCAAACCTTTTTACACTTTTTAATTGATGCATATTTATTTAGTTGCATCTCCAATATGTTTACCTTGTTACAATTTATGGGAGAGTGCTTATAGGCACTCTCCCATAAATTGTAATGAGGCAAATCACCACAGATGAAATACTTTTAATTCAAAGACAAGCACTTTCTATATTTCTGTGTGTAAAAAGACAGCTGAAATCCTCTCCATGTTTGCTCACTTTTTGCAAAAGAAAAATAAACATTGAAAATAAAACCCTCCCTCTCTCACTGATTTGAAAAAAAATTGCCCGAGAATCAATTAATTTGTTTTGTGTGGCCTAAAACAGATAAAATACATTTTTATATATGTAAGTAATTTAGAAAGAAAAAAATTTAGCCACAAAAATTGCAGTTGGTAAATAATTTTTGTCAACTCTAGCTCATCCTTCAGTGTGACGAACTTGAGATTTATTTACCACTATTTTCTGGGGCAAGTACACTTGGAAACAAATTGAGTGCA
Source organism: Pictodentalium vernedei (assembly GCA_031216915.1). Taxonomy (NCBI): domain Eukaryota; kingdom Metazoa; phylum Mollusca; class Scaphopoda; order Dentaliida; family Dentaliidae; genus Pictodentalium; species Pictodentalium vernedei. The sequence continues at coordinate 249,929,721 of CM062291.1, forward strand.
CACATATAACTTTAACAATGCAGTCATTCTATGATTACACTCCGATATGAAAACTAGAAGTAGAGTTAAACTGTTTTCAGCCAAAAGTGTTGTTTTCTAGAAAAATAACATCTATAATGATTCTCTAATGATTCTATGGAAAAATAATTGTATTGAAAGAATGTTCGAACACAAGATCACATTGTTTTTAATGGCTCAGGTTGTTGCCCATTTTCCCTGTATGCAATAATAGGTATGGTTTGAATTATTCCATCATTCAACAGTTTTTTATTTTGATATTATTTTTAGTTACTATGAAAATTAACTCCAACACCATTCAATAATTCCAATAAAATGTCTATTAGGTGGGTTTTTCAAAGTTTTGCTTAACATCACTTAATTTCAAGGTCGTCCGAATTATAAGAAGGCAACTTCAGTCATTTTTTTTATTGAAAGGTGGGCTAATTTGACCAATCCAAGGTGACTTCTTCACGCAAGTTGCCTGGTTGGCTGGTCTTTGCATCCACCTGTATTTGCATGCATCTCCTTGAGAGTGGGGTACAAAATCCCAGTAATTCAACACTGAAGCTGAGTTCAAGTAAAGGCTACTGTTTATGACTCTGATGCCAATAATGTTGAAAAAGGGAAATTTAATTGGTAGTCATTTTTCTTCATTTGGAAACATTTATTTATGTAATTTCCATCCACTGATGTAAATGTATTGCGACCAAATCGTAATCTTCTTAAAAAAAAAAAAAATTTTGCACTCACAGTATATTATACAGACTATATATATACATGTAATACAGTACGCCTAAGCTTCTTTGGTACTCTCAAATATAGCCTAACATGCCAGTCCAGCAGAAACTTTGGACCCAGCAAGCAAGTTTGCTGTTCATTGACCACTACATAATTTTCCAGGTGGTTCATGAACTTCTTGAGTGTGTGTCCAAATATAGTGGCACCACCACTTAATTTGATATTTCGTAATTGCATAACCCTGTTAATTATTGCAAATAATTTTTCAAACACCAAAGTATTTATCATACCTTCAGTTCAAATTTGATCAATTAAATGCATATAGTTTATAGGGTAAACTCCAGTTAAGATAATGAGCTTTATGAGCCCAGTAAAAGATATACCATAATAAATGTTTAGTTTTATCACTATATGACTGGAAAATAACCAAATTCCTTTTAACTGAATACCCCTGTTAACTGAATATTCATCCTTGCAAAGAAGCTAATTAACAGAGTTCCATTTTACCAATTCTGAGGCAATAAAGTTTGTCATTGTTGGAGAGAGGCCTTCAAAGGAAAGCAGCTCAACAGGATGGGTTTTCCATCACAATGACTGCTGAACTATAATGGAGGAAATCCCACTCCACAACCTGATTCAAGGAGGACATTAGTCACCTTCCTATGACTTAACCCTTAAAGGCCTATTTCCAACTTTTACAACCTCAAAACAGATGACCTGATCTGACATCATGAGGAGGTTCTGCTGAAAATAGGCAAACTATCTAGGCAGTGGTTTCTAGTTACAGTCTTGACTGCCTGTTAAGGCAGCCAAGACTAAACTAGAAATCACTGCTAACCCACTGTATGTTTTAAGGCTGTATGTTGATGGGAATTCAGGATACTTGTCCAGGCTCTTAAGGGTTAAAAAAGAGGGTCTGATATTTTTTTTTTTTATATAAACTCTTTCAACAGCAAGGGTCATATAGTGTTGCACAGCTTTTTGGTGGAGGAAGCTAGAGTCCCAAAGACAACCACCAAGCAAAGGAAACTGTCAGACTCTCAAACTTCTTTACCCTGTAAAACAGTGTTACCATCAGTTGAAAGCATGTGTATGTGTATCATCGATGTGCAGTACAATTTAGCACACTGTGCCACCATTCTCCTACTTGGGCAATTGTGTCTTGCCCAAGGACACAATACAGATGATACTGGTCAGGATCAAGCCTACAACTTTTTAATCTGAACTCCAATGCTATGACCAATGGGCCAGAATACTCCTAAAGGCCTGATATACTGATTTAAATCCAACAATGTTGCTGTATGGTATGGCTTCTGATCCGACACAGGCTGCAGCTGACAAATGGAAATAAAGCTAACCACTGTAGAGGGAGATCACACAGAGATGGAATTGAAAATGGCAGAGGATGAAGAGTGGGGCAGATAGGAACAGCACTATAATTCTTCTCATACCCTTATCCTCAATTGCAGTGAAATTGAAATAATCTGTCTGGATATTTTAGAAAAGGGGAACAAATTCCAGCAGAAGGTGAAGATTTTAGGAAAAATGGCAAATCCCTTATTTCCAAAGACAGTCCAAGTCTCTGCACAAAAGGGGCAAAAATGATTTAACTGGTAGAGTGCTAAATTAGTTCTGGCCTTCACAATTTGTACGTCTTTTTCTTGATACAATTTATGGGAGAGTACCAATAGGCACTCTTCTGTAAATTGTAGCAAGACACATCCATACATCGAAAATAATTTAATTTCAAGGTGAATATGAAGCCCATCAAAGAAATATGAATACTTCAAGTAGTGCTACCTGCACCTCAGAATGAACTCAAATAAGGGCTTGCAGCACTCAACCAATTAACCCTTTACCTACTGAATCAGCCACAAACGTCCACATAATTTATAAATTAGGCAGTTGAAAAAAGTTAAAAAATTTATAGTAATTTATATATTTTTTATACTTACCAATGACCCAGACATAGCTGGTGCTAACTCTTAAAAATATAGGGCCAAACACAAATTTTGCCCCCCAATCCCCAAAATTTGCATCTAAAACCAAAGAAAACATGTCCTGAATGGCCCTCCATACTTCACCTCTATTGCGCATGCGCAGTGTCAAGGACGTCCCGAAATTGGCGCCATTAATCATTCTTATAACCAGTGCCTGGTAAGCGCTATGTACTCAGCGGGGAGGTATGAGTTCCCAACTCCTGGGAGGGCCATCCCCGTCTGGGTCATTGGTAAGTATAAAAAATATATAAATTACTATAAATTTTTTAACATTTTTATACTGTACCAATGACCCAGACATAGCTGAATAGTAAAAAGGCTGGAGGGCCTAGGACATAGAGCAAGTTCAAATAAGCTCAATTATATAAAATAGAGTCATCCCCTCGAGGGGAAAAGGAGTATTAGGCCTTACATGTATCTTTCTTATTTATGATAAATTAGAAAGACACAACACCTTCCAAAATTGATCATCATAACATCCATGTACTCTATCAATATCCAGTATAATCCTTATACTAATAATTTTTAAAGTAAGCCAATAAATAAAGTTAGTCTAGAGAATAGAGACTCTTTATACTCCTTAAAAGTGTCTGAGGATTGTATAATAACGCCCGTTTGACACGTGATATATTCAAAAGCTATACTTTAAAAACTATGACCTGAATGAATTTTAAAAACATCAACCTATCACTAAAAAAACATCCCAGTAACAGCTCAGAATTACTAACTCCGGAGGAGGTATCCCCTTGTTTTCATAATAAAACAGGTGACCCAAGGGAACACCCTCCCCCCACCCCCCCCCACACTTTTTCTTGCCCTGGGTCAAATAGCCCAGAGCGAAGAGGGCAGCAGGACAGAGTCACTGCCGGAACAGAGAGCCTACCTAGCTATAGTAGCAACTGTTAAGTGAATGACATTCTGAGCAGTAGATGATAGACCTAACAATGGAGGCCTCCAGAAATAGACTCAATATTTCTGAGACAAAAATTCATGAATGTGGATGGCTGAGCCCAATGAGCAGCCTTCATAAAATCTAAAATAGCGACACTATTAATGTAAGCCCAAGATGTATAAAGAGCTCTTACTTCATGAGCCGAAATCTCAAGCACAAACTGCTGAGTCAATGATATACCATAAGCAGTACCGATAGTTAATTGAATCCATTAGCAATAGAATGGAGCGTAATGTCCTTCTATTAGGCATCAAAGACAGAAGAAGCTTACGTCCGTACTAATAAACTGATATCTGTTTATAAATACGTAAACTCTAACTGGACAGAGTAAAGGCCTATGCCCGTACGAAGACGGAAGGACTTTAATAACAATAGGTTCCGGATACTATTAGGAGCCTGACTCTTAACCAAAAATCCAACCTAAGTAGTAAAGGAAGTAGTGTTTCCGATACTACGAAAGTGAGAATCGTCCACCGATAGTGCATGAAGCTCACTGACTCCTCAGTAAAAGAAAAGACTAACAGAATTTCTGTGTAAAAAGGTCAGAATTTGAAAACTACTGTTTCCAGAGGCTCAAATGATTACTTAGCTAAATAAGAACCGAAGCTAAATTCCGTATTGGAATTTAATCTAAGGATTCTAGGTCAATTTATAGAAAAGTTTCTAACTGACTTAGATAAAGAGACATAAGACTCAATTGTAAACTATCATAGAGTGCATAGGTATGAGATAACATAGACCTATAACCTTAATAGTAACAGGCTGCAGTTGATCTTGTCAAACAAGAATACTAGAAAGATGCAATGTCTAGTATGGAGGGATCAAAAATATCAACATAATGATCCCTACACCAACGACGGAAGAGTCTCCACTTTAGCCGCATAGTATAGCGAAGAAGAGGTTCTCTTACAGTAAGAAATCGTGTCCATAGCTCGTCCTGTACAATGCTTGCCGTGCAAGAAGGACCACACAACGGAATACGTGAAGGTTGAGACCTTGCGGGTTGAGATGAAGTTGACACGATTTCCCCAGCGAAAGAAGATCCTCTCATGGAGGAAGTTTTCGCGGTAAGCCCCACAGTAGACACCTGAGTAAATTTACCCACGGTCTCTGTGAAGACAGAGATGCTATCAACAGAATTGTATTGTGGATGTTTATCTTAGCAATACCTGCTGAATCAACAGCGCTGGAGGATACGCATATCCTATCATTCCGTCCTATTAGATCAATAGAGCGTTAACAACATAAGCTCAGGGATCCGGACATGCAAACACATACGTCTGCAATTGAATAGTGAGTTGTGTAGCAAATAAATTATCATTGGGCACTCCCATTGATAGCAAATCTGATTGAATACTTGTTTGTTGAGAGTCCATTCTGACGGCAACAAGCGACCCTTACGTGAAAGGGAGTCTGCTAATAGAATCAGACGACCCGGAATATGACGGACCGAAGCAGAACTTGGTGTACTATAACAAACAGAAGGATTCTTTCCGTTAAATTGAATAACGGAATCGAATGAGTGCCTCCCTGGTTCCGGAGATACGCAACTACTGTCGTATTATCGGACAGGATTTGGACATGCGTTTCTGAATAATGTTCATCCAATGACATAGTGCAAGCCAAAATAACATCATTTCCTGGAAGTTAAGTGCTTGCCTAGAAACTGCAGAACCCAAAGACCCTGGCACTTCGAATCTGTTGGGATCAATATTGTACCCCAACCTGTTTGACAGGCATCCGTCATAATCATAAAACTCGGATCCGGCAACTGCAGTGGCACTCTCTGAGTCAACCACCGAATGTTTGCCCCAGTCTGAATCTCTTGTTACACTTGATAGACAAGAGAACATGTATAGCGAGCAATTGATAGATTGCTGAAAGGTTGCCGTCGAAGAGAAGCTTCTCCGAGACCGAAGCGACTCTGAGAGAGTTCTTCACCTTACTATCCACGCACGTGGATGTAGCTAGGGCTGCGTCACGTCTAACCAACTCCAGGTTGCCACTGAAGGGCGGAGTTATACGTGGAAAAACTACTGCCCTTGAAAGAAATCACATTGAGGATCATATCCTGGAATTCTTTCTCTTGAAGACGTAATGATAACGCCTCAGTAAGGTGGTCTACGTATGATAAAGCATCTAAGTTAAGTCTAATAGACATCATTGTCGTTTCCAACATCGCGGTTGGAATTGACATAGACGGCGAAAAAGATAATTCCCAGTCTTCAGTCCCGCCGTCAAGACGCATAGGAACTCTCGGTATGCCCTGTTCTGCCAATATAAATTATTCCCTAGAATTGAAGAAAGGCAGAATAGAGCATTGCGGACAAGAAACTAGATTATCATGCTTGGTAGCAAGCTTATATATAGCGTCGTTAAATAATTCGAATGTTCTAATGACATTATTGGACTGTGTCGGCAAGTCAGGGACAATGTCCCTGAACCGATCCAAAACTCCGTGTCCAATGACACTATAAGTCTCTTATCCAGCATCGCAGCAATGTAGTCCGACGGAACAACCTCTGGAAGATAATGCCGGAAGAAATGTATGGCAGCTTCTGTTGTTCCGAAAGGGAAAGCTCGAAATCGTCTGAATCCCTTTCGCCATCCTGTCGGACCCTATGAAGTGTTCGGTCGTCCGTACCTGATGCAACAGCGGAGCACACCGACCCAGCGCCGTCGGATTATTCGTGATCCGACCGAGAATCTGTCGTTTGCTGGGATGCTGCGATAAGCTGTGCTATTTTGGATAGCACGTCCGTCGTTGAGGCCTGTGGAGAAGCGGTCTTACGATGCTTTGCCGCTGGAAGCTCCGTGTTCGATACCCCGTGCATACTTCTATTATGCGAGCGAACGGAGTGTATAGGCCTCGTGTCCCTTGGCTACCGGATGGAGTGACCTGTTCGCCGTGGAATCACTGAATGACGAAGCGGGCCAGATACTCGAGGTCACGTAGCCAATGTGCGGTCGTGTGCGCTGCTGTGAGGATGAGGAAGCATTATCGACAGTCTCTCGAACTGTCAATATAACGGAGCGTCCCGAGCGGCGGACATATGCTCCGAATGCAAAATGACTGTACCACAACATCCGGTCCCATATGTTGTTGTACGAGAGAGGGACCCCTCTCGCTCGCAGCCCGGACGGACCTGGACGAGCTAGGAACCGGACTAACAGGCTTCCTCCGATCTGTCCTCTAATCCATCGTCACTGGGTGTGTACTAAAGTCTATTATAGTGCTCGCATCACCCAAATCTCCTTCCTAGACCGCAACGGACGAACCCGACTGCCAAACCATTCGATGAATGGACGCTACACCGGGTGAGCTAGCGAATGTCAACTCTGTCGATCCTACTAGGGACCTCTTAGGCAATTGACGTATTCCATGAGCACTTATTGCCGCTAGCTCTTCATTATCTATGACGACAGAGGCACACTTTGAAAGACATATCAGTAACTTTGCGAACAAGAAACCAGACATGCTTGTTAATAGCAAGCATATAATAATATATATATAGCGTCGTTCAATAATTCGAAAGTTGTGTGACATTATTGGACTGTGTCGGAACTGAGGGCGATGTCCCTGAACCGAACCAAAAATTTCTGTGTCCACCGACGCTATCAGTTTCTTATCCGGCATCGCAGCATTCTGGTCCGACGAAAGAACCTCTAGAAGATAAGTCAGATGACATACACAGCAGCTGATGTTGTTCCGAAAGGGAAAGCTCCAAATCCTCCGAATCCCTTTCGGCATCCCGTCGGACCGGATGAAATTTTCGGACGTCCGTACCCGCTTCTGCGGAGCGTCCCGACCCAGCGTCGTCGGATAATACATGATGCGACAGAGATTCTGCCGATGCTGGGATGCTGCGATAAGCTGTGCTATTTGGGATAGCACGTCCGTCACCGAGGCCTGTGCAGTAGCGGTCTTACGATGCTTTGCCACTGGAAGCTCCGTGTACGTTGACTCCCGCATACTTTCTTATGCGAACGTCCGGAGTCTGCAGGCCTCGTGTTCCTGGCTACCGGATGGTGTGACCTGGTCGCCGATGATTCTCTGATTGGCGAAGCTGACTGGATATCCGAGGTCACGTAGCCAAGAGCAGTCGTGTGCGCTACCATGAGGAAACCTTATTGACAGTCTCTCCGGACTGACTATATATCGGAGCGTCCCGAGCGGCGGACGTATGCTCCGAATGCGAAACATTTTGTACCACAACATCTGGGGCCAGATGTTGTTGTACGAGAGAGGGGCCTCTCTCGCTCGCAGTCTGGATGGACCTGGACGAGCTAGGAACCGGACTAAAAGGCTTCCTCCGTTCTCTCCTCTAATCCGCCGCCACTGGGTGTGCATTTTGTTGATTTATAGTGCTCGCATCACCCAAAACTCCTAGACCGCAACGGACGAACCCGGCTGCCGAACCATTCGATGAATGGACGCTACACCAGGCGAGCTAGCGGACGTCAAAGGCCGTCGAACCTACTAAGGTCCTCTTAGGCAATTGACGTATTTACATGAGCACTTTCCGCTAGCTCTTCATTAATTGTGACAACGGAGGCACACTTTTGGAAGACATCACGGATACATCACCCTGTTCTTGATCGTCTGAAATAGAGATTGATAAAGTAGAGTGACCCTGCGGGGAAAAGACCGGAATGGCCATTTCCCCACTAACATACCGTGACACACGCTTCCCATGTTGTCATCGAAATTAACACATACAGAACAGGAGTTAGTGCGAGCATACTGACTACATTATACAATGATTATGAAAGTCAGAGGAAGATTTCCTCTTATTACAATTGAACAATATCCTTTCAATGTGAAAAGAAAACAAAGTCCTAGTACTCGCACCAACCCCTGACAATCAAAATACATAATAACATGATCCATTAACATAGAAAAAATAATTGAAATCAAAAAATTTTGAAAAAATATTTTTTCAGAACAGCCGAAGTTTCTGAAAAGTAACGATGAGCCCCAATGGATCCCAAGCCTAAGTGTGGACAAAAATTCTAAAAATATTTTAAAAAATTTATGTAACACTTACGAACAATAATAATGTGTCTAGTTATGATTAAATTAACATCAAGATATTATTTTCAAGAAATCCCCCCTCACACAGAGGGCTGTTGTAAATGTAAACAATAAGTGTAAAAACACCAGAACAAGACTCCAGGCACCCTGGCCCGAAATCAGTTACCAATAATACACTATCTGATGCAAAACAGAGACTTCCAGGGAAGAAACTGCAGAACATCAGATGGTAGATGCAGAACACTACGCCTAACCACCCATAGGTGAAGACGTAAACATGGGGAAAAGAACAGAATTCATTCTGTTATCCAGCTAAAACTCCCAAGAAATTTTAGTAATAATATTACAGAAAATATGCCAAAAGCATGGGAGAATAGCAAGAGGGGACTTAAAGGAAAGGGAGAGAGGAAAACACTGAACAAGCAGTGTAACTTGATAACAAGAATGACCACAACAAGCTGTTGCCTCGAAAATAGGTAACTTAACATAATTTCATTAAAAAATATTAAGTTACAGCCCTGAATATTTTCTGTCATTCATTTTTCCTCTCCTCCTTCTATATCCTCCTTAGAATCACCATTTCTCTAATATTTATGTGTCTGGCATCATGTAAACTGAGATTTACAAGCACAAAGATCAGTCAGATGTTAACTGATGAAGGGCCAAACAAAGAATGATTAATGGCGCCAATTTCGGGACGTCCTTGACACTGCGCATGCGCAGTAGAGGTGAAGTATGGAGGGCCATTCAGGATATGTTTTCTTTGGTTTTAGATGCAAATTTTGGGGATTGGGGGGGCAAAATTTGTGTTTGGCCCTATATTTTTAAGAGTAAGAACCAGCTATGTCTGGGTCATTGGTACAGTATAAAAATATATATTTTTCAAAAAATTTCAACAAAACCATACATGTGACCCCTTGTTGGAATGAGCTCACTCTGATGAGGTGTCACATGTTATAGTTTTGATAAAATTTAAAAAAGAAACAATAATTAAAATAATAAATTTTGATATCCTGTGCATTGGGTAAAGGATTAATCTTATACGGTCCAATTTTGCTACAACAATATCAAAAAGAGCTATTGCTGAAGGCAATTTATACCCCCAGTGCAGTGCTGGATGGATGAAGAATAAATGAATTAAAAACAAAGTAAGGACCATAATTCTGTTGAAAGAGCAGACAAAAATTGGCTATTCTGTACATTCTAAGGGACATAACTCATGGAAAAAATATATGGACAGCAAAACGGCATGCATTTTTGAAGAGCTCTACATACTGAAAACCTGTATAAAATTACATCAATATCCAGGTACTAAGTTCAGGTTATGACCTGAACAGACATGGGATGGGCAAATTGAAAAATTTTCCAAGTTGTAAAAGGGAGATAACTCTAGAAAGTGACAAAAAATTGGCTATTTAGTACAGTCAAAGTGCCATAAATTATAAAAAATATGCAGACAGCAAAACGGCTTATGTTTCTGAAAGAGCTCATGATACTGAACACCTGTATAAAACTTCATCATGAAAATGTGAGCAGTAATTTTCAAGTTATGACCTGAACAGACATCGGACAGACTATGGATGCAGGCAGAGATGGACAAATGCAATCCAGTATACCCCACTTTTTTTTAAAAAGGGAGGGTATAATAAAACCAGTATGTGATGGACAACAAGTAAGTATATCATGAGATGTGTATGAAAGGCACCAGCCATATAATTATGTTGATATTAGTTACAGATATTTGTATTTGTTCTTTGACGACAGGTAACCCAAAACAGCATTGAAAGTCCACAACAATCCGCCTATTATTCCATAGTACACATGAAACCACGAGAATTCACTGAACATCACTTGAGAATATACCTGGCATGCCATGGTAACTAAATTTTGCTGAAAAAGAGAAAAAAGGCTCAATTATTTAAAAAGTATAAAATCCTCAAAAGGATGCCAACCCATCACACACCCTCACAAAAATTGCTGCAACTAAATCCACCCGTCATAGTTCAATTTACCTGGTAGAGTGCTGGAAACCCATATGTGAATTTTATACTGAAGTGCAGGTGATGCAATATAAAGGCTTCATATTCTGTGGATATGTTCCATATTCTCTTTGAAGTGAAATTATTAAGTCTATTTGCCATGTCACAATTTATGGAAGCCAAAAGTGCCTCTAGGCACTATACCATAAATTGCAGCAAGTCAAAGACAAGTAAGCAAGTTTTGATGACCAAAATTAATTCAGCACTCTACCAGCTCTGGTTTTCAATATCTGAGACAAATATTCAATCATTCTATCCACTGAACCATGCGACAGCAAATAATTTCTTTTTCAAGCATTTCAGTAACCTATGCCTATTGTACAGTACAGCCTCTGTGGACTGGACCCTTCACTTTCCACGGGCACCAAAATATTTTAATTCCAAACACTTTCTACAGGAATAATCAGCAAAAATTTTAATTAACCCTTTACCCAACGCAGACGGGTAAAAAAACCCCAACAAAACCATATCATGTGACCCCTCATAAAAATTTCAACAAAACCATATCATGTGGCCCCTCACTGGAACGATCTTGACGAGCTCACTCCATCTAGTATGTTACAGTAAACGGTTCATCCCTCTAGTTGTCAAGCAGGCTGTTGGTAACAGAAAAAGGCTTTACTATCAGAACAGGCATCAATATACTTGTTGCAATACAAACATTTGGGGACTCAAGAAACACATTATCATTCCAACTTGGTTGATGAAATAATTTCTGAAGCAATTTGCCTGTTCTGGGGATCTAATATGTTACAGTAAATGGTTCATCCTTCTTGTTATCAAGCAGGCTGTTGGTCACAGAAAAAAAGGCTTTACTACTATCAGAACAGGCATCAATATGCTTGTTGCAATACAAACATTTGCTGACTCAACAAGCACATTATCGTTCCAACAGAATAACATTCTGTAATACACATTAAACTTCCAAGAAATTTAATAAAAAAATTTTGATGAAAGTATTGCAGAACTAAATATTTTCCCATAGGCGACCATTATAACGTTCGGGTGGAAAAAAATATGATCGCATCACTTTACTTTTGGCATTCAAATATCTCTGTCAAGTATAGCCCTTCAGACAACTTTTTCTGATCTGAAAACAGGGGGTCATGCAACAAATAAGACAGAAAAACTGACACAAAGGGAAGTACCGGTCACGTGCACATATTTTTCAGGGAATTCCCTACAAAAATACACAAAAAGTAAATTGTCTTTTTTAGGTCCAAAAGTCATCAAATCACCCTCTTTTTTATCAGGAATATTCAACAATACTGCAAGATGTCAATAGAATGTTTCAAACTTTTATTGAAACAATGGATTTTCCCAAGGCTGTTTATTTTTAGAGATTGCGTCATTTCCGACAACATTTTAAGGTGGTTCACTCTAATATCAATATTTAGTTCCGCGATACCTATAATCATCCCCAACCTCACCAAAGAGACATTTCACCACTTCCATGAGATAAAAGAGTCATTTCTGCATTAGAATCCAACTTTTGGCTTTGGCCGAGTCAAAAACATGGAAAATTTGCTCTTTTAAGGAAAAGTGTCCAAACTTTGTCAAGTGGGCTTGAAAGTTAAAAAATTTATAGTAATTTATATATTTTTTATACTTACCAATGACCCAGACTTAGCTGGTGCTAACTCCACAAAAACCAGGGCCAAACACAAATTTTGCCCCCCAATCCCCAAAATTTGCATCCAAAACAAAAAGAAATCATGTCCTAAAGGACCTCCATAGTACGACTCTACTGCGCATGCGCAGTGACGCAGTCGTCCCGAAATTGGCGCCAAATATCATTCTTACTGGCAGTGCCTGGTCAGCGCTATGTACTCAGCGGGGAGGCAAGAGTTCCCAACTCAGGGAGGGCCATCCCCGTCTGGGTCATTGGTAAGTATAAAAAATATATAAATTACTATAAATTTTTTAACATTTTTATACTGTACCAATGACCCAGACTTAGCTGAATAGTAAACAGGCTGGAGGGCCTAGGACATAGAGGAAAATCCAATAAGCTCAATTATAAAATAAAGAGGTAACCCCTTAAGGAGAAAAGGAGTATTAGGCTTTACATGTATCTTTCTTATTTAATATTTAAATTAGAAAGATACACTACCCTTAATAATTGAGCACAATAACATTCATGTTCTCTATTAACATCCAGTATAACCTTTATACTAATTATTTTTAAAACAAGCCAATAAATAAAGTAGTCCAGAGAATTGAGACTCTTTATAATCATTTAAAAGTGTCCGAGTATTGTATATTAAAGCCCGTTTGACACTTGACATATACAAATGCTTCACACCGAGCTACACTTTAAAAATAAGACATGAATGAAATTAAACATTAATATTACACTTTAAAACCATCCCGGAAGCGACTCAGAAATACTGTCTTGGAGGAGGCATTCCCTTGCTTTTCACTATAAAGCAGGTGACCTAAGGGAACACCCGCCCCCCCCTTCCCCTGGCCCTGGGTCAAATAGCCCAGAGCGAAGAGGGCAGCCGGACGGAGTCACTGCCGGAACAGAAAGCCTGCATAACTATAGTTGCAACTGTTTAGTGGACGACATTCTGAGCAACAGATAACGGACCTAAACAATGCAGGTCTCCAGAAATGGACTCAATATTTCTGAGATAAAAATTAGTAAATGTGGATGGCTGAGACCAATAAGCAGCCTTCATTAAATCTGTAATAGCAACACTATTAGCATAAGCCCAGGAAGTAGAAAGAGCTCTTACTTCATGAGCAGAAATCTTAAGCACAGACTGCTGAGAAGAAGATAAATCTTCATACGCAGTACGGATAGTTAACTGAATCCATCTAGCAATAGAATGGACTGAAATGTCCTTTCTATTAGGCATCAAAGACAGAAAGAAACGTTTCCGTCCCTTTCTGATGAACTGAGATCTCTGTTTATAGATACGTAGTGCTCTAACAGGACAGAGTAAAGGCCTACGCCCGTCTGAAGACGGAAGAGCCTTAATAACAATAGGTTCCGGATATTTATTAGGAGCCTGATTCTTAGCTAAAAAACCGACATTAGTAGTGAAGGTGATAGTGTTCCCAACACTACGATAATGAGAATCATCCACCGATAGTGCATGAAGCTCACTGACTCTTCTGGCAGAAGAGAAAGCTAAGAGAAAAGCTGTCTTATAAGATAAGAATTTGAAATCTACTGTCCCAAGAGGTTCAAATGGCTTTTCCTTCAATTTAAGGAGAACCCAAGCTAAATTCCACTTAGGAATTAATCTAAGAGTTCTGGGTCTATTTATCGAAAAGTTTCTAACCAATTTCGATAAAGAGACATTAGATCCAATTTGTAAACTATCATGATGTGCATAGGTATCAGATAACATAGATCTATAACCCTTTATAGTAACAGGTTGCAGTTTGATTTCGTCAAACAAGTATACTAGAAAGTTAGCAATGTCTGGTATAGAGGGATCAAATATATCAACAGAATGATCCCTACACCAACGACGGAAAACCTTCCACTTAGCCGCATAGTTTAGCGAAGAGGAGGTCCTCCTACAGTTAGAAATCGCGTCCACTGCTCGTCCTGTAAAGTGCTTGCCATGCAAGAAGGACCGCACAACGGAAAAACGTGAAGGTTGAGACCTTGCGGGTTGTGATGCAGTTGGCGCGATATCCCCTGCCAAAGAAGATCCTCTCGTGGAGGGAGCTTCCGCGGTAGGTCCCACAACAGACACCTGAGTAGATTTATCCACGGTCTCTGTGGCGACAGAGATGCTACCAACAGAATCTTGCATTGAGATTGTTTTATCTTTAGCAATACTTGTTGAATTAACGGCGCTGGAGGATACGCATATCCTATCATTCCGTCCCAAGGGATCGATAGAGCGTCTACTGCAAATGCTCTTGGATCCGGACACGGGGACACATACGTCTGCAACTGATTGTTGAGATGTGTCGCAAATAAGTCTATCATTGGCCGTTCCCATTGGTAGCAAATCTGATTGAATACTTGTTTGTTGAGAGTCCACTCCGACGGCAACAAGCGACCCTTTCGTGAAAGGGAGTCTGCTAGCACATTCAGACGACCCGGTATGTGACGGACCGAAAGAAGAACGTGATGTTCCAACGCAAACAGAAGGATTCTTTCCGTTAGATTGAACAACGGAACTGAATGAGTGCCTCCCTGATTCCGTATATACGCCACTACTGTCGTATTGTCGGATAGGATTTGGACATGAGCATCGAGAATAATGTCCATCCAGTGACGTAACGCAAGCCAAATTGACATCATTTCCTTGATGTTTATGTGCTTGCACAGGAATTGCGGATCCCAAAGACCCTGGCATCTCGAATCCGTTGGGATTAATGATGCACCCCAACCTGTTTGACTGGCATCCGTCATAATGGTAAAACTCGGATCCGGCAACTGCAGCGGAACTCCTTGAGTTAACCACTGAATGTTTGCCCAAGTCTGAATCTCTTGTTTCACTTGATCTGACAAGAGAACGTCTACATCGAGCGAATGAATTTTCACACTCCAATTCTGAGTCAGGAAAATTTGAAGAGGCCGTGTGCGTAGCCGTCCCATCGGAATGAGATCCGCGGCGGCTCCGCACAGACCTATCAGTCTCATAAATTCTCTCGCTGTGACTTTGTCTGTATTTAGACAATAGCGAGCGTAACAACTGACTAATTTCGCTCTGGTTAACGGCAGACGAACGAGATTGTTGTGCGTCTCGAAGCTCATTCCCAGATGAGTGAATGACTTGGACGGCACCAGATCCGACTTCTCCTCGTTTACTATGAAACCGAGACGTCGGAGCAATAGAAGAAGATTCTGAACATCGTTCTGAAGCGTTAACTCGTTGCCGTACCTCTGAAGAATGTCGTCCAGGTAGGCCGACGTTACCGCAGACGAATGAGCTCGGAAGTAGATCATTACCGAGTTCATTACCCGAGTGAAAGCCCAGGGTGCTAGATTCAATCCGAAGCACATGGCCCGGAACTGATACACCACTCCTAGGACTGCGAAGCGTAGATACTTTCGGAATGTCGGATGTACCATGACGTGAAAGTACGCATCTTTGAGATCTATGCTCGTTGCATAATCGTTCACCCGAATACTCGCTCTGACCGATCGAATCGTCTCCATATAAAACTTCGGAGCGACGATCAGCTTGTTTATCCAGCTCAAATCTATGACTGGACGGAACGAGCCGTCTGGTTTCGGAACCAGAAACAGATGGCTGTAGAATCCCAGCGATTCCTGGTTTTCTACGACCTCTACCGCGTTCTTCATTAAAAGAGACTGCACCTCTGATAGCAGAGCGTCTCTTTTCTGAGGGTTTGACGGAAGATGAGTCCACTTTGGACTTCGAGTTAATGGAGGCTTTCGTTTGAAGGATATCTTTAGACCTTCCGAAGTCACTCCTCTCACCCACGGGTCGTCCGTAATCGACGCCCACTCTTGAGAAAAACTCGACAACCTTCCGCCAACCGGAACGCGATAGAGGTTTGAGCCATCACCTCCTGGATCTGCGAGGCCTGCGGTAGGAGAAACCACGTCTTCCACGACCCGCACCTCGCCTCGTCGACCTCGGGGCGTCCGACCGATTGTCCCGGCCTGAAGGACGTCCCGAACGAGAGTCGCTATCCTGACGGTCTCTCGAATAAGAGCTAGAGGACGCACCGGAACCTCTATAGGAACCTCTCTTGGGCGGATAAGACCCAGAAGTGCCCGCCTTATTCGTGTCTGCTGAATCCGACCTTTTAGGAGCGGATCTAAACAACAGAGAATCACTAGCTTTCTTTTTAATATTATCATAAATAGCGGAAAGCTTGCCGTCAAAGAGAAGATCTCCTGAGACCGAAGCGACTCTAAGAGAGTTCTTCACCTTAGAATCCACTAGTGTGGATGTAGACAGGGCTGCGTCACGTCTAACCAACTCCAGATTTGCCACTGAAAGGGCGGAGTTACACGTGGAATAAGCTACTGCCCTTGAAAGAAGTCTTAAGGAGGATTGTATATCCTGAAACTCTTCCCCTTGAAGACGCAGTGATAACGCCTTCGTAAGGTGATCTGCGTAAGATAAGGCATCTAAATTGGCTCTGTTAGACGCAATAGCTGTTTCCAACACTGCGGTTGGAATAGAAGCTGACGACGGTAATGATAGCTCTAAGTCTTCCGCCTCGTCGTCCATACGCAGAGGAACTCTCGGTATACCCTGACCTGCCGTGTCGAATTTATTCCTTGCATTAATGAAAGGCAGGTTGAGAGTTTTTGCGGACAAGAAGCCTGCTTTCCCTGTCCTGGAAGCAAGTTTAAAAATAGCGTCGTTCAATAATTCAAATGTTCTTGCAACATTATTGGACTGCGACGGAAACTCGGGAGCGATGTCCCTGAACCGCTCGAAAAAATCAGAGTCCAATGACGCTATAATTCTCCTGTCCGGAAGCGCAGCAGTCTGGCCCGACGGAACAACTTGAGGAAGAAAGTGCCGGATGAAGTCTACGGCAGCTTTGTGTTGTTCCGAAAGGGATAGCTCCAATTCATCCGTATCCCTTTCACCATCCGGTCGGACCTCCCGATGTTCCCGGTCGTCCGCCCCCGATGCTTCGGCGGAGCGTACCGACCCAGCGCCGTCGGATAATTCTCGATCCGACACCGTCTCTGTCGGCTGCTGGGATGCTGCGATAAGCTGTGCTATCTGCACTAGAATGTCCGACGTCGAGACCTGCGGAGGAGCGGTCTTTCGCTGCTTTGCCGAGGGCAGCTCCGCATCAGATGGCTCCCGCATACTTTTCCTATGCGAACGTCCGGAGTCCATCGGTCTCGAATCCCTGGCTGCCGGATGGTGTGACCTGGTCGCCGAATAATCCTTCATCGGCGAAGCTGGCAAAATATCGGAGGTCACGCAGCCAAGGTGCGGTCGTGTGCGCCGGCGAGAAGAGGAAGCCTTAACAGTCTCTGCGGACTGCTTATACAACGGAGCGTCCCGAGCGACGGACGTATGCTCCGCTAAAGATACATTTTGTACCACAACATCTGGTCCCAGATGTTGTTGTACGAGAGAGGGGCCTCTCTCGCTCGCGGCCCGGCTGGACCTGGACGAGCTAGGAACCGGACTAAAAGGCTTCCTCCGTTCTCGTTCACTATCCGCCGTCACTGGGTGTGCATCTATTATTTTTATAGTGCTCGCATCACCCAAAATTTCCTCTTGGACCGCATCGGACGAACCCGGCTGCCGAACCATTCGGTGAATGGACGCTACACCGGGCGAGCTAGCGGACGACATTTGTCTAATCTCCATGAGCACTTTTGCCGCTAGCTCTGTATTTAATTGTGACGACGGACGCACACTTGAAGAAGATAACATGGAAACATCACCCTGTTCTGGTTCCTCTGAAATAGAAACTGAGAGAGTAGAGTGACCTTGTAGAGAAAGAGCCGGCATCGCTCTTTCTCCAGAAACAACATATCGTGACACACGTTTCCAATGTTTCTCATCCCAATGTTCACATACAGGACAGGGATTAATGCGAGAACACTGACTACAATTAATGCAATAATCATGAAAGTCAGAGGAAGATTTCTTCCTATTACAATTTGAACAAGTTCCCTTCATTGTGAAAGAACAACAATAAGTCCTAGTTACTCGCAAAAACCCCTGACACAAAGATACATAATAACATGATCCATTAATAAATGAAAAAACAATTGCAAAACAAAATAATTTTGAAAAAATATTTTTTCAGAGAAGCCCAAGTTGCTGAAAAGTAACGTTGAGCCCCGATGGATCCGATGGCAAAGTGTGGTCAAAAATTTTAAAATTATATAAAATAATTAATGAGACACTTTCGGATAATATAAATGTATCTTATAATGAGATAAAACTACCTCAAAGGCAAACAGCCCCCCTCAAAAAAGGCTGTTGCCAATGAAAACAAACAGTGTAAACACAGAAGAAAACATGACTCCAGGCACTGAAAAAACTGGCCCGGAATCAGTCATCAATTACACTCTATCTGATGCAAAACAGAGACTCCCAGGGGAGAATCTGCAGAACATCAGATGGAAGATGCAGAACACAAACGTTATACACCCATGGGTGAAAACGTAACTATGGGGAAAATAACAGAAAACATTCTGTAACCAAGCAACTCTCCCAGGGAATTTTAGAAATGAAACTTCTCAAAAATATGCCAAAAGCATGGGAGAATTGCAAGGGGGGACTTTAGAAGGTTAGGGGAGAGGAAACACTGAATAAGCAGTGCAACAATTAGCAAGAATGACAACAAGAGGCGTTTGCCTCGAAAATAGGCAACTTAACATAATTTCAACAAAAAATTTTAAGTACAGCCCTGATTATTTTTTGCCACTTCTTTTTTCCTCTCCTCCTTCTATCCTCCTTAGAATCACATTTTCTCCAAGAATTACGTGTCTGGCATCCTTTAAACTGAGATTTACAAGCACAAAGATCAGTGAGATGTTGACTGATGAAGGGCCAAACAGAGAATGATATTTGGCGCCAATTTCGGGACGACTGCGTCACTGCGCATGCGCAGTAGAGTCGTACTATGGAGGTCCTTTAGGACATGATTTCTTTTTGTTTTGGATGCAAATTTTGGGGATTGGGGGGCAAAATTTGTGTTTGGCCCTGGTTTTTGTGGAGTTAGCACCAGCTAAGTCTGGGTCATTGGTACAGTATAAAAATATTGGTATTGCCTCCAAAAGATTTTTCTATCCGGTTACTTTATAAATTAACTGAGAAGGATGAGAATTTACAGCTTTCTTTAAAAAACTACCCTGATCCCAAAATAAAACTAACTGCATCAGCACAAAATATTTTTAGAAAAAATCTGTCTCATTTAACCATACTGCAAGCAAAACAGTGTCCCAACCCCCATGGAACAATATGGATGTCAATTTTGTTTCCAAAATTGGGGATGCAGCTATATATTTCACCAATATGAAAGGACTCTACCAGTTTATCCTAACAACTGATGTCAAATTTTATTCCACTATCTGATGTAGTAAAATTTTGCCCTGACTAGGAACCCCCAGTATGCCCCTTTTCATCAAAATATGTGATATAATTCATAATTTAATTGATATTGACCCAAAACAAACCTACTGTGATATGAACTTTCCCATCTGTAATAGTTTTTAAATCACAGTATGGCTTTTGAAGACATTTCACATTGTATTTGATGAATATTTTGCAATTTTTGTAAAGGAAAAGCCTCAGTTTTCTCAGTAAAGGTACATAGAGTCATTGGTATGGCACTGACAAAACATAAAACAGTGTTTTTTTCCCAAAAGAATGACCAGTACCTGCTACTGTGATATCTCATAACACTGGTAAGATGCCTAAAACCATCAAATATTGATTCAAAAGTGCTATGCTTATGCTGCAAGTTCCCATAAATGCACTTTCATAACCTTTGTTTTAATCCCCACAGACACCCATTCTGGCAAAAAGATTGAAATTGTTGAAAACATGTTTCCAAAGAGGATGAATCAGACATTTGCTTCAAGAATATAGTGGTATTTGATGTTTAATATACTTGTGTGTGTGTGGAAGGGGGGGGGGGGGGAGGGGGTGTGGGGAGGTGAAAGTTAGTCAACTGCCAATTATTAAAAATGTAGATCCAAGCAAGTGAAAAGCAAAGAAACACCATGTCTGATGAAGAGACAGACATACAGACAGACAGACAGATAGGCTTGCAGTCACACATGTAGGAGGTCTACATGAGAGTACTGAATGGAATACAATGAAAAATATAGTGGAAGAGCCAGGGCAAGGTTGTTAAATTGAAAAATAACTCAGTGGACCATGAGTGCTGAAGCCTCAAAGTAAATCATAAGAAACTGAAAGTGTATGATACTAACTTCAGTCTCTAAAAACATGCTGTTCAGTCTTTCCAAATGTTTATCATCAGCAGAAGGGTTAAATATGTGTGGGAGAGAGGACTTGGTTCAGGGAAAGGGCAATATTTCACAACTGTCACTGTAAATTTATGCTGTATCAGGGGAACCATGACAGCACTAGTACTAGACAACTATATCGGTAGCTATGCACAAATACCATTCACTCACATTTGTAATTTTATTATGTTATTTTCCACTGTAGCCCCACCCCCTCCTTAAATTTGTGTTCCAGGATACTCTTTCAATGAAGGAATTGTTTTCCAACATTTTGAAGAGCATAATATAGAAGAGAAAAACTTCTAAATAATAGTGAATAGAAGGGCAATGTAGGTTTTCTGTCTGTGTTTGAATGGTGATTTGGGAGGGGGTTGGAAGATTTGGAATCCTCCCTGCCCCTAGTAATATGAGGAGAAACCATGGTTTAAATAAATATGTTAATAGGGTAAGATAGGCTGTTAGTTAGCAGCTGCCAGAGGTTATAGTGTGCACCTGGGGAATACACTTGCTCAAGATGTGAATTTTCTTGCATGAACAGCCTTAGTTTTGGAAATATATAGCTTTTATTCCTGACTGTGACAAAAATGTAACTTCTCAAAACAATAAAATGGTTTGGTAAGGTGTATGGTCCCCATATAAATATTTAAATGTGAAATAATCCCCCAAAATAATAACTGAATCTGGTCTGGAAGCCAAAAAACATATTTCCTATAGGTATCACAGAACTAAATATTTTCCCATAGGCGACCATTATAACGTTCGGGTGGAAAAAAATATGATCGCATCACTTTAATTTTGGCATTCATATATCTCTGTCAAGTATAGCCCTTCAGACAACTTTTTCTGATCTGAAAACAGGGGGTCATGCAACAAATAAGACAGAAAAACTGACACAAAGGGAAGTACCGGTCACGTGCACATATTTTTCAGGGAATTCCCTATAAAAACACACAAAAAGTAAATTGTATTTTTTAGGTCCAAAAGTCATCAAATCACCCTCTTTTTTATCAGGAATATTCAACAATAATGCAAGATGTCAACAGAATGTTTCAAACTTTTATTGAAACAATGGATTTTCCCAAGGCTGTTTATTTTTAGAGATTGCATCATTTCCGAGTGCAACATTTTAATGCGGTTCACTCTAATTTCAATATTTAGTTTCGCGATACCTATAAAACAGCCAAAAAGCTTAGAAGTGTAACTGCAGGGCTTCAAGGAGGGATAGGGAAGGAACACTTAACAGTGAAAAAATCATCAGCAAGAATGATGAAGTCTTGGGTATGCCTCAAAATTGGGAAACATGAAATAATTTTTAGAATTTTTATAAAGTTACAGTCCTGAATGTTTCTAACCACCGTTGCTCACTTCCATCATCCATTTCCTGCCTTGGATCCACCAATTTTACCATTGATTTGCATCTGGCATCCTCAAAAAAGAGATTTACAAGCACAGATGTCAGTTCATTGTTGCTGACTTTAGGGACAAACAAAGAATGAAGTTAGCACCAATTCTGGTCTCTTCCTGACCACTGCGCATGTGGAGAGAGTAAAAGTATGGAGGGCCAGATAGGACTTTTAATTTTCGGTTTTGTATGCAAATTCTGGGGATTGGGGGTTCAAAATTTGTATTTGGCCCTTGATAATATCAAGTTTGCACCAGGTAGCTAGTCTGGGCCATTGGTTGTCGTATAAAAATATACAACAAATCTATGAAAATACTGTAAAGCCACTAAAGTGGCTTTCAGCAGTTTTCAATAAAGCCATGATAGTGGCTTCTAGCTCTCAACCAGTTAAAGTGGTGAAATATGAGGCAAAACTCCTGAAAATATTTTTTTTGCATCAGAGCTTACAAGTAGTTAGTTGACATTCATTTCTTTTAAAGTGACAACTTATTTATTTATTTATTGATTGTGGTTTTAGCTGCACTTTGGACAGTGTTACAGGTGGAGTAAGCCGGAGTACCCAGAGAGAACCACTGAGCAACAGAGAACAACTGCAGACTCGCCAACATTCTAACTCCACACAAGCAGTGTTAGCATTGGTTGAACACAAGTGCACCACTGACGAGCAGTACACAATGCCACCAAAAGATGCATCTCATTTCTTTTGATGGTGCACTTCAGTAGGATATATCTTATCTTTCCTATGCCATATCCAATGCCTAGCCAAAATTGCAATGTTTTGTTCTCCAGTTACTTTTATCACTGTACATTGAGTTGCAACACCTATACACACAGAAACTAATCATTAAGCATCTTGATATTTTACAAAATACATTCCTATGATAAAAGTAACATCCACTTACTTAAAAAAACACTTGCCTTAATTGTCTCTGGTGACTACTTCAGTTTCCCAAACTTGGCATCTTAATAAAGTTAAGTCCCCATAGAGTAGATCTTCTGTTTGTCAGGCCATTTTTTGTAAAATTGCATGTGGCAGGCAGTTTTTTACTTTATTTTTTATTTTTGTAATTATTCTTTTGCCACAAAAAGTTCAGGTTCTTAGTTTGTTTTACGTGTTAGGTCTCATAATCTACTACAGAATAGCAGGGGTGGTGATATATTTTGTCCCTTGAGTGCAAGAATGCTTTGCTTAAGCATTGCAAAGTCATGTTGTACTCAAGGGACAAATTTTTATCAATTTTATTAACTCTGTAAAATACCAGACATAAACCATTTAATTTTATTTTTTTTAAGTTTGCATTGGTTATAAAAAGAGAGCATGTGACAGCCAAAAGGATCATGTGGAAGGGCCTGAGAAACAGATCTTTAACTTTTTTTGGCCCCAGCTTTTTATTGATTGAATATGCTATGGATCTTACCACTATTATGGCAGTGAAATATGCTTTCTTGTCTTCCGTAGTTAAGAAATTTGCACATCTTCCTGAGAGAATAGCTATGCCAAAAAGCATAGCTGCATACGTTCTTCCCAGATGTATGTGTAGTGAGTCAAGTTTGTCAAGTGTTGTCTGAAAATTAAAAAATAAGAAATAATAAATTTATCAAACATGTTAATGAAATAAAAATGAAGCACACATAGAATTTTGTTTTTCTTTTACAATCAACATTTTCCTCATAAATGTATATGTACCTTCTACAGTAATATAAACGAGCAGTTTTATTCCCATTCAGGTGAGTAGAGAGCATAAACAAATATTAAGGAGTTCCACAAAAGGGGAGTACAAATTTCAAAACTTTGAAAGAACAAGATTTTGCTGATTTTGACAGTTGTAAAGGTTTTTATGGGCTGTAGCAGGATTTGCACACATTTGAGCAGGGATGTTAGCTAGAATTAATAAATAAAACAAGAAGAATGTTACTAAGGTAACACATGCCCCTCCCCCCTCCCCTTGTGACCTTCACCTTGCAGATGCAGTGGAAACTATTATATGTGACATACCTTCCGACTGTCCTTAACATTTGTAAAAAGTTTAACAATTGTACTACTACTTGTTTCTGAGTTATGGCTGAGACAGGAATATTGACTGATTTTAAGTGTGACCTTGAAATGTGACCTTGACTTTGAAGGTACGAACCCGGTTATGGTATGTGACAAATCCTCCCATGGTCCTTTATAATTGTGTGAATTTTGATGACTGTGGCCCTAACAATTTTCGAGATATTGGCTCGGACACACACACTCGGACACACACACGGACAGACATATGTACACTTCAATCACTACTATATGCCACCCGACTTAAGTAAATAATGAAAAACTAGATGTGTACATGTGTCAATACATGCCTACACTAACGAAAAAAGTCCGGAAAATTATAAATTCAAAGTAATTTGTATATTTTTATACTTACCAATGGCCCAGACTAGCTGGTGCTTAACTCAAAGTTATTAAGGGACAAACACAAATTTTGAACCCCTCCCCCCCCCCCAATAATTTATTATTTATTTATTGATGTTTAAGGTCACATATTTATGCACAATGGCTAATCATGACCGTGACAGTTTTACAGGTGGAGGAAGCTGGAGTACCCGGAGAGAACCACCAAGCAACGACGGCAGCTGCCCGCTCCCCAACATTGTAACCCCACACTGCAGCACAGGCAGGGTTAGATTGGTTGAAGACATACGTACGCCTTAGTATACAGCATCATCGTGCCCCCATGCGGGCAATGGAGATGAAGTGTCTTGCCCAAGGACACAACACGCATTGCCGCAGGTGGATTCGAACCGAGGACCTCTCGGCTTGCAGCCTGCACCTCTACCTACTGAGCCACCACGCTCTCCGAACCCCCCAATCCCCCAAATTTGCTTGCAAAATCGAAAATTAGAAGTCCTATCTGGCCCTACATACATTTACTCTCCGCGCATGCACAGACATCAGGAAGTGACCAGAATTGAAGCCAACATCATTCTTTGTAGAAGAGAGTACTACATAAAAATTCAGCAGGGAGGTATGAGTGCCCACTCATGGGAGGGCCATATTCGTCTAGGCCATTGGTAAGTATAAAAATGTACAAATTACTTTGAATTTACAATATTTTTACACTGTAAACCAATGGCCCAGACTAGCTGAATCATAAAAAGGTGGAGGGCCTAGGACTTTAGAATTAGTAGATCAACATAATTCCAATCCTGTAATCCAAGGTGAAAGGAAATTAAAACAAGGGGTTGTAAACTATCGTTTTAAGATGGAGACCTAAAACCTAAAACAGACACCAAGAAGAAAATACTGGTGCTTCTTCTCCAACCATGCAAGCCATATCCATATTGAGGAGAGGAGAAGCATGGGAATAGGGAGGCAGTTGGGAGTACAGGGGTAACCAAGGCCTTCTCGTCCAAGAATTGTGACAAATCAGCGGCTGGCCAAAGTTTTATTATTAGTATTGCCATTGTGCCCAAATTAGACTGATCTAAAGGTCTGGGTTTTGTTGCAGTGAAAAGTGATTCAAGTCAGAATTAGGTCTCTCAGCGTTAAAATAATACTAGAGGTACTGTGAGCAAGCTCACAAAGTGATACCCCTCGCGCCTCAGTTGTTGCGCTTACGAGGACACAACCATATGATGTAGCAATTGAAATGTATAAGTTAGATTATCTCCCCTTGGAAATGTCAGAACGGAATTATATTGCTTCATGCACACCTTCATATGGAGTTCTTCCATTGTGTAAAGTTTCATGAAAATTCTTCAAACGGTTTAGGAGGAGGTGTGCTTATAAGGACGGACAGACGGACAGATGGACAGGGTGATTCCTATATACCCCCCAAACTATGTTTGCGGGGGGTATAATTATTAGGAATTACATGTCTGTCTCTCTATACAATAATAGAGAAGACATATCATACAAAAGGAGCCCAGTTCAAGTAATTCCGCATACTTAGCATGAAGACTCTGCTACATGGATGGAACAAAGTTCCCAATTTTCAAGGTTAGCCTGGAATAAGCCCCAAAAATTAGGATGGCGTATTTGAGAATGAGAGAATATCCCCCACAAACATACGTCATATACAATAAAACTCCAGCTGCATGCAGGTTATAATTACAGACAAAACATCTTCCCTCATAGTTAGATACCTTTCAAGCCGGAGGAGAGGTAAAAAATCCCCCCCTCCCCCCCCTTTTTCTTTTGAAGGAATCTTCAAAAAAAAGAGGGGAGCGCTCTGGAATCAGTAAAAGAGGTACCAAAAAGCATTATAAATATTTGTCGAATAGGCACTCGGGTATTAATTTGTTATTAATAAATGGTGCTTAATGCCACTTCAGAAGTTAAGACTATAGCGAAGATCCTGGTAATTAAAATTGCCTGCTATATAACATACACCGGAGACTGCATACGCAGATAGGTCGAAAACTGGTGATATAATATATAACATACACATCCAATCCAACCACAATGAACAATCTCTGGAGAGTAAACACACTTCTGAGGTAAACCCACAGGCGACCCCATTCAGGTGTATAATAAATTCCAGTAACAACACTTCCAGATAGGTACTATCTGATATCTATGACACTACAAACATGTGAATATACGAGTTGAGTACCGACATTAATAGAAACCTAGATCTAGATATGGAAGTAGGTATGATTAACAGGCTCCGATACAGTCCGTCCCCAAAATAATTCATAATTTCTAAGGTCAATAACATACAATAAAGTGTCAGCCTAATAATTATTATGCGCGTGAGTATTAAAATCCCGCATGTAATCATCTGAATACCAGTTAACTGGTTTTGCAGCCTCCGTGGTCCCAAAGACTAGGAATTTATGATGAAATATGCGCTCGTATATGACATACCGACGAATAATCACAGGAAACCAACCAACTAAAACGTGGACGTGCCCATGAGGTCGCCATAGAACACGACCCAGTCGTCAATCAAGAAATGCATGTATGTATTTAAACTCGTACGAGGCCTGCGGGAAGAAAACTACGTGTTGCCTGGTAATCGCCTCTGAACACATTGGTGTTGAGGGAGGGGGGATTCGAAGTCATATCGAACCCTCCTCACCCGCATTACTTAATCATTCTTGTGTTAGTCCTAAAATAATATAGGAACCGCAATGGTTCCCTCATGTCTGACTCCATTATGCCACTATGGGTGGAAAAGGACGTGAAGAACAAAAACGTCCCCTGATAAAGAAGGTCCTCTCGTGGAGGAAGCTTCCGGGGAACGTCCCATAACAGACACTTGAGAAGACTGATCCACGGTTTCTGTGATGACAGAGGTGCTGCTAGTAGGATTCACAACGAGACTGTTTGATCCTAAACATAATCTACTGAATCAAATGAATTGGAGGATACGTGAATCCTATCATCCATCCCCATGAGATCAGCAAAGCGTCTACTGCTAACGCTCAATGGTCTGGGCATGGCAACACAAACGATGGTAACTGATTGTTCCAGTGTGTCGCAAATGCATCTATCATGGGGCGATCCCTCTGGTAGCAAATCTGCCCAAATACTTGTTTGCTGAGAGTCCACTCCAATTGCAACACACGACCTTTCCGAGAGAGCGAGTACGTTCAGATGACCCGGTATAGAAAGATGAACATAATGATTCATGACGTGTTAGGAAAATCTTCTCTGTTAGTTGGCATAACGGAAATGAATGGGTGCCATCCTGGATCCCAAAGTACACTATTACTGTCGAGTTGTTCAACCAAATTTGAACATAGACGTCTGTTATTATGTGAATCTAATGTTGGAGAGCTAGCTATAATTAACATCATCTCCTTATGTTTATGTGTTACTCCTGGAACCAAGGGTCCCAAAGACCCTGACACTCCAAGACAGCGGGGACTAAGGGTCGTACCCCAACCCGTCCGACTCACATCTGTCATAATTGTGAAAGCCGGATCCGGCAATTGCACCCTAACCACTAAATATCTGTCCAATTTGAACCATTGTTTTACTTGGTCCGTTAAAACAATACTGGTTCAAGCGAAAGCGTCTTCACACTCCAGTTCTGAGTAAAGAATATCTGGAGGGGGGACGTGCGCGCAGGTGGCCCATTGGAATGAGATCCACAGCAGCTCCAACAGTCGCATGAATTCCCCCACTATTAATGCGTCTGAGTGTACACAAAAGCGAGCATAACAACTGACTAATTCTGCTCTGAGTAACGGCAGACGAACCAGATTGTTGTGAGTCTCAAAGCTCGATCCCAAGTGAATAGACGACTTGTATGGAGCTAGATCCGACTTTTTCTAATTTACGATGAAACCGAGACGTAGGAGTGATAGAAGCAGACTCTGAACATCGTTCTGAAGAATAATTCTGTTGCTGTATCCCTGTAGAAGGTCGTCCAAGTAAGCCGACGTTACCGCAGACAAATGCACTCGTAAGTAAGACATTACTAAGTTCATTATTTGAGTGAAACGGAGTGCTGAAATGAATATTCGAATTAGAATAACAAACAACGCTTATTTGAATACAGAATCAGTATTCGAATATTCGTTCCTCCAAGCAGTTTGTCCAAAAAATCATAGAGAACATCAAACGACCATTCATACTTTGTTACGCGATCACCCTCAAAGGTAGAAATTGACAACAAACTGTTAGGCAGTTGGGAATAATTCCCTTTCATGATTAATCTGAACGATACAATGCACATGTCCTTGATAGTGGATACATGCTGTTTAATTATAAAACAATGCATTGAATCACACTTTCACACAAATCAGACTTGCGTTCTGTGCCGTTCATAACGTCGGGATTGTCAGCATCAACTGAAACTCAGCGACGAAGTGATGTTTGGCAGCATTTTGACAATTTGTTGGACGAAAGAAAAGCCGAGTGTAAATTATGCCATGTTAAGCTTGTGTACCATGGAACAACATCAAACCTTAGAAACCACCTGAAACTGAAACACAAAAGCCTCAGATTCAGACTTTCATCAAGTGACCAGTCGCAAAGTTCGGGTGCCTCGAAAAACATTTCTGGCGAATTTTCTCGGAAAAAGTTAACCCTGCATGCTTTCGAAAGGCAAATGATGCAGAAAAGTAAATGGAAGTCGGGCACACGTCCTTTAGTGGAAATGCCGCTAAGCATTGTAAATGGGAAGGGCTTCAAAACATTTGCAAGAGAACTGAATTCATCATATTCTGTTCCCTCTCATACAACAGTGAGAAATTACCTAAATTACTATTATACAGATCTGAAAACGAAACTAGTCAAGGATCTGAATAAACAGCCACATGTAGCCTTCACTACAGATACCTGGACAAGAGTTGCAACAGAGAGCTATATAATAGTTCAGCTCATTACATTGACAGCAGCTGGAAAATGTGCCACCGTGTTTTGTGCATTATAGAAATTTCAGAAAGTCACACGGGGGAGAACCTCGCACAAAAAAGACATTATGAATGAGTTCTGTATATTCCCTCAGTCGTACTCGATAGTGAGTATCACCACAGACAATGCTGATAATATGGTAGCTTGTGTTCAAAACCTGCAATGGTGTCACATAAGGTGTTTTGGTTATACACTACAACTTTCCATGAAACGTGGACTTGACTTAACTGATGTGTCTAGGGCAACTGCCACAACGCGTAAGCTTGTTGGGACATTTTAATAAATCTTCTATTGCAACGCACGAATTGCACATCCAACAAAAAACAACTTCACTTGAAAAAACATTCTTTGATACAGGATGTTTCCACACGATAGAATTCAAGCTACTTTATGTTTAAGCGTCTTCTGGAACGACTAGCAATTTTTGCTGTTATTCACAATTCCCAGGTTGTGAAACCGGACATCGCCCGAACTCTTGAACTGGAGGATAACAATTGGCATACTATGGAAGAGGTCGTTCCCATAATGAAACCACTTTAAATGACTACAGCAGCTTTGTGTTCAGAAACATCCGCCACTGCAAGTATGATATTCCCTGTGGTCTTTGGTTTACTGAACGTGCATTTAACAGCAGTAGTCTCAGATAATGCCATTACTAAAAAGTTCAAGATGGCTGTATCTCAGGAGTTACGAGAATGCTTTCTGTCATCAACTGATGAGGAGTTTTGTCAACATCCATGTCTCATAGCAGCAGCACTCGATCCCAGATATAAGTCACTAAAATTTTTGACTGTTTCACAGAAAAATTTATTGAAACAAACAATTATTTTCAAATTAGTCAGCCTTGAAAAGGAGCATGAGAAAGAAAAAAAACGTATTAGAAGAATTACAAAATCCAAGTTCGGAGACTTGTTCCTTTCATCATGGAGAACAAGGTAAAGGCAAACATCATTTGAAGAGGAATACAATGGAATTCATGTTGGGTGAATACTACAAATCAAGCATAGAGCCGTCTGCTCAAACAACCGGTGAAGATGAACTAAATGTATATTTTGCTGAAAAAGTGTTGTGTTCAGAGGGCAACGTGAATCGAAATCCTTTGAACTGGTGGTCTGCCAATGCTCATAGGTTCAGATTATTAAATAGGCTGGCACCTGAATACTTATCTATTTCTGGCACGTCGGTTCCTTCCGAGAGAATTGTTTCTGTGACAGGTAACAAAGTGACGAGCCTGTTTAGAGCTTGAAACTGTTAATGAACTGATATTTGTCAAAGAGACTTTGAGAGAAGGAATCCGAGACGACATTGATGAAAATGACGGCCATTAGGTCAAAGCTGAGGTATTAAATTATTAATGTATCGAAATTCCATCCTGAGGAGAAATTTTTTTTATCGCACCATTCACACCTCGGAGGCTCGGATATTACACACTGGAATTGTACGTAATATCTGAGGTGCGACTTGTGCGATAAAAAAAAATTCTCAGTGTGGAGTTTCGATGCATTAATACCCGGCTTTGACCTAATGGCCTTCATACTGTAGAGACCTTCACTGTTCACACCAATAGCTTGGAAGTCATTAACAATGGAACCACCAGTTCTGTAATCTGTTACATTGTTACGTTTCATATGCTGGAGATCATAACAGCCATTTTAAGTTTTAGAATTATAAAAATTACATTGAATTTTATTTTGTCACATTTTCTGATGATCACTTGCCACTTGGAGTTGGAAAGCCATTCAGAGTAGAAACAAGAATGTTGTGCCGCCAACTTGTTGTCAAGGGAAGGTCAGCGAACTTGAGCGAAAGCTACAGCTTCCTCGTCGAGATCTAGCCTCCATGTTGGGGGTGTCAGAACTCCCCTCTTCTTCTACCGACCCTTCCATCAAAGGGCTTGAGTCTCAAGGTAGGAGGGGGGAGGGGCAAGGGGGGAAATTGTGAGCCAAGATCCTGTGCTTCAGTAAGACTACTTGCTATCTTAAGCCAATCTGGGCTTGTAGTTGCAGTCCAGGAAGGCCTAAGCTGGTAAGGGATCTTACCGAGACTAAGCATTTGAAGTGGTGGGGGTGGAGGTGGGGTGGCCTGGGAGGGGGGGGGGGTGGCAGCCTGGGAGGGGGGGCGGTTCGGCAAGAATCGTGAACCCAGGTCCCATGTTTTTCACAACTTGCTACCTTAACGTCCTTAAGCCTATTTAGGCTTGCAGTCCAGGAAGGCCTAAGCTGGTAAGGACTAACGAGTCCTACTAAGACTAGGCATTTGCGTGTGTGTGGGGAGGCCTTACTTGTAAAAAAAAGTTTTAATGCTGATCTGAGCAGGCCTTGCCATTCGAGGTGTGCTATCCCGCAAATGATATTTCTGAGAGCACATTTTGTTCAACTTTTCTTCCGCAATATGAAATGAGGAAAGGGTCAGGTAACTAAGGTTGTTGGAACCTTTTCATGACTTGAAACATATTCCCGCCAGAAATCCCCATTCAGTGGAATAGCCTACATTGTGCGAATAGGTAAACTTCAAACTGTTTGTGACATTTATCTTAGAAGTGATTCTGTGAATAGAAACAAAATAGGAGTACATCATCATCAGAGAATCAAACTGAAGCCACTCAAGGTAAGAGGCTCTTTACATTTAAATATGCCTACTTACAAACCCATTGGAGAATTGTTAACTAATATAAATAAATCGGCCATCACTTCGAATGCTCGCCATTGTAAACTTGTTATCCGGCTCAAGTCTATTACCAGTCGGAACGTGCCGTCTGGCTTTGGTATGAGGAACAGGTGACTGTAAAAATCTTGAGAATCCTGATTCTTGATGACTTGTATTGCTTCCTTTGATAAGAGAGCCTATACCTCCGGTAGGAGAAACTCTCTTATATATGCAAGAATTTGATGGAAGATTTGCCCAACGCGGACAACTTGTTAGTGGGGTTTTACTCAGAATGATAGCTGTAAACCATACGAGACTACACCTCTCACCCACTGATCTTCTGTGATTGTTATCCAGTTTTTTGGGGGAGCTTGATAACCTTCTGTCAACTGGCCAGCAATAGAGGTCTAAACCATCACCTGTATGACCTGCAAGGCTTACTGGAGAAGGAACCATGTCCTCCATGCAAAAAACCTTGTCTTGTCGGCCTAGGGGCATCTGATCAGGCCTACGCCCCTTTCCCGAGTCGCTATACGGACGACCTCCAGAGTAATTATAAGAGGGTTGCTTGTACCCTCGTGAGGAGTTTCCTATTGACAATTTTTGTCTGGAACGCCCTCCTTTACTCTTGTCTGCTGAAGCGGGTCGTTGAAATGCAGACTTCAAAAGCAGAGCACTAGACGCTTTCTTAGTAGCCTGTTCACAGACTAACGAAAGCTAGTTGTCAAAAATAGAATGTCCAGAAACCGGAGCGACTAATAGAGAGCTTTTCCCCTTGTCATCATATCAGTGATGATGATGCAAGGGCAGCATCACGTCTGATTAACTCCAGATTAGCCACTGTAAGGGCGGAGTTATACGTGGTATACATAATTGCCCTAGAAAGGACTCTAAGAGAGAAACAAACATCCTAAAATTCCTTTCCCTTGAGACGTTGCGTCATAGCTCTTGTAAGGTGATCTGTGTAAGACATCAAGTCCAAATTCGCTCTATTTGAAGAAATTGCCATCTCAATTGTGTCTGAGCGAATAGTGAATAATAGAGGTAAGGATACCTCTAGATCCCAAGCCTGCTCATCCAAATGCAGAAGGACTCTCTGAAGATCTTTCCCGACCGTTTTTAAATGAACGGGGTCCAAAAAATGGTATGTATATGGAAGATGAAGATAAGAAACCGCCTTCTTCCTCACACTCATGAGGATAAATACGGCGTTGTCTATATGGCCGAAGGCCACCGACACCTGCATAAACTGAATCAGAAAAGAAAGGACTTCCTCCTTTGTCCGGACAAAGTCTGTGCTTAATGACGCCAGCAGTTTCTCTCTTGTCATCGCAGCAATCTGATGCGGCCGAACAAAAGCAGGGTAGTATTGATGGATGAGTCATCGCAACCATGTACTGTTCTGAAAGGGAAGGGTAATCCTCTTCCTTATCCCTTTCACCATCCGAGAGAATCAGTTGCGAATCTCGGTCCATTGCATCTGTGCAAACAGACGACTGGACTGACCCAGCACTATCCGACAGCTCAGATTCTGAGGAAGGCTGCATATGCACTTGCTGGGATGCTGCAATTAGCTGCGCAATCTGCAACAGCAAGTCCATCATCAAGGCCTGAGGAGCAGCGGTTTTCCATTCCTTAGCCGCATGCTGCTCCTGGGACGATGTGTCGGAAACGGATCCTTTCTCCTAACGTCCCGATGACCAAGGACTTGTCTCCCTAGCTACTGGTTGGTCTGACTTCACGGGTGAAGAGTGGTTCCTTCTTCATACAGCAGGCTGGATATCCGAAGTCGGGTAGCTAGGATGCGGTCGTGTGTGCTTAAATAATGTAGTGGAGAAAGCTGGGACTGAAGCTGGTCCCGGCTGCAGACTAGACAGAGCGTCCTGAGTGGCAGGCAGACATATGCTCCGTCTCGTGCAAGTTTCCAACTAGAAAACTTCATTTAGGCCTTGTGAAACATATCGGAGGAATCCTTGACTGAAGCCGACCCTGGCTCCGGCTTGTGCAAGTTTCTCAAGACAATATCTGACCCAACGTTGCTAGATTAGAGGGGAGGGGGGGCTCTCCTGCACGCGGTCTATGCAGACTTCCTCCCAATTTCTGTCATCTCAGGGTGAGCTATTTATATAATAGTGCTCTACCCAATCCACTTCTTAGACCGCAACGGACTTACCCAGCATCACGGCAACCACAGACGGAGTACCGCTTCACCGGTCGAGCTAGCTGCTTGCAAGAGATTAAAACCTCCACCAAAAGGCCCTAACTCTTGCAATAATGAGCACTGCAGCTAGCTCTATATGCTCCATGGAGCGTGACGATGGTAGCACACTTGGATGGGTGTCAGAATATCATCACCATCTTCATGTCCCTCTGAAATAGAAACCGACAGAATGAATTAAAACACGGAAAGTGGCTCTGATCCTCAAAACCTCACAGCCAAAAACCACGACACCCGACTCCAACAGCAGTCATCCCAGTGCAACACAAGAATGACAAGAGTCCGCAGAAGTGTATCAACTAATGTCGATATCAGTTTTCCAAACTCCACAACAATATCGGTCGGTGAAAATTCTGATGAATCGTTAAGTGTTCCGGGTGATATGAAGGAAATAAACGATAAATCAAATACAACCAGTGTTTCACATGATATAAAGGAAATAAACGGTAAATTAAATACTGCTGTGGACAAACTGAAAGAGTTAATAACGAGGGCGGAATTCGCCAAAACAATGAATAAACAGATGAGTAAAATAGAATTCGCTATCGAAATAGACAAAATTAAAACGGATATAATTGAAAAACTAAAGTTAAAACTTAATCACTTAGAATCAAGAATATTCAATCTAGAAAAGGGTATGGATAAACAGGTGAAAGAAAATCAAAGGTTTGCTACTACTTGTGATAGACTGCGGGTTAACAATATTAAGGAAAAATATCGTCTTCAACGATATTGAACAATATAGTAGAAAGGACAGCATACACATTTATGGTGTGGAGGAAGGAACCAACGAGACAATTGAACAATGTACAAATAAGGTTAAAGACTTTATTACTCATAAACTGAAAGTACAGATTGGTATGCAAGATATATCAATAGCTCACCGTCTTTCAGGTCCAACACGTCATACAAATAAAAAAACAATTATTGCCAAATTTATCTCAAGAAAAATAAAAAGTAAGGTGATTGAAAATCGCAAACAGTTGAAAGGTACGGGTATCGTAGTTACAGATGACTTAACAAAACTAAATTCACTCCTCCTGAACAAAGCATTTCGTTCACCTATAGTAAAAAATTCCTGGTCATCAAATGGAAAACTCTTCTTGAAAATGAATACTGGACAAATCCATCGGTTCAGAACCGAGGAAGAACTAAATGGACTATTGGGCGACGCGAATACAGCTGGCAACATCACTGAACAGGATGACTTGTTTCCGGACGGAAGTTTTTTCTAGCACCTTGTCATTAATACCCGAATTAACCAAAAATATGTGATCTTTTACAGATTATCATAGTTCTATTTGTCGATATCGATCGTTGGTCTAATTCGTCCGACCATGTTTGCAAAATTCCCCTCCCCCCCCCTCCCTTTGCCACCGTCTCCATGGTTACAGCTTGCACAAAAGTATAAATTTTATAGTAAATTTCCTTTCTTATTATACCTACCGAAATTGTTTACAACAGGCTTGCACTACAGTGGAAGAACCTAACTCGGATAAAATACTCTCTATTTTAATCTTTCCCAAGATTTGGGAAAGAAAAGTGGTGTAAAAACACCACGAAAAAATAAGCCAAAACTGGGCCGAGTGCCATCGGCACACACCCAGTAAGGGACGCTCTTCCATAGTACAAATCCCTGACTTCCGTCACAGTGCGCAATGCATCAATTCGTCATTCTTTTGATTCCGAACAACACAGGAGTTATGTGATCAGCGGGGAGGAAGGATTCTTACCCGAATAAGAAGACGGGAGGGCCTCCATGTAAACAATTTCGGTAGGTATAATAAGAAAGGAAATTTACTATAAAATTTATACTTCTTATCAACCTACCTCAATTGTTTACAACAGGCTGAATAGACAAAAGGCTGGAGGGAATCACATAACCAACCCACACACAACTCAATAGCACTGGGACCATGGACAGAGGAAGAGATCCCTAGGCCTATCAAACCATAGCATCACAAACATTAGAAAAGCCAATGAAAGATGAGGCGTATGGTGAAGTGCAACGCACAGACAGAAAAGGGCAGTAACAGCACAAAGCTGGAACCGACCCTGAAAAAAGCTGAAAAGCTTGGATAGATAACATCCTGAGCCGAAGAAAGAGGGCCCCAAGGGTCTCTGTCGGCTCCTGCAACTGTCGCAGAGAAAAGGAGAATGTAGCATTTCTCCAGAAGGCTGCCAGTATAACATCAGTCATCCGACAACATGACAGAGTTATTAAAAGAGGAAGACAATGCACGCACCTCCTGGCAGAAAAAACAATTGGTAATACAATCACCAGTAGCTAGACGAGCGGAAGCTGCAAGAATAGCAAGACAAGTCCATCAAGAAATGAATGCAGGAGAGATCTGGCATGTGGGAAAATGCATATTCATCCAGGATAAAGGCATGAACGCCCCCACCCCCAAGCAGAGCAGCGCCCAAGAAAGTGACCATCTTGGAGTAAACTGCAAAGTCCTAGGCCTTTTCAAGGAAAAGAGCTGAACAAGCTTGGAGAGGCACGGATGAGTGTCGAAACAATGCGGTATCACATAGGAAAAAATGTCTCCGAAGCATGGACAAGTACACATAGCTGGAAACCCCCAGAAACAAACATATACCAGAAAACTCTGCAAGCAGTGTGATCGAAGGAGTGACAGAAGCAACAGAGTGATCACACACCATCGACAGAAGAACCTTCCACTTAGCCACAGAGGCTAAACCAGTGGAGTGAGTGCCTCCTTGAAGAAAAGCAACTCCACTGCGTGTCTCGAAAAACCACTACGGAGGAGACAGGACCCGATAAAAGACATGTGCGAAGGCACAATGAAGTCGGGTCAACTTGAAAACCTCCCTGGCGACTTTGGCAAAGAAAGTCGCGAGGTAGAGGGAGACATGCCGGAACCGCCGCTAACAGAGAGCGGAGCAGAATGATCCACACCCACCGAAGCGATGGATGTGATCGAAAGGATTCGACGACTGCAGGTTCATATCTGGGTGAGAACCTGAGGCGGAATCGGAACCGGTAGGAAGGTGTAGAAGAACCTTCCACTTAGCCACAGAGGCTAAACCAGTGGAGTGAGTGCCTCCTTGAAGAAAAGCAACTCCACTGCGTGTCTCGAAAAACCACTACGGAGGAGACAGGACCCGATAAAAGACATGTGCGAAGGCACAATGAAGTCGGGTCAACTTGAAAACCTCCCGGGCGACTTTGGCAAAGAAAGTCGCGAGGTAGAGGGAGACATGCCGGAACCGCCGCTAACAGAGAGCGGAGCAGAATGATCCACACCCACCGAAGCGACGGGTGTGATCGAAAGGATTCGACGACTGCAGGTTCATATCTGGGTGAGAACCTGAGGCGGAATCGGAACCGGAAGGAAGGTGTAGCCGACAATACCATCCCAAAGGAGGGCCAGAGCGTCCACGGCGAAAGCCAGAGCATCTGGACACAGGGACACGAAAGTGTCCACCTGATGGTTCCAACTAGTCACAAGAGATCGATGGAACCCGCCATGTGGAGCATCCACCTGGTGGAAATGACCCTGCCCTGACGGGACAGGGAGTCGGCTAGGACGTTCAGGCGACCAGGAATGTGACGAACAGCCACCCCGGCGCGGACATCCTGAGCGAGCAGTATAAGATCCCAAGCCAATCGTACATTGGAACAGAGTGCGTGCTGCCCTGGTTCCGAATGTAAGCAACCACCGTCGAATGGTCGGACAACAGAAGGACCTGGCGGTTCGATAGGTGAGGGATCCACTGCCTGAAACGCAGAAGAAGAGCAAGAAGCTCCTTCTGGTTGATGTGTAGAGCTGCATGATCCTGGTCCACCATCCCGTGAATGGAAAGACCTAGAGGATCCAACATCGCACCCCATCCGAGATCGCTGGCATCTGCCATCAGAATGCGATCGGACATGGGGAAGTCCAACGGAACACCTTGCGAAAGCCACTGGACATCCGCCCAGAGGAGAAGGTGTGGATAAAGATAGTCTGGAAACTGAAGCACCAGATCCAGAAAATCTACATTCGGCCTCCAACGACTGTGCAGAAAGTGTTGGAGAGGTCGGACACGCAGCCGACCTAGAGGAATGAGATCCGTCACCAAACAGCAGAGATCGATTAGCCGGAGAAAACTCCGAGCCGTCGCGGATGTGGACTGGGACAGAGTTGGAGCAAAAGCTGAGAGAATCACAGCCTTGGCCTGGGGAACCGCCACCAAATTGAATTGTGTGCGGAAAGCCATCCCCAGGTGATAAAACAACTGAGAAGGGACCAGGTCCGACTTCTCCTCGTTGACTCTGAAACGTAGCGACGTGAGCAAGCTCAACAGAGTGGCAACATCCGACTCCAGGAAGGCAGCATTGGAATGCCCCTGGAGGATATCGTCCAGATATGCCGAAGTAGTCACCCTGGACTGTATGCGATGGAAAGCTATCACATGCGACATCAAGTCTGGTGAAAGACCAAGGAACCAGGTTGAGGCTGAAAGGCATGGCCTTGAACTGGTAAACTCGCCCCAGAAAAATGAACCTGAGATACTTCCGTAACGCCCAATGAATCGGAACGTGAAAGTAAGCGTCTCGCTGGTCGAAGCTGGAAGCGAAATCTCCCTGGTGAATTGAACGGAGGACCGACCTGAAAGTCTCCATGCTGAACTTGGGAGCAATGATAGACTGGTTCAGGAAACTCAGATAGAGAACCGGTCGGAGTCGGCCATCCTTCTTCGGCACCAAGAACAGGCGGGAATAGAAACCCACTGACCTAATGTTCTTGATGACCTCAATCGCCCCCTTTGTCAGGAGATTGTCTATCTCCGTGGACAAAAGTTCCAGACGTAAAATGTCTGAAGGAACTGTGGTTGGAAAAGGCACCCCAGACAGAGTGGAGTGCCGTCGGAAGGATATTCGCAGCCCGGACCAAACAACATCTAACATCCAAGGATCGGATGTGATGGTGGCCCACGGTCTGCGAACTCTGCTATCCTTCCTCCAACCTGGGACGAGTCGAGGTGAGGACCTTCATTGCGAACCCCCACGAGGCTCGCGAGAGGAGAAAACACCTCTACTGAATGAAGAATCCTGGGAGTTCCCTCAAGACTGCCGATGCTTACCCTTACCCCTTGAGTAAGAAGTAGAAGCGGTGGCAGAAGGATCAGCCCCTTTTGCTTCGCAGAGGAAGCAGAGGGTACTTGTTAGGCTTGGAACGGCCCGTGCCTACCCTAGAAGGCTGATCAAGCTGAAGAAACAGCAGCTGATCGTTGGAATGACGTAGGACGTCATCCCGGACCGTCAACACAGAATCATGGAAAAGTTGCGGACCTACCTGTCAAAAAAGCAGATCGAAGAGCAGCGTACTGCTCCTCAGGAAGGGATCGGCCTGTGTCCCGCACAGAGTCCCTTCGAACTAATTCCAGATTAGCCGTGTTACAGGCATGCGCGTGAGTAAGATGCATGAGCGCCTTGGACAGCACACGCAAAGGAGCCTGTACCTCGTCAATCTTATCTGAAGGCAGATAAGCAGCAAAAGCTGAGACGACGTGATCGGAGAGAGAAAGCATACCAAGCATCTCTCTCGATAAGCCCACTGTGGACTCCAGAGTCGTCATCGGAATGATGGCAGACTTGGACTTGGAAAGCCAGAGGGAATTGGAGTCCTGATCCAAAAACCATCAAAGTCTGCTAGACCGACGGATTGGCGGAATCGTAGGAACGATAACGCGCCGGAGGCAAAAAGGTGTCAACCCTGGTGAAGAACGAAGCCTTCATAGCCTTGGAACTTAGCTTGGAGTCCAAGGCTGAAAATGCTTCAACCAAATGTACCGAAGGGCACGGTCGAAGACGCCCAGAAGCAGGTTGCTCCATAGACTGTTGGCACGCGACCGATGATCGCGGCCTGGCTGACACTGTCGACTGGTTAGATGGTTTGAGATCCGGAAGGAACCCAAACACGAAATCAAGAGCTGCCCCCAAGTCCGAAGACTGCTGGCTCTCGACATCAAGCATGTCTGACTCTTCCCCTGAGTCGGAAGACACATAGCCCATCGTGGGCAAACCAGCCGACGCCTCCCATGGTGTCGGAACACCAGGGGATCAGAAAGCGGCCTGTTTCTAATCCCGGGAGGCGGCGCCATAGGAGGCGCCTGGAAACCACTCGCTGCCTCGCTGGAAGCAACAGGAAGGCTCATTGACAGAACCTGAGTGAGTAAGGAGAGGGCCTCCCAAAGCTCACTGCCCGTACTGGCCGGTTCGACAGGGGAACAAACCGGCAAAGTGGCTTCACCGCTGACCCTCTGAACCAGCGAAGGGTCACGATCCTCCAAAAGACCCGACATGGGACGACGGGCGGCAGCCGAAAACGTCTGAAGCCAGACGTGTATAGGGGTGTGACACACCCCGAGGATCAACATAGCAGGAACTCATGAGAGTCACTGCTGACCTCTGCAGGGCAGAAGGTCCAGGCTGCACAAAAGACGTTGGACCCCCAAAACAGGTCGTGTGGCCAGAATGAGGGACGGAAATGTCCCGGAGTTCATAGTGTCCCACTAAGAACAACCGAATCCAATGACAACTGTGGTGCTCGACGGCGCAGAGACCACAGGAGAGGGTCCGGCCGGCAGCCACTTCCAACTTCGCCGAGTTGAAGTCAGGGAAGGCTGAGGCCAATACTCCCACGTCTACACAACCAGACACCGCAGCAGACCACTGCAGGTATAAAACTACTGTGCTCAATGGCTGAGAGGACACAGTATGGGGTTCAGTCGGCAGCCCCATTTGACTTCGCCGAGTGGAAGTCTGAGGCCGAAACCCCACAACCACACTACAGACATCCCTGCAGACCCTGGCAGGGAGAAGCCGAGGCCGGCTAAAAACGGTGCCCAATGACGTTGTAGACGGAACAGCAGTAGCAGCAGATACGACGGGAGCTGTTGGAACTGGCGGAAAAGCGGAGAGAGCCAACAAGCTCGGCCTCCAAAGGAGGAGTCACAACCCTAGTGACAGCCTCAGATGTCGACTGGAGAGGGTGCATAGTCCCGGAACCAGGCATCTCTACACCAGAAAACCAACAGCTCCCGCAGTATCCACCACGGTAAAACACTGCACATTCCCCACGGAAGGGGAATAACTCTCACTAGACATGGTCAAATCGGGAAGCCCCGAAACGAAAGCGGTCCCCACCCCCCGCTGGTGTGGGAGGAGATGCACATCCCCCATGGGGGAGGAGGAGCAATTCTCACAAGACGTGGTCGAATCGGGCGACCCGAAACGAAAGCGTTCACCACCCCCCGCAGGTGCGGGAGGAGCTGCACATCCCCCACGGAGGGGGTAAACTCACATCAGACGTGGTCGAGTCGGGAGGCTCCCGAAACGACTGCATTCCACACCACCCGCGTGTGCGGACAAAACGGACACGAGAACGCACCAATGGCGAGGGCAAAAGGAATTGCCCTAAAGGAACCGAACTGGAAAGAACAGAGGTGAGAGCAGTAGAAGAAAAAGGTGAACTCAAAAGAAACAGGAGGTAGAAGAACACCCTCAACTACGAGAGAAGGTGGCAGAACCCAGACGGCCGACACCGACTCCAATAAAAAATTATTTTTTTTTATCAACCGAAAAAATTCATTGTCGAATCGCGATGACACGATGTCGCAAAACATTCGCGAAAACGGAATAATAATTAATAAACAATGAGAATGTGGTTGAAAATATAAACGAGAATATATAAAACACAGTCCTGTTATTATACGATCTTCAGATCCATAATTCCAGTCACAGGAAAACCATTATCCACGAGTTGAATTATCACTGTTTCATAATGCATATGGCGGAAACACATCCTGCTCGTGCTTCGGATAGAAAAAGAATGGCGAATTGATGCATTGCGCACTGTGATGGAAGTCAGGGATTTGTACTATGGAAGAGCGTCCCTTACTGGGTGTGCGCCGATGGCGCTCGGCCGAGTTTTGGCTTATTTTTTCGTGGTGTTTTTACACCACTTTTCTTTCCCAAATCTTGGGAAAGATTAAAATAGAGAGTATTTTATCCGAGTTAGGTTCTTCCACTGTAGTGCAAGCCTGTTGTAAACAATTGAGGTAGGTTGATGAGAATTAAATTTTGCTAATCAAGAATCCAGTAATACGTAAATATCTCGCATATATGTACATTGCCATCAACTAATCCTTCACCCATTTGCATTATCCATTCTGTCTTCACTACTCCAGACCAGAATACTAACAAAAAACCCCACAGATTCAAGTAGTAATTTACACATCATTCTTCCAATCCTTTCTTCTCCTTTCATTCATCCATTCGATCATTCATGGTTTCATTCATGTATCCATCCGATAAATGAGTGGAGGAGTGCTTGACAGTTGGATGAATGGCCGTTTGACCCAATACTGTCAAATAAACAAATCAAGATCAAATTCCCTTTCATTCTTCCTTTTATTCATAACTCATTCTTTCATTCACTTACACACTCAATCATCTACTCATTCATTTAGGGAGTGGGGGGGGGGGGGGCGATATGCATTTGAATGGGTTTGCTGTGTGCTTTACCAGATACTAATAAAAACATTTCAGATTCCACGGGTAATTTACACTGACTGAATTTTAAAATGTTAGTTTTCGGATACTTCGCTCATTACATGTAAGCTATCCACTCTGTTCTTCTGCCCTACATCTTTC
Organism: Pictodentalium vernedei; assembly: GCA_031216915.1. Classification (NCBI taxonomy): domain Eukaryota; kingdom Metazoa; phylum Mollusca; class Scaphopoda; order Dentaliida; family Dentaliidae; genus Pictodentalium; species Pictodentalium vernedei. Next base: position 249,972,680 of record CM062291.1, read on the forward strand.
AATCCTCCATTTCTTTCTTTTTTTCTTCATTGTTTCATTCATCCATTTATCCATTCGTACATTCATCCATCCATTCGAAAGAATGAGTGAGTGATTGAACAGATGAGTGTTTGATGGTTGGATGACGATATTACGGATTTTGATCTACCTATCCATGTTTTGCATTTCCATTCACTGGGTTGCCTCGAGCCAAGTTATTTGTATACTGTCGCGATCAGCAAATGTGGGAGTGGGTGGGTGGTTGGGTGGCCGAGTTGGTGAGTGGGAGGGCGCTTGAATGGACAAGATGACGACAGATAAACCAGCTAACCCCAACTGATTTCAAATCCTCTACCAGGGAAACCCCTAGAATGCTGTATACTCCTCCATATCACTTAGAAAATAAGTGGGAAACTCCTAAAATATTATATACTCCTCCTCATTACTTAGAAAATAATTGTGTAACACACGCTGATAATTAGAAATATCCTTATGCACTATGACTCGTGAGCCCCATCTTTATTCATTATTATATATAATAATGAAACTGTTAGTTTATCTCGCACTTATCTCAATTACTTTTTCATTGTTTTTATTTTTTTTCTTCTCTCATCAAATTTTACATGAGCACATGGAATCGGGCTGTCGAATGCATCTCAAATGTCTTAATACTGTCATTAAGTACACATGCTGAACCTGGCGACAATAGTACAGTCAATCAGCATGGCGGGTAACATAAATTTAGACGAGGTCCAGACTGGCTTGGAATACGATTTCGTAGCCCACTATAACAATAAATCTTTCTCGCCCGATGATATTGAGGATTTGCTGTTTCAAGGACATAAACTTGAATGTAAATATTATCTGCCAGAAAATTTTCGACCGACTATTAATAACGAAACACAATCTTTCTCGCTTTTTCATATTAACTGTCAAAGTATTAATGCTCACTGGGAGTCTTTACAGGACCTTCTCTTTGACCCGCAAGGAACCGATAATAACTTTGATATCATTGGCCTAACAGAAATCTTTCCTGTCCCCTCAAACATATCATACTGTCTCGACGGCTACCATAACCTTATAAAACATAACCGCCCTGACGGCGATGGCGGTAGAGGTGGAGTCGGGTTCTTCATTAAAGAGCATATTGATTTTAAAATTCATCATGACCTATCGGTTTTCATTCCTCATATCATAGAATCTCTTTTCATCGAAATAAATGTAAATAAATCACGAAGAATTATTGGGGTAATATACAGACCGAACACACCACCGAAAGCGGACATCGACATTTTCTTTGATAAATTAAACAAAATAACTGACAAGTTAAATCAGGAAAATGTATCTTCCTACATAATGGGTGACATTAATATTGATCTTCTTAAATATGATTCCCACGCCAAAACAGATAGTTATATTAACCTAATGTTCAGCCAAGGATTTTTACCTGTCATTACAAAACCCACTTGTTTAACTACTCACTCAGCCAGTCTCATCGCCCACATATTTACCAACAATATTGTATCCGCTGCAATATCTGGCATAATAATAACTGATGTTTCCGATCACTTTGGTACTTTCTATGCAGAAATCATTCCCCAAAAAACTGGCAAAGAGCCAGACTCATGGATACGAAAGATAAATACGGAAACCATAGCAACCTTTAAATTACTTCTCGCACAATGTGATTTTTCCACAGTTATGGGTTTGGACAACCCAGACACAGCTTACAACAATTTTTTACATATATATCTGGAGTTATTTGATGTGGCTTTTCCCCGCATACATGTTTGTACTAATAAAAAATTCCTAAAAAGACAACCGTAGATGACAAAAGGGTTAATAGTTTCATCGAATAACAAAAGCAAATTTTATAAAAAAAAAATTAATAAACCCTACCGAATTCAACATTAAAAACTATAAACTTAACAGTAAAATATTCAATAAAGTAAAAAAGCAATGCAAAGCAAACTATTTGAAAAATATCTTGGACGAACACAAATGTTAAAAAATTTATAGTAATTTATATATTTTTTATACTTACCAATGACCCAGACTTAGCTGGTGCTAACTCTAAAATATTTAGGGCCAAACGCAAATTTTACCCCCCAATCCCCCAAATTTGCATCTAAAACTGACAATTACAGAGAAGGAGCACAGCAGCTGACCTAAACACTAAGTTAAACATGAAATTCCGAGCTAAACAGAAAACTAAACGCAACTAAAAATGTCAAGAAAAATGTTTAAAATGCAGGGTATGAGGGGTTAATCATGGAACAATGATACTGAGGAACATGTATGATGAATATAAGTGCCATGGGAAGAGAAGGAGCACAGCAGCTGACCTAAACACTAAGTTAAACATGAAATTTATGAGCTAAACAGAAAACTAAATGCAACTAAAAATGTCAAGAAAAATGTTTAAAATGCAAGGTATGAGAGGTTAATCATGGAACAATGATACTGAGGAACATGTATGATGAATATAAGTGCCATGGGAAGAGACGGAGCACAGCAGCTGACCTAAACACTAAGTTAAACATGAAATTCTGAGCTAAACAGAAAACTAAACGCAGCTAAAAATGTCAAGAAAAATGTTTAAAATGCAGGGTATGAGGGGTTAATCATGAAACAATGATACTGAGGAACATGTATGATGCATATAAGTGCAATTGGAAGAGAAGGGGCACAGCAGCTGACCTAAACACTAAGTTAAACATGAAATTCCGAGCTAAACAGAAAACTAAACGCAACTAAAAATGTCAAGAAAAATGTCTAAAATGTAGGGTATGAGGGGTTAAATCATGGTAAAATGATAATAATCATCATATAGCAGCATTATAAAAGCCGTGATATGGAAATAGGGCGAATAAGTGACCTAAACAGAAACTTCATTATTGGACACGTACGCTGACGCCGACCGATCGAGCCATGCCATAAGCTTACACAACTAAAGTTGGTGAGCTAAAAAAATCTTTGAGTCCCAGAGTGGGTCTGACTGAACCCCAAAATATTTGTTCTCATAGCACAGTGATAACAAAGGCACCCCAAAACACACTCGTTCCTGTCCCAAGGTGAAAACAAAGGTACCCAAGAAGTTTCGTGAAGATCAGTTCATAAATACGAGCTATATAGAAGTTGTTACAAAAAACTGATTGGACCTAATTTCGGTACAAAATGGCCACTGGCAGCCATCTTGAATTTTGGACTGCATCCAGAAACACACATTCTCGTCCCAAGGTGATAACAAAGGTACCCAAGAAGTTTTGTGAAGATCAGTTCAAAAATACAGCCTCTAGCCTGAGCAATATTGACATGTGCACTTACATTGTATAAGTAGCATCTGAATAAATCAAAGTTCATCTAATTTGCATAATTTCTGCATGAGAAAAAAACCTGTACAACATGTGATGTAATCCATGTTAATAAACATTCATACAAAAATTTATTCAAATCAGAAATTTCATACAGAAGTTCTGTACAAAAGACTGATTGCACTAATTTTGGTACAAAATGGCTGCTGGTTACCATCCTGAATTTTGGACCACACCCAAAAACACTCGTTCTCATCCCACGGTGATAACAAAGGTACCCAAGAAGTTTCGTAAAGATCGGTTCATAAATACGGCCTCTAGTCTGAGCCGTATAGAAGTTGTGTACAAAAAACTGATTAGACCTAATTTCGGTACAAAATGGCCACTGGCAGCCATCTTGAATTTTAGACTGCACCCAGAAACACTCGTTCTCGTCCCAAGGAGATAACAAAGGTACCCAAGACGTTTTGTGAAGATCGGTTCATAAATACAGACTCTAGCCCGAGCCGTATTGACATGTGTACTTACTGTGTGTAAGTCGCACTGAAAAAATCAAGTTCATCTAATTTGCATAATTTCTGCACGAGAAAAAAACCTGTATTATATGTGATGTATCCCATGGTACTAAACATTCACACAAAAAATTATTCAAATCAGCGCTTTCATATGGAAGTTCTGTGCAAAAATCTGGTTGCACCTAATTTTGAACAAAATGCCTGCCATCGGCCATCTTGAATTTCGGACCAGACCCCAAAACACTCGTTCTCATCCCACGGTGATACCAAAGGTACCCAAGAAGTTTCGTAAAGATCGGTTCATAAATACGACCTCTAGCCCGAGCCATATTGGCATTTGCACTTACAGTGCTGAAAGTAACACCAAAAAACATCAAAATTAGTCTAATTTGCATAATTTACGCACAAGAAAAAAACCCATATTATATGTGATGTACCCCATGGTACTAAACATTCATACAAAAAATTATTCAAATCAGCACTTTCATATGGAAGTTCTGCGCAAAAATCTGATTGCACCTAATTTTGTACAAAATGGCTGCCAGCGTCCAACTTGAATTTCGGATCGGACCCAAAAACACTCGTTCTCATCCCACGTTCATAACAAAGGTATCCAAGAAGTTTCGTAAAGATTGGTTCATAAATACGGCCTCTAGCCCGAGCCGTATTGAATTGTTGACAGACAGATGGACGACAGACAACTGGGCATGGCATAAGCTCAAATTTGGCTTTGCCAAAGTTGAGCTAAAAATTTCAATAAAAAATTGCCAAAAAGCTCAAGAGTTTAACCCTTTACCCAATGGATCGCCCACATCTGGCCGCGTAATATGCAAATTCAGCAGCTGAAAAAAATACTATTTTTCGAAAAATTTCAACAAAACCATATTATATGACCCCTCTTTGGAACCAGCTCGTCAAGCTCGTTCCAATGAGGGGTCACATGATATGGTTGTTTTGAAATTTTTTGAAAGAATTTAAAAAATGGTATTTAAAATAATAAATTTTGATGTCGTCTGAGTTGGGTAAAGGTTTAACAGGAAGGGTTCATGGACGGATAGGGAAGGAATACTTAAACAGTGGAATAAACATTTTTTAAAAAATGATGACGTTGGGCATATGTCCCAAAATTGGAAAACATAAAATAAGTTTATGAATATTATAAAGTTACAGCCATGAACATCCAAAACCACCACTGAACACTTCCTTCATCCAATAACAGCCTTGTATCCACCAGTTCTTGCACTCATTTGTCATGATTTGTGTCTGGCATCCTCAAAAAAGGAGATTTTAAAGCACAGATGTCATTTCATTGTTGATGACTTTTAGGGTCAAACAAAGAATGATGTTGGCGCCTAATCACCCAACTGAGGCCAAACTCACAATGCAATTTGAAGGTACCCATAACAAAGACACATACTAGAAATCAGTCAATTATCAACTGTTATTTTCGAATGATGGAATGGCAGATAGACAAGGGTAACACAATCTGGCCCCAGCCAATTTCACAGTAGGGGAATGAAAAAATTGGACATTAGATCTGAAGAAATATTAAAAGGAACCTTTCACTACCCATCTGCAATACATCGCTAAGAGATGAGACTGATTTGTAAAGGCATTCTTGAGTTTCACTTTAGACAGCCAGGGTCACCTGGTGTTGGGACAGTTTTATGGGTGGAGGAAGCTGGAGTACCTGAAGAGACCCACCGAGCAGTCGCAAGCAACTGACTCCCCAAAATACTAACTCCACACAAACAGGGTTTGCATTGGTTGAAGACGAGTACACCATCGATGTGCAGTACATCTTAGTACACAATGCCACCATGCCCCCAACGTGGGCAATCAGGATTAAGTGCCTTGCCCTAGGACATAATGCAGTTACATCTGGTGTAGACTGAACCATGGACCTATCAGTTGGAAGTCCAATGACCTAACCACGAAGCCACCATGCTCCCTATTCTTGAGTTAACTGATGGATATCAACATCAAGATGGCCAACATCACAGCCACATTGGATCTTGAATTCAGGGCTTATATTTCGACAAGAAACCGAGAATCGATTCATTCAAAGATTTGAGCAACAAAACAGCGATAATCCATGGAAATTCTTGCTGCACCTCTGCTAGGATTCGTGGGAAAAGAATTGAGTCTATTAAACCCTTTACCAAACACAGCAGCAGAAAATTAACCAATATAAGGCTAACATGATCTGAAACATCCTGATACTTTTGTCATATAATTGTACAAATATGGCGGTCATTGGAACCGGCTCAATGAGCCAATTCCAATGACCGCGGTATTTGTAAGGTTTTATTGGTAATTATTATACTTCTACAGCTTTTTCCTTTGTAAATAAAAACCATATCCTACTCCCATGACCTTGAAAGAGTTATTCAACTCTCATGGCGATATCCTACTCCCAGTCATGATGGACTACTTTTACCATTGCAGTTGTTCCGCTTCGAAATCCAGCGATAACACCCAATCCACTTTGATAAATATTCTTCTTGATATTCCAACTGACAGCAAACAATAACTATGTATACATCCACACAAAGTTATAAGAAGTTGATCATGACTACTCATTCATGGTGATTGAATTATTTCTTTAAAATGTGTTGATTTCCTTCAAAAGTTCATATCCCCCATCACTTGAATTTCCATTTGAAAACGAGTGTCAATGCATTCCTTTCTGATGATGTCATATTATCAGTTCATTCATTCCTGTTTTTGTGTTCATGCACCAATTTTTCTTACTGTCAAAACAAATTGAGCGACCTTGGGAAACTGCTCTTGGATGACGCAAGAGGGGTATTTGTGCTGCAGATATTATAAGGGAAATATAATAAACACAATAGTTTACTGCTTCGAGTAACGTACGATGTTTATTCTCTCGTGGGATGCGGGGATTATTTTCACTCAGCTAGCACCTCGTGAAAGTTAAAAAATTTATAGTAATTTATATATTTTTTATTTTTATACTTACCAATGACCCAGGCTTAGCTGGTGCTAACTCCTTAAATTCTAGGGCCAAACACAAATTTTGCCCCCCAATCCCCAAAATTTGCATCAAAATCTGAAATTTCAATGTCCTATGTGGTCCTCCATACCTTTTATCCACCGCACATGCACAGTGTCAAGGAGGTCTCGAAATTGGCGCCAAATGTCATTCTTACAACCAGTGCTTGGTAAGCATCATGTAATCAGCGGGGAGGTATGAGTTCCCAACTCATGGGAGGGCCATCCCCGTCTGGGTCATTGATAAGTATAAAAAATATATAAATTACTATAAAGTTTTTAACATTTTTATACTGTACTAATTACGCAGACTTAACAGAATAGAAAAAAGGCTGGAGGGCCTAGGACATAAAGGAAAATCCAATAGGCTCAATTACATGTAAACAGAATTATCCCCTCAAGGAGAAGAGAACAGGTTTTACATGTACCTTTCTTGTTTGTATCAAAAAAGAAAGACACAATACCATTCGATAATTGAGCACAGTAACATCAATGATCTCTATTAACATCCAGTATAACCCATTATACTAATTTATTAAAGGAAAGTCAATAAAAAAAGGAAGTCCAGAGAATGAGACTCTTTATACTCATTAAAAGTGTCCGAGGATTGTATATTAACGCTCGTATGACACATGACATATACAAATGCTTCACACCGAGCTACACTTTAAAAATATTACACAAATGAGATAGACATTAGCTTTACACTTTAAAACCATCCCGGCACAGACTCGGAATTACTGACTCCAGAGGAGGTATTCCCTTGCTTTTCACTATAAAGCAGGTGACCTAAGGGAACACCATCCCCCCCTCCCCTTCCCCTTGCCCTGGGTCAAATACCCCAGAGTGAAGGGGGCAGCAGGACAGAGTCACTGCCGGAACAGAAAACCTGCATAACTAAAGTTGCAACTGTTTAGTGGACGACATTCTTAGCAACAGATAACGGACCTAAACAATGCAGGTCTATAGAAATGGACTCAATATTTCTAAGATAAAACTTCGTGAATGTGGAAGGCTGAGATCAATATGCAGCCTTCATCAAATCTGTAATAGCAACACTATTAGTATAAGCCCAAGATGTAGATAGAGCTCTTACTTCATGCGCCGAAATCTTAAGCACAGACTGCTGAGTTGAAGATAATTTTTCATAAGCAGTACGGATAGTTAATTGAATCCACCTTGCAATAGAATGGACCGTAATGTCCCTTCTATTAGGCAGCAGAGACAGAAAGAAATGTTTATGTCCCTTTCTGATAAACTCAGATCTACGTTTGTAAATACGTATAGCTCTAACAGGACAGAGTAAAGGCCTATGCCCATCTGAAGACGGAAGAGCCTTAATAACAATAGGTTCCGGATACTAATTGGGAGCCTGATTCTTAGCCAAAAATCCAACATTAGTAGTCAAGGTAATAGTATTACTTACACTACGATAGTGAGAATCATCAACAGATAGTGCATGAATCTCACTAACTCTTCTAGCTGAAGAGAAGGCTAAGAGAAAAGCTGTCTTATAAGATAAGAATTTGAAGTCCACTGTATCAAGAGGCTCAAATGGCGCTTCTTTTAGCTAAAGAAGAACCCAAGCTAAATTCCACTTAGGAATTAATCTAAGGGTTCTAGGTCTATTTATCGAAAAGTTTTTCACTAACTTAGATAAAGAGACATTAGATCTAATCTGTAAACTATCATGATGTGCATAGGAATCAGATAGCATAGACCTATAACCCTTAATGGTAACAGGCTGCAGTTTGATCTCATCAAACAGGTAGACTAGAAAATTAGCAATGTCTGGAATGGAGGGATCATAAATATCAATAGAATGATCCCTACACCACCGATAAAAAACCTTCCACTTAGCAGCATAGTTTAGCAAAGAGGAGGTCCTCCTACAGTTAGAAATTGAGTCCACTGCTTGTCCTGAAAATTGCTTGCCATGCAAGAAGGACCGCACAACGGAAATACGTGAAGGTTGAGACCTTGCAGGTTGTGATGCAGTGTGGGCGATTTCCCCTGCGAAAGAAGATCCTCCCATGGAGGAAGCTTCCGCGGCATGTCCCACAACAGACACCTGAGTAGATTTATCCATGGTCTGCTGAATTTTGCAGTGAGATTGCTTTATCTTGAGTAATATCTGCTGAATTAATGGCGCTGGAGGATATGCGTATCCTATCATTCCGTCCCAAGAGATTGAGAGAGCGTCTACTGCAAACGCTCGAGGATCTGGACACGGCGACAGATACGTCTGCAACTGATTGTTGAGATGAGTCGCAAATAAGTCTATCATCGGACGCTCCCATTGGTAGCAAATCTGATTGAATACTCGTTTGTTGAGAGTCCATTCTGACGGCAATATGCGACCCCTCCGAGAAAGGGAGTCTGCCAAAACATTCAGACGACCCGGCATATGACGGACCGATAGGAGAACTTGATGCTCTAGGACAAACAGAAGGATTCTTTCCGTTAAGCTGAATAACGGAATGGAATGAGTGCCTCCCTGGTTCCGAATATACGCTACAACTGTCGAATTGTCGGACAGAATTTGCACATGTGAATTCTGAATGATGTTCATCCAATGACGTAGCGCACGCCAAATGGACATCATTTCTTTGATGTTTATGTGCTTGTTTAGGAACTGTGGATCCCAAAGACCCTGGCACTTCGAATCTGTTGGGCTCAAAGTTGTGCCCCAACCTGTTTGACTGGCATCTGTCATTATCGTAAAACTCGGATCCAGCGATTGCGGTGGAACTCCCTGAGTTAACCACTGAATATCTGCCCAAGTCTGAATCTCTTGTTTCACTTGATTGGACAAGACGATGTTCGTATCAAGCGAATGAATCTTCACACTCCAATTCTGAGTCAGAAAGATTTGGAGTGGCCGAGTACGTAGCCGCCCCATCGGAATAAGACCCGCGGCGACTCCGCACAAACCTATAAGTCGCATGAATTCTCTCGCTGTGACTTTGTTGGAGTGAAGACAAAAGCGAGCGTAACAACTGATTAATTTCGCTCTGGTTAACGGCAGATGAACGAGATTGTTGTGCATCTCGAAACTCATTCCCAGGTGGGTGAATGACTTGGACGGCACCAGATCCCACTTCTTCTCGTTTACTATAAAACCGAGACGTCGGAGCAGTTGAAGCAGATTCTGAACATCGTTCTGAAGCGTTATCTCATTGCCATACCTCTGAAGAATGTCGTCCAGGTAGGCCGACGTTACCGCAGACGAATGAGCTCGGAAATGAGTCATTACCAAGTTTATTATTCGAGTGAAAGCCCAGAGCGCTAGATTCAGACCGAAGCACATTGCTCGGAACTGATAAACGACTCCTAGGACAGTGAAGCGAAGATTCTTTCTGAACGCCGCATGTACCATGTCGTGAAAGTACGCATCATTGAGATCTATGCTCGCAGCATAGTCGTTCACTTGAATGCTCGCTCTGACCGATCGAATGGTCTCCATATAAAATTTTGGAGCCACGATCATCTTGTAAATCCAGCTCAGATCTATGGCTGTAGAAACCTGGAGATTCCTGGTCTTCTACGACCTCTATCGCGTTCTTCTCTAGAAGAGATTGGACTTCTAATAGAAGCGAACTTCTCTTCTGATGATTTGACGGAAGCGGAGTCCATCTTGGACTTCGAGTTAACAGAGGTTTTCTTTTGAAGGACAGTTTTAGCCCTTCTGAAATCACCCCTCGAACCCAAGGGTCGTCCGTAATCGACAACCAATTGGTTAAGAAACTCGATAGCCTTCTGCCCACTGGAACACGATAGAGGTTTGCACCATCACTTCCTGAACCTGCGAGGCTTGCGGGGAGGAGAAACCACGTCCTCCACGACCCGCACCTCACCCCATCGACCAAGGGGCGTCTGACCGGTTGTCTCGGCCTGTATTATGGCCCCTACCTGAGTCGCTACCTTGACGGTCTCTGGAGTAAGACCTAGAGGACTTATAAGAACCTCTATAGGAAGTTCCCTTGGACGTACTTGCCCCAGAAGTGCCTGTCTTACTCTTCTCCGCTGAATCCGACTTTTTAGAAGCGGACTTGAACAGCAGAAAGTCTGAAGCCTTCTTAGTAATCTGATCATAGATTAAGGAAAGCTTGCCGTCAAAGAGAAGCTCTCCGGAGACCGGAGCGGCTCGAAGAGAGTTTTTCACCTTACGATCCACCCGAGTGGATGCAGCCAGGGCAGCATGACGTCTAACTCCAGATTTGCCACTGAAAGGGCAGATTTATACGTAAAGTACGCTATGGCCCTCGAAAGAACTCTTAAGGAAGTCTGAACATCCTGGAATTCTTTTCCTTCGAGACGTAATGATAACGCTCTGGTAAGGTGATCTGCATACGATAATGCGTCTAAGCTGATCCTGTTAGACGAGATTGTCGTTTCCAACGTAGTGGCTGGAATAGACAAAAACGACGGCAAAGACAATTCTAGGTCTTCAGCCTGGTCGTCCAGACGCAGAGGAACTCTCGGAATGCCCTGTCCTGCCATTTCAAATTTATTCCTTGAATTGATGAAAGGCAGCTGTAGAGCATTGGCCGCTAAGAAACCGGACTTGCCCGTCTTGGAGGCAAGTTTGAACATAACATCATTCAAAAGTTCAAATGTCCGTGAGACATTTCTGGACTGGGTCGGAAACTCAGGGACAGTGTCCCTATTCCGGCCGAAAAAGTCTGTGTCCAGTGATGCTATCAGTCTCTTATCTGGCAACGCAGCATTCTGGTCCGGAGAAACAACATCAGGAAGGTATTGCCGGATGAAATCTACGGCTACGTTATGTTGCTCCGAAAGGGAAAATTCCAGCTCCTCTGAATCCCTTTCACCATCCGGCTGGACCACTTGATAATCTCGGTCGTCCCTTGCTGACTCTGCAACAGAACGAACCGACCCAGCTTCCTCAGACAATTCCTGATCCGAAAAAGTTTCTGACGGCTGCTGGGATGCTACGATAAGATGATCTATCTGCGACAGCAAGTCCATTACGGAGGCCTGTGGAGCCGCGGTCTTACGTGATTTAGCTGCTGGAAGCTCCTGGGACGTTGAATCCTGCATATTTCTTTTATGCGAATGTCCCGACTGTAAAGGCCTTGTATCCCTGGCTACCGGATGACGTGACCTGGTCGACGTGGAACCCGGGTCGGTGAAGCTGGCTGGATATCAGCAGTCACGTAGCCAAGGTGCGGTCGTGTGTGCTGCCATGAGGTTGAAAAAGCCGATAGACTAGTCTCTCCGGACTGTCTATGCAATGGCCCATCCCGAGCAGGTGGAGTGGACGTATGCTCCGACTGACGAACGTTACGTACAACAACATCTGGTCCCAGATGTTGCTGTAAGAGATAGGGGCCTCTCTCGCTCGCGATCCGGGTAGACCTGGACGAGCTAGCTACCGGACTGACAGGCTTCCTCCGTACTATCCTCGGATCCGTCGTCGCGCTAGGTCTGCAAGTTCAATGTTTATAGTGTTCACATCACCCCAAACTCCTTTCCTGGACTGCAACAGCCGAACCCGGCTGCCGAGCCATTCCATGAATGGTCACTACACCGGGCGAGCTAGCAGATGACAACGCCGTCGATCCTACTTGGGACCTCTTAGGCAATTGTCGTATTTTCACGCGCACTTTAGCTGCTAGCTCTTCGTTAGACTGCAACGACGGAGGCACACTTCTTGAAGACATCATGGAAATATCACCCTGTTCTTGTTCCTCTGAAAAAAGAGACTGAAAAACTAGAGTGACCCTGCGGAGAGAGGACCGGCATGGACCCCTCACCGCTAACAATATACTGTGACACACGTCTCCAACGTTTGTCATTCCAATTGACACACACTGAGCAAGAATTAGTGCAAGTACATTGACTACAAGAAACACAATGAACATGAGAATCAGAGGAGGACTTCCTCTCATTACAATTTGAACAATATTCTTTCCTCATGAAAAAATATAAACAGTCATAGTACTCGCACTAACCATTGAAAACAAAGATACATAATATAATATAATCCATTATAACATTTCGAAAAAATAATTCAAAAGAAAAAACTTTTTCGAAAATATTTCAGAAGAGCCCAAGTTCCCAATGGGAACAATGAGCCCAACTGGATCCCAAAAAAGCCTAAGTGTGGACAAAAATTTTAAAACATTTTTAAATATTAATGTAACACTTACGGACAATATTAATGTATCTGGCTATGAGCAGAACTAAACAGAAGACAAGTAATCACTATCAGAAGTAACTGTTGTCACTGCAGACAAAAGTGTACAAAAACCGGAAACATGACTCCAGGCACTGTAAACATGGCCCAAAATCAGTTACCAATTTAAACACTATCCGATGTAAAACAGAGACTTCCAGGGAAGAAACTGCAGTACATCGGATGGTAGATGCAGACCAAAACGCCTAACCACCCAAGGGTGAGGAAGTAAGCATGGGGAAAAACAGAATAATTATTCTGTTACCAAGCTAAAACTCCCAAGAAATTTTAGTAAAAAAAAATTACAAAAATTATGCCAAAAGCATAGGAGAATAGCAAGGGGGGAATAAAGGAAAGGGAGAGAGGAAACACTGAACAAACAATGGTAAATTCATAGCAAGAATGACAACATCAGACCCATGCCCCGAAATTAGGGAACATGAAATAATTTTGTAAAAAAAATTATAAGTTACAGCCCTGAATACATCCTGCCACTGTTTCTTCCTCTCATCCTTCTATTTCCTCCTTAGATCCACCATATCTATCATAATTATGTGTCTGGCATCATTTAAACTGAGATTTACAAGCACAAATATCAGTGAGTTGTTACTTAATTTAGGGCCAAACAAAGAATGACATTTGGTGCCAATTTCGAGACCTCCTTGACACTGCGCATGCACAGTGGATAAAAGGTACGGAGGACCACATAGGACATTGAAATTTCGGATTTTGATGCAAATTTTGGGGATTGGGGGGCAAAATTTGTGTTTGGCCCTAGAATTTAAGGAGTTAGCACCAGCTAAGTCTGGGTCATTGGTACAGTATAAAAATATAACCTTTCGCCGCATCCCACTCGAGAATAAACATCGTACGTTACTCCAAGCAGTGAACTATTGTCTATATATTGTTTATTTTTTTAAAAATTATCAAATTTTGTTCATGTTTTAAAATTTAAAAAGCTGAATTGGGTAAAGGGTTAGAATGTGTTATCAGTATACAGCAGAGGTTCAACCCTGGGACACTCATAGCAGGTATGGATTCTCGCAAACATTTTTGTGAGAATCCAAATGTATTCTCCCAAATTTAGATGAAATACCAGAGGTGTGACTGTCCCAGACAGGCCTGTCCTTCCCTCCTGCTACCATGATTATTCTAAGCAGAGAAGGGGGATAACTCTGGCAACAAAATTCTGATTGAAACTATAATCGCAGATACATAGGTTCCCATCGTAGCAAACACCCATATCAAGTTTCAAATGAATTGACCCATAAACATCTGAGAAAATCTCCGGACAAAATTATAGGCCTGCCTTTTCAAGTTGAAAAGCATAATTCTGACAAAAATAATCTGAGCGGAACTACAATCGCAGGTGCACAGGTTCCCTTGGTGGTGAACACTCATATCAAGTTTCGAGCAAATTGGTCCATAAACGTCTGCGAAAATCTCTGGACAAAATTATGTCTATGGACGGAGGGACAGACAGACAAGGTGATTCAAGAATACTCCCCCCCCACTGGTTGCAGAGGGTATAATAGGCCTTGGAATCTTAAGAATTAGCAAAAGGAACCTTCCACTATCCACCCCCAACACAATCCAAAGCATACCCTGAAAAGACAACAGAGCCGGGATGTACCGAGATATGAGAATGATTGGCGGATGCATATTTGAGTTAACTGATGGAAACCAAATGTTTATGGATGGACAGATAGACAGACATGGTGGCAATATAATGTCTCCTCTCATTTGAGATCGAGGGTGGGGGTCGGGGCATTAAAAAAAACAGCTTCTGCGATCAAAGTACTGTTAAGATACTCTCCAATACACTGCAACAAAATGCCTATGCAGCAGTCTGTTCACCAAATATAATGTAGTACCCTACCAGTTGAAGTTAATTTACAAGAATCATATGAATACAGTATATGTGGATTTTCACAGTCTGGGTTTACTACAAAATCATGGTGCCCAATTTTCATAGTGATGTACCAATTGTTTGAAACCGACTGCCATTTGTTCGATACCACAACAGGATAATTATGATTGCCTGTTCATTTCTACTGGAACTGAAAGGCAAGCACTAAAACACTCCAAGAGCTGGAGGTTTGGGGGGGTTTTCCGGTTCAGTTTCGGTTTTTCTGGGACAACAAAACACCGAACCGCAAGACACAACAAAAACTGTCCGAACGGTTTTATTGTATTTGTTCATAAATTGGTCAAACTATCTTACTAAGAGGGAACTGGACTAGTGGCCCTTATGGACTCTTGTCACTTAGTCTATCCAGCAAAGGGGAGAATACATAAAAAAAACAATAGCTTCAGGCCTGGCATTCTTTAGGAGTGCACGCCTAGAAAAAATTGAGGAGGGCAATTTTTTGCACCCCTTGATTTTCTGGAATGCCAGACCTGTTTGAGACTGCCTTTAAAATCTATTATCATTTCGCCCCCTGAGTTCCAATGTGTTCTCTGTGCCTACTGGCACAGAGAACACATTAGAACTCAGGGGACAATTTGTCAATGTTGTATTGATTCTCAATAATTCATGGCCCATTCTATGTCGCATTTTGATACATTTTCAGCGTAGAAGACAGTCACATAAGAATTGATTGCAACATTTTTAATACCCGGTAATGAGAAGATGTGTGTGCCAATATTTCCACCATGTAGCTGAATATAGCACAATTTTTCAGTCACAATATTAATACCTTGAAGTGAATATAACCAAAACAGCATACAAGTTTTTGCATTGGAAATTTCAGGTGCAATTGCACTCCTAAGCAATCTAAGGAGATAAAGTGTTTTGCACTCCTTGATTTTCTAGATTTCCAGGCCTGTAGATTAGATGAACTTTATTGATTTGTTACCCAAATTTATTGGGTTATTTCTAATGCAAGTGGCTTAACAACTGATCCCCTAGAACTCCTAAGAATGATCTAATGGAAATTAGGTTGAACCCGATGGAGATACTTACTGACAGGGCTTTTTGTGGTGTCATACAAACTATTGCATATTTTTTCAGGTAAATTGCTAGAGTGGTGGAAGCCCATGTTTGGACTTTAATCTGAAGTGCAGGTACCACAGCTTGAAGGCTTGTATTCAGTGCATGTGCTTTGTATTGTCTGTGAAGTGATATTTTTTAGTCTTTAAGGGTTTGCCTTGTTACAATTTATGGGAGAACACCCATTGGCACCCTCCCATAAATTGTAACACGGCAAAGACATGTGAACAAGATTTGATGGCCAAAAATAATTCAGCACTCTACCAGTTAAGGAGAGTGAAGTGTTATTTACTATTAAAAAAAACGAGTTTTTTTCCCTGAAACCGAACCGAAACTGAATCTGAAAAATAAAGACAGCTCTAAACACCCTCATCAGTCCCAGTTTGTCTCAAGTTTCTTTCAAACAAATAAGGAAGCTAATTTCAAAGGTGTGGATGCAGGTGATACACACTCAATTAGACTTTAGGTGGTGTCCAAAAATGGGATTTCAAAGCCGGCTCGTTGAGATCCCATTCTGGACACCACCTTGAATCTGATACAAATCACAGGACATGCACATTATCATGATAATCTGTATATACAGCACAGTGAAATCGTCACCCATTTTTTTCAATAATTGGAAAAATCAATGTTCAAATAATGAGTTTTATTGTCATTCATAGTACGACAACTGGCTGATTCCAATTAGCAGTGCATTACAGACTGTACCGAAAATACTTCTACAGATACAAACCTCATTGAGAATTATCCACTGTGGGAAAGCAAATAGCACTATTCCACTCATCAGTACAGACACAAAATCCAATCGCTGATGAAATGTCAGTCTGTTATTCATCTCAGAATAGCCACCCCAGTCTTCTATCTTTAGTGAGTACAACAAGTTGCCCAACAACCACAAAAAGCGACCAGGCAATACATTGTTCATGTGCTGTAAAAAAAAATGTCAAGACACTGAAATCAGACTGTGCACAACTAACTTACCATACACGTTTAACGTAAAGTCCAGAGGGATCCTATAAATTGAATAGCTATTTTGTGAGATAAAGATATTCAAATAACATGTATACGTTTCTTGTACATGTACATGCATCTCATGAGACTTTCTCTTCTCACTGGCTGAGAGAAACTATACTATTTTCAATAGTTTTACCTATCGAGGTTCTAAAAAAAAATGTGCACTATACAGGGACAGATCCAGAGCCGATTTGATACCTGTTACAGGTATGGATGCCCAAACTCTGGGAAAAAAATGCCTAATTAGCGAGGGGGTTGCAGGGCAATAACAACACTTTTCATTGGATAATGGTGGTCATCAAACTTGATGTAGACATTGTTGCTATAGAGACATATACCGATATACCTAAAAGAATTGAAATCTGTTATCTATTGTTCAAGGTATGCCATAAACAAAGTTTGGATGGGCAGATGGATGGATGGATGGTCGGGCAGAGCTCTACGCTATATCCCTCTTTTGCGGGAGGATAAAAACTAACAAAGAATGTGGTAGAAGCCTAATTTGAAATTTCGAGAAACTAAGTTCAAAAACTGTTTTGAAAAAGGTTACATTAATGCCAATATTATTTGAAACCACTGTATACAGGTTCAGTAGACCTTGCCCGAAATGAAAAATGAAAGTGTCAATGACACTGTAGCTTAACTTGTCTGTGTGTTGTGTTTGATGAAAAGGATAATGTTCAATGCTTATGAAAGGATTATGAAATAAGACAAGAATTGTGATAATTGGGAATATGTTAATTCTTGTTCCCTGTATGCTATGTTTTCAATAAAAATAATATGAGGTGTAGACTGTACTAAAGAACTGAGGGGTGGGTTAATGTGGCCCTCACAGTTAATGTATGTGGACCTCACGGTTAATGTATGTCATCAAAAGTTACCAAGTTACAGTGAAATTATTCCAAAACGAGTCATCCTATCAAGTTACAATAAAACCCCTTCATAAATATAGCATGTGGACTGTGCTAAAGGTTTTTGGGCTTCGGGCATGTGTAGCCATTACGGTTGACGGATCACAACCAAAAGGGGACGCCCTCATCTAGACAATATACTGAGTCATCCTACTAACTTACAATGAAATCCCTTCACAAATACGACCTGTAGTCTGTGCTAAAGTTTTTTGGGTTTTGGGCTCGGGTAGCTGTCATGGTTCAATGATCGCAACCAAAAGGGTACATTCTCATCTAGGCATTATCTGGAGTCATCCTACCAAGTTATAATGAAATCCCTTCATAAATACGACCTGTAGACTGTGCTAAAGGTTTTTGGGCTTCAGGCCCCTGTAGCCGTGACAGTTGACCAATCGTGACCAAAAGGGGACATTCTCATCTAGACATTATATGGAGTCAACCTACCAAGTTACAATGAAAACGCTCAATAAATACGACCTGTAGACTGTGCTAAAGTTTTTCGGGTTTAGGGCTCAGGCGGTCATCACAGTTGACAGATAGCGACCAAATGGGGAAGTTCTCATCTAGACATCATATGGAGTCATCCTACCAAGTTACAATGAAATCCCTCCATATTAAATATGACCTGTAGACTGTGCTAAAAGTTTTTGGGGTTCAGGCTTGGGCAGCGGTCAGGGTTGACAGATCATGACCAAAAGGGGATGTTCTCATTCAGATATTATACAGAGGCATCCTACAAAGTTACAATGAAATCCCTTCAAAAATGTGACCTGTAGACTGTTCTAAAGGTTTTGGGGTTTTGGGCTCGGGCAGCCATGAAAAGGATAATATTCAATGTTTATAAAAGGATTATGAAATAAGACAAGAACTGTGATAATTGAGAATATGTTCATTTCTGTTCCTGTATGCTATGTTTTCATTAAGAATAATTTGAGTGTGGACTGTACTAAAGAATTAAGACCTGGGTTGATGTGGCCCACACAGTTAATGTATGTCAACCAAAGTTACCCAGTTACAGTAAAATCATTCAAAAACGAGTCATCCAACAAAGTTACAATGAAATCCCTTCATAAATATACTGAGTCAAAAAAGAATGTATAATAGAAACAAATGTGAAAAAATAGCATAAAGGATGAAATATAATAGTTCTAATATTGCATGTTGGTGGACAAGAAGTCATGCAAAGAATTTATTGACATGTTGTTGTTGTCCACTCAACCGTATACTATTTTGCTACGAATTTCAAAACAGCATGTGCTACCCGAGAATGTCAAATTGAATGGGGGACCGACGATGTTCTTTGTGTTATGTTGTGCTAGAGAGTCTGGGTTATTGTTTTCCGACATTTGAAAACATACCAAGGTTAACCGAAAATCAGAGGTTGCGTGCCATTGGTATGCATGAGGCTGGGATACCTCCAGATGAGCTCACTGCTGAGTTCAGAGCCACTGTGGCCACTATTTAACGTCTCATTGGAAGGTATAGAACCACTGGATCTACTGCAGACCAACCACGTCCAGGTTGACCAAGAGTTACGACCCCTGCACAAAACCGACACACCATGACATCTCACTTGTGGGATCACTTCCGTCCAGCAATGAGGACAGCAGCAATTACTCCTAGTAGCAAACAAACCTGAATTGCCATATAGTAATGAACATCCACATGAAGTTTCATAAAAAAACGGACCAGTGGTTTCAGAGGAGAAGTTGTTTGAAAAATGTTCACGAAAACGGACGACGACGACGGACGACAGACGACGGTCGGCTGGTGATAAGTTAAGCTCCCTTCGGAGAGCTAAAAATTTTCAATAAAAAGAGGCATACGCCCTCTCAACCCCATGTTAAAAAGATCTTTTAAAATCCCATACATCCATGCTGTGTCATTTCCATGTCAAAGAAAATGGCGACCACATGTTCTTTTCTGGCGAAGGCATTTCTTATAAACGTTTCAAGTCTAACGAAATGATCCACAGTACTTCTCTGGTTTCTGAAACCACACTGAACATTCGCAAGTAGATTGTTCGATTCCAGAAATCAGACAAGTCAATCATTGATCATCCTCTCCATGGTTTTGCACAACTTGTTAAGGCAATAGGCCTATAATTACTAGGGTTGCTGAAATCTTTATCAGGCTTAGGAATGGGAATTATTATTGCTTTGCGCCAAGACGGTGGAAACTGGCCAGTCACCCAAAAGTCATTAAAAATAGATAGTAAAAGTTCAAGAGATGATTGCGGCAGATGTTTTAAGATTTGATAATGTATTTCATCGGGTCCAGTTGCGGTATCCTTTGCTCTATGTAAAGAGTTGTTTAACTCTTCCACAGAGAAAGGTTCATTGTAATCCTCTAAATTACTGGAGGTAAATTTGAGCTTTTGTTTTTCTTGTTGTTTTTTTAATTTTTAGAAATTCAGGATTACAATTTTCAGACGACGAATGTTTCGAAAATGTGGAGGCCAATTTATTTGAAATTTCTTTTTTTGATGTGATTAGTGTGCCGTTATCTTTCAGATGTTGTGCCGTTGATTTTGTGTCTTTTCCTTTAATTTTTCTTATCATTTTCCAAATTTTATTGATGGGGGGGTATTTTGATTAAGTTTAGAAACATATGTTTCCCAAGAACTTTTCTTTTTTTGTTTTATCAGTCGTCTTGTTTTTGCCAGATTTGTACAAAGTTTGTCCAAGTTTCGTGTAGTTGGTGACTTATTAAATTCCCGTTCCGTCTTTTATAGCCTGTTTGAAATCAGAAGCAATCCCTGGTTTAGTGAAACGTTTTGGATTTGTCAAGGTTTTAGGAATGACTTGGCTTGCAATGTCAAATAACTCGGTTGTAAAATGTTCAATCTGGTCAGCACTTTCACTAAATTTCTTCAGTGTGAGGCATTCAACAGAGCAAGATGAAGGTCTCCTAGTCAGCCTTTTTAAAGCTCCACTGGGGCATCCTCCCATCGTCTGCCGGAACCACACTCTCCAACACAACCGGAAACTGGTCACTCCCACATAAGTCACCTTCTACCTTCCATGAAAAATCAAGACAGAAGGGCATGCAATTATTAGATCAATTGAAGTGTACGAACCAGATGCAGGGTGCAGATAAGTGTCTAACCCATCATTGAACAAGCACAAGTCATATTTTGTCATGAACACTTCCACAGTTTTCCCTTTTACATCTTCTTGACTGCAGGAATTACCCCAAAGGGGATTATGAGCATTAAAATCACCCAACAAAATGTATGGGGTTGGGAGCTGTTGGACCAGCAGCTCAAGATCATTCACTTGTAGGGTTTTACTTGGTGAAACGTAAATAGAACATAATGTAATTGTCTTGTCTAAAGTTAGGTGTACCGCTACAGCCTGTAAATTTGATTTCAAAGATACAGGACTGTGAATTATGTCGTTTCTAACTAAGACGTACGTTGCTCGAATATGAAGATTAGTTTCATCTGCCCAGGCATTATACGAAGTATAATGCTTAAAGGCTGAATGATCTTGAGCCACAGATTTCTTTAAAAGAGTTTCCTGCAGGCAAAAAGCTGCAGATTTATATTTTTGACTTAAAAGACCCAGTTCATTAAAATTTGCCTTAAAACCTCGACAATTCCACTGTATTAAATTATTTGTGGTTGTATTAACCATACTTGCTTGGCGACTGAGATGGCGGACATATGGGCGAAATAGCCCCAGTAGCTTTTACAGGTGATTTTACCTTCGGGGACTTATTCTGAGCGGAGTTCGGGCGCAAGTGCCAGAACGTTTCATCTATGCACTCACTGACTTCCATCTCTTCCAAACCCTTGAACCTGTTACGCATAACAGGGTCCTGTAAAATTTTGGGAGTTCTGTCTGATAAATGTTTTGATTTTTCTTTTTCTAAAATCTTCTTTTTTTCTTTTTCTAGTTTTCGTCTCGGACTCTGACTCAGAGTCTGTTGCTGTGATCCTTGCCTTTGTTTGGGTTGTTCGTTTTTTCTGCCCGTTGTAGGTTTTTGTTTGTTCAATTTTCTGTCGTGATTTTGGTGTATCTTTTCTCTGGATGTGGACTATTTTTTCCTCTGACGTTTTAGCAGTATTCTCTTGTGTTTGAGTAGATTTCAGTTCATTTTGTGTGGTTTGCTCGATGGTAAAAGCTTGGACAAAGGATGGAATTGTACTGTTGGTAAGCCATGTCCATGGTGTCTGACATTCAACTGATTTAGTTTGGATTTTTTGCTTTAAGGCTGTTGCATAGGTGGGTGATGTTATATTCATTCCAGGCATTGACATTACAATGTCCCTAGCCTCCTTAAAACTAACTTGCTTCTCACATTTTACTTTTTGTATTACCTTCTCTCGTTTCCAAACAAGGTAATCTTTGGATGAAGCTGTATGATTGCCCTGACAGTTGCAGCATTTTACTTCATTATTACAGGGTCCTTGATGTTGTTTGCCGCATTTAAAACAGGTTTCCTGTCCCCTACAATTATTCTGACCATGACCATATTTCTGGCACTTGAAGCACCGAAGTGGATTTGGGATATACAAGTCCACTCCAATGTTCAAATAATCCACTTTAATTGATTTGGGTGGTCTAGAAGTGCCTAAAGTTAAAATGTAGGTATTTGTTTTAATTATATTACCATCTTTTTTAATTTCAATTCGCTTGACGTCTGTAATATTCTATGATTTAAATTCTTCTTTTATTTCCAACACATCCATACCATAAAGCTCTCAAGTTCCCATTACACCTTTGCTGGTATTTAGTGTTTTGTGCGGAAATGCAACAACCTTGATATCTAAAATTTTATGTAATTTTAATAAATTACTTGCCTGGAATTCCGACCTACATTCTACTAAAATTCCCCATGATCTTAATTTTTTAATCTCCTTCATTGAACCAGCAATACCTTTAATAGTTTTCTCCACAGCAAATGGGTTGACAGTTGAAACTATTTTTCCTTCTTCTTCTGCATAAATGATCACAAATTTTGGCCAATTCTTCTCAATACATGAGGTTTCACAATCTGAATCAGAGTCCGATATTGTTAATTTCGATTCACTACCACGTTTTTGGTTTTTTTGTGGGATTTTTTCCATGTTTTTGTTTTGATTGTTCATTGCTCCGGCTTCCACCCACCACAGAGTCTAACAAGGGGTAGGGTTACTGCTACGCAGTGAACTCTCCGGGTTGCTGGTATTTCCACATACCTGGTATGGAGCAATATACTCAGCCAGTGTTGATACCGAAGTATGCCACTGGCTGACTGGCCCGTGTGTGGAAGTGCCATGTCTTCAGATGGCGATCATCCAACCAATCACTTTATAAAACACTGTAATTAAAATTGCCACATAGAACTGAAACAGACAGTAGTGCAGCAAAACTAAGTAATTGGTAAAATGTGTTTAAAAACAGTACACAATGGCAATTATGATATGTGATTAAAAAAAAAATGACTGACTAAATGACCACCAAATGCCCCCCGACATGACACCCAGTACTTTTTGGGGTGGGGACTCCCGATTGGCCGGAATGGACCATCCGACCATCCTTCTACTCCCGAAGTTGGGGCCAAAACAGTGTATTGAACAGGTACCTTCATGATGGAGATCAGGGTCAAAGCGGAGCTTAATGACCTGATCTCCACCATGGAGATTTGTCCTAACAGGGACCCAGTCTGTTCTCAACTGTTAGGATTCCTTCCTCCGGGGCCTTCATACCGCCCCTCACAGGAGAACATGGTCCCTGCAAGATGGCATTAGCAGGATTGACCATTTTGGTCCGGGGCTGCATATTTTTATATTTCGCAGCAAACCAGCTCAATTGAGCAAACCCGCTAATTTAAAACTAGCAAACCTGCCCAATTGAGTAGGCCGTCCTCAATCCGCCACCTGAGGAGCCACCTAGTAGGGGATGGTCAAACCCCCCTAGGAAAAAGGCCCAAAGTCAGTAACCAATTTAAATGCTACCAGATGCAAAGCTAGATCTTCATACAAAGAAAAACAGATATATCGGATAGAAGATGCAAGACTAAAAAGACCTGACAACCCAAGGGTGAGGATGTAACCATGGGGAAAAACAGAATAAATATTCTGTAATACACTTTCAACTCCCAAGAAATTTAATAAAAAATTTCAATAAAAAATAGCCAAAAAGCTTAGGAGTTTAACAGGAAGGGTTCATGGAAGGATAGGGAAGGAATACTTAACAAACAGTGGATTAATCATTAGCAAGAATGATGACGTCAGGCATATGTCTTGAAATGGGAAACATGAAATAATTTTATAATTATTATAAAGTTACAGCCCTGAACGTATGAAACCACTGTAGTTCACTTACATCATCCATTAACAGCCTTGGATCCACCAATTCTTGCACTAATTTGTGTCTGGCATCCTCAAACAAGAGCACCGCGTAGCGGGACAATATATGCTCGTTTTGAATTTTTGAAGGGTTGGGATAAGGATGGGGGGTGAGGGTGAAAATTGTTTGGACCAACCCCCATATTCGAACTTGACCTGTATTTTGTTGTAATTGAACAATCATACCAAGTTTGGAACCAATCAGAAAACAAATAATAAAAGTTATCATCTGGAAACCCAATATTTGATGCATTCTATGTCCAACAGTTAGGCCATACTAAAGTTATAATCCGGAAAACACAAAATGCACAAATTCAAGACGAACAACTCTGGAAAGGTACATGCGATTTTGGCCGAAAGTGAACCTGAGCTGTGCTTTGTAGTTATAAACAAAATCTGAGAATTTGAAACAAATTAGTCAAGGCAAACTAAAGTTATCATCCGGAAACCACATAATTCACAAATTTGCAATCATTCAAGGAGAATAACTATGGAACGGTACATGCGATTATGGCCCAAGGTGAACTTGAGCTGAGCTCTGTGGTCAAAAACAAAATCTGAGAATTTGAAAAACATCGGTCAATGCAAACTAAAGTTATCATCCGGAAACCACAAAATCCACAAATTTGCAATCATTCAAGGGGAATAACTCTGGAAAGGTATATGCGATTGTGGTCAAAACTGAACTTGAGCTGTATTTTGTGTTCAAAAACAAAAAACTGAAAATTTGAAATAAATCGGTCAAGTCAAACTAAAGTTATCGTCCGGAAACGAAAAGTTGGGCTAAATTCCCGTAAATAAAGGGCCATAACTCTACTGCAAATGGGCTGCTAGAAACGGAAATCGAACCCATCCTGTATTTTGTCATACTAAATCCACATGCCAAATTTAACTCAGCTCAATCCATTACAACTACAGTTGTCGTCCGGAAACGAAATGTGTCTATGGACGGACGGACAGACAGACAGACGGGTGGAGAGACCATTCACATAATACATCCCATTTTTCAAACGGGTGTGTAAAATCAACATCTGTCAATCCATCAAGGCGTTCGACTTTAAATGAACAGAAACCAATTTTTTTTCAAAAATTGTGGTTTCAAAGGGCCAGAACTCTGCAGCAGATAGACTGAGAAACACCAATATCGAACTTGACCTGTATTTTATTGCTACAAACAACATCTGAAAGTTTGATGTCGATCCGTCAAGGCGTTCGACTTTAAATGAACGGAAACAAATTTTTTTAGAAAAATTGTGTTTTCAAAGGGCCATAACTCTGCAGCGGATGGACTGAGAAACACCAATATCGAACTTGACCTGTATTTTATTGCTAAAAACAACTTCTGAAAGTTTGATGTCGATCCGTCAAGGCATTCGACTTTAAATGAACAGAAACCAATTTTTTTAGAAAAATTGTGTTTTCAAAGGGCCATATCTCTGCAGCAGATGGACTGAGAAACACCAATATCAAACTTGACCTGTATTTTAATGCTAAAAACAACTTCTGAAAGTTTGATGTCGTTCCGTCAAGGCATTCGACTTTAAATGAACGGAAACCAAATTGTTTACGGACGGACAGACAGACAGACGGATAGACAGACAGACAGACTGATAACATAATACAACCGATTTTAAAGCACATATGTCAGTTCATTTTACTGACTTTAGGGCCAAACAAAGAATGATGTTGGCGCCAATTCCGGTCTCTTCCTGAACACTGCGCATGTGCAGATAGTAAAAGTATGGAAGGCCAGATAGGACTTTTAATTTTCGGTTTTGTATGCAAATTTTGGGGATTGGGGGTTCAAAATTTGTGTTTGGCCCTTGATAATATCGAGTTTGCACCACCTAGTCTGGGCCATTGGTTATTAGTATAAAAATATTGTGTGGCGGAAAAATCGATGACTCCGTCTTTTTATCAAGTTCGTCCTGTGTGAAAACTGATTACAATGTTATCAAGTAAGGCCTGCAGATCTAATTGTTACTCAGTTTAATGGTCAAAACTCTGATCAACTGTGGCAACATGGATAGGCATTAGTGATCGATGCTAGGACATGATGTCATGTTACATTCTTCAGGGTATATTTTTCTGACACCACCGTACACACAATCATTGTCGAACTGGATCATCCATGCCACCATGGACCGGTATAGTTGATAAGTACTGTGTAATCTGTATGAATGATTTTTCACCTGAATTTCTCCTCATTGGTTCTTAGTCTTATGCAATTACCAGCTCTCGGAATGAGAAAACCTGCATAAATATCGCTGTGATAAACCTCAAAATATCCCTCAGATGCAAGGAAATGGGGGTTTTGGGACCCGGGAATTAAAAATTTTCCTACCTTGCAACAACTCTTGGTTGTCCCATAAGATTTTCCCTAAATTACCGGCCCCAACATATTAATCCAAGCAGAAACCTTGACAGAACAAACTTGGAAAGGTATCTCCCAAAGACAATTTCTACAAAGTTTGGATGGGTTTGATCCAGTGGCTCAAAATAAGGCGGCAGACAAATGCCAAGTGATGGCAACAGCTCACCCTGACTTTGAGTCAGATGTGGTAAAAATTAATTATCCCGAAATATTTAACTTACAAAAACTGAAAGCTTCTGAGACTTCTTGGATGCATAATGAGTCTGCGCATATATCTCTGCCACTAATAGTGCTAATATCGCCTGAAAAAAAGAAAATGACTGAATACAACTACACGTATATCTCGAGAGCTTTTACTGTTGTTCAGTTACATGTACACAGTGGAGAACAAATGGTTCAACACGAACATATGAGTCATAATTCTGCAAGCTGCATACAAAAGTAACTTTTCGCCGGACAATAAACAAACATGTGACCATACCATGATACCAAGTCCAAATGTATTTGCCATTCCAAATCCTCCATTTATGAATATTATTGCCAGCTTGAAGCCAACAGATTCTGTTTTCAAACAGCCTTTTCCCACTTCAATGCATATTTCTGCTTGAAAACAATGGCTTGACAAAAATTTTCAACCTTGCATTTGAAGAAAATAATGTTTTGCATTGTTTGTATCAACCCAAGTTGTTGATTTGTCAGAGGTGATGCCAAAGAACTGAAATCTGTTTGGTCACATGTGGTTCAAGTTGGATAACATTTTGTCCTCTGAGTTCCAATGTGTTCTATGTGCCAGTAGGCACATAGAACACATTGGAACTCAGTGGATGATGTGCAGACATTGTTCTCGTCTATCCCTCACTTCAAGGTAGTTTAGTTTAAACATATTTTATTGGCTACACTTAGTGCAAATTGGATTGGAGGACAAGTGCTAAACACTTAGTTTATCCTCCTCTCCTACAAATTTGAAATACATAAACTACATGGCAAACAAAAACATTTAATAACAAAGTAAAATTGCTGTTTTACAAAAATAACAAAAAACGAAACTTGAGAGACAGAGAGTGAAAGAACAGAGGGAGATAGAAAGAGAAAGAGAAGGAGAGAGGAGGCAGGAGAAGATGGATTATGATAACACATGAGTAATCTCCCTGCCTGATGCAAAGAGGTACCCAAGGAGTTTCGTAAAGATTGGTTCATAAATACGGCCTCCAGCCCGAGCCGCAGACCTGGCATTCTGAAAAATGCAGGAGGGCAAAAAATCGCTCTCCTCAATCAACTTAGGAGAGCAATTAGCTTTACACAGCATTTTAAGTATCCAGTTGAACGAACTCATTGAAACTGAAACCAACAGACTATTACCGGTACATCATTGATTTTATTAACTTTACTAAGGTAAAGCAAAATCTCTTAGACATCTAGATGTCTCACTCAACAACCGAACACACACTTGACAAGACCTGTGTGTGTGCCCAAGTTGGGGGGGGGGGGGCGAGCTGGGAGGGGGGGCGGGGGGTTGAAGGTGGTAGTAGTAGGCGTATCACTTTCTTGGACAACAAGTCTGCTTGAATCTACAGTCACATCCTGGTGCATGTGCTTCAACTGACAGGATAATAGTAATGGTAGTATATTATAGTGTCAATATTCCTTGAATAATTACCCTTCAAACTGTGATGTCAGTTGTAGAAACTGACAGAAAAAAAAATATTGCTATGACCCATTTTGCTTCAAATGATTGCAAGTGTGTTTGGGTATGTACAAAGTACATACCCAAACACAGTTGCAGCCATTACCTTTTACCACTAAACCAGTTTCAAAATGAAATTATGTGATCTTATGTGACTTTGAAGTTAAATTACATTTTTGCTTTACAACAAAAATTTAATGTGAGCATAATACATGTAATCTCAATCATCCCAGAACAAAATATTTAGGAGGGCAATTTTTCGCTCTCCTCAATTCTTTCAGGAGGGCAGTAAGGAGAGCTAAAAAATCGCTCTCCTGAAATTGCCAAGCCTGGAGCCGTGTGTACGGCGTGACAGACGGACAGATGGATGACAGGCCATGACAATACCTCAAATTTGGCTTCGCCAAAGTGGAGCTAAAAATAAGCCAAAACTGGGTCGAGTGCGACCGGCGCACACCCAGTAGGGGACACTCTTCTCCTTGTATTAATCCACGGATACCAGAACTAGTGGTCAGGCATATAACCAACCTGTCATTCTACTGAATCCGCCAATATTGGAGTTGTGATTAGCAAGGAGGAAGGATTCTTATCCGAAAAAGAAGACGGGAGGGCTGTAACGTAAACAATTGCGGTAAGTATAATAAGAAAGGAAATTTACTATATAATTTAAATTTTTTATCAATCTACCTTACAATTATTTAATCAACCAACCTTACAATTGTTTACAACAGGATGAATAGACAAAAGGAGGAGAGATTCATATTACCAACCCCAACATAACCCGACTGCACTGAAACCATGGACAGAAGAGTTTCCTAGGCCTATAAAACCATAGCATCACAACCATTAGTAAATGACAATATGAGATGAGGCATATGGCCCTGTGTGACACACATACAAAGAAAGGACAGTACCAAGAACAGGGCTGGAATGGACCTTGCAAGAACCCTTATGGCTAGGGTTGATGACAGCCAGAGCAGAAGAGGGCCCAAAGAAAAAAAGAAGAAAAAAGATCCTCAGACTGCTCCTGCAACTGACGCAAATAGGTGGAGAAAGTAGAAGCATTTCTCCAGTCAGCTGCCTGCATAACATCCGACAACAGATAGGTGGAGAAAGTAGAAGCATAATATCATTCCCATGAAAGCGGCTGAGCGTCAAATGTATGTGTTCAAAAGCCTAATACTGGCGACACAAATAATGGAAACTATTATTCCTGTGCGCCGCAAACTTAACCATCCTGAAGTGATCCTACATAAGACCATGTAATAGCCATACAGTCAGAATAAGCTCAAGATGCTGCGAGCGCTTTACTTCATGCGCTGAAGTCTTAAGCACTGACTGCTGATTGGAAGATAAATTTTCCTAAGCAGTACGAATAGCTAACTGACTCCATCTAGCAATAGAATGAACCGAAATGTCCATTCTATTGGAAATTAATGACAAAAGAAGTGTTTCTTCTGTTCAGACAAACTCTGATCTGCGTCTATAAATACATGAACGGTAATAATATGTGATCTCCAAGAACCGAGGGTCGCAAGATCCCTGCATAGAGAGACCATCGGACTCAGGATTGTAACCCAATACATGAACTCACATCCGTCATAATTGAGAAAACCGATAAATATATGCCCAAACTTGACCTTATGTTAAAAGATTCTCTAAAACAAAACAGGTCAAGAGTGAAAAAACGTCTACCATTCCATTTAAGAATAACTGGAGGAGACGTACATAAGCGACCCATAGAAATAACTTTCATAGCCGCTCTGCACAACCCCATCAGACGCATAAAATTTCCACTGTTAATGCATCAGATAAAAGATAAAAGCGAGCCAAACAACTGGCTAATTCGCTCTGTGAAACAACATACGAACCAGCCTGTTGAAAATGAATTGCAGGACACGTGTATCTTACCATTCATCCCATGAGACATTATCTAGTTCCTAATTCAAGTGATCTAAAGAACAAAACTCGCTATATCACCTAACGCTCGCTTTTCGACTGAAAGGTTATCATAAATAACCTAATTATCCAGTTCCAGTCAAAATTGGTCGGACAGAGCTCTATAAGAGCCTCCAGCCACCGGCTCAGGGGTGTCTGATCAGTAAACTCAAACATACTTAAACCCCCCTATCCAAGTGGCTGTATAGACAATCCCTAAAGTAATATATAGGAGGGATACCTATACCTTCGCTATGAATCCTAAGAGACGATCTAAGTCTAGGACAACCTCTCCTACTCTTTCTGCTGGCGTTGGTCGATTAGACCCCAACTTAAAGAGTCGAGTAACTTAAAGAGTCGAATATTAATGCTTTCTATCAAAGACTTAGTGTCTGGAAAACTAAAGCGACCTGTAGCAAGTTTTCCACCTAATCAAATGCTAAATAAAGATGACGACACAAGGCTTCATCACATCAGAATGGCTCCCACTTAACATTTGTTAAGACAGAGATACATATTATAATAGGTCTGGAAAGAATTTTTAAAAGGTACAAACGTCCACAAAATTCCTTTCCAAATAGATGTTGCGTCACAGTACTTAAAATTGAAGTACATAAGACCATGAGTCTAAATTCGCTCTGAATAAGAAATTATCTTCTCAATTGTGTCCGAGAGAACAGCGAAATGATGAAGGAAAGACTACCACTAAGATCTTAGCCTGTTCATTCAACACAGAGAAAGTCTCAACACATCTTCCCCAGTCGTTTTTAAATGTATGTGAACAAAAACGGTTAAACATAAAGAAGATGATAAGAAACCGTATTACTTCTTCTCACAGGAAGTTAAATATGGCATCATCTACACAATCGAAGACCTGTGACACCCGTGCAGACTTAACCGGAAAGAGATCTTATTATCGTGCTCTTTGTCCAGATGAAGTCAGCATCTAACAATGCAAGCGGTTTCTCACAATTACTCGCAGCATTGTGATTCACTGGAACAAGTTCAAGGAAACAATAATGTATAGTATTAATATCATCCATGAGTTGTTCCGAAAGGGAAAGTTAGCCTCTTGATGAAAAGCTAAATACTCAAAAAAAAAATGTGGGAACCTGTTTTTTGTTTCCGTGTTTTTGCCGACGGAACCTGCATGGAAATGGAAAGAACATTTCCATGAAATCTGCATGCCTGTCATTGTCCAACTGGGTAGCCCTGATACAATGTAGGGAATTACGTTTCATGATCTGTTTTGACGTGTCTGCACCTTACACTTTGATTAGTCAAACTCAAATACAACAGCCAATCACAACACTATAGTAGGAATAATGTATGTAATTTATTAATGAGATATTTACCAGGTTAAACACACTGAGGTTTCCTCCATTCACCATGCATACTTGTTGCAAATACAGTGTTTCTAAATGATAAATTGGGCCCAATTCAGGCCTGAAACTAAGTAGCCTGACATTTGCAGAATGAGGTCTCCAGAGGGTGAAATTGATGATGCTATAATGGGCCAGTTTATCCTCTGGGTGCCTCTTTCTGTTTAGTTTTGAGACCCTGATTCAGATTGAGGTTCACAGAGGGTACATTTAGTGATGCTACCCTGGGGACCTCATTTTACAGACGACAATCTGCTTATTTTCTGGCTTGACCCTATTCAACACAAATTATGCTGTGCATATCAATTATATCATCTATCAATAACCCAACATTCATTTCTACTTCGAGAAGGAAACATCAGCAACCAGTGAAGTTAAAAGTCAGCCGCTGATGGTCTCTTGATGGGTGCCTCTTTCTGTTTAGTTTTGAGACCCTGATTCAGATTGAGGTTCACAGAGGGTACATTTAGTGATGCTACCCTGGGGACCTCATTTTACAGACGACAATCTGCTTATTTTCTGGCTTGACCCTATTCAACACAAATTATGCTGTGCATATCAATTATATCATCTATCAATAACCCAACATTTATTTCTACTTCGAGAAGGAAACATCAGCAACCAGTGAAGTTAAAAGTCAGCCGCTGATGGTCTCTTGATGGGTCATTATTAGCCGATGCCAAATGTTGAACTTTGACCGGTCACTAGTTACACAAAACCCTTTGTTTACCTTACATAAACAGAGGTATTAACAAAAATCATCAATGAAGGTTGTTTTTTTTTAAATTTTTGACTGCAAAAAAACAGCTCATTACTTCTCAGTGGAAGGAGATTGTTCCAGTTAGGGGTCAAAAGATTTGTTTTAGAGACCAAAAATCAAACTTTTAAAAAAGTTATGTTGCAAGCACTGTCTTCTAATCATGTTTGACAGCTGCCCTCCCTCCCCACCCAGTGGAAGGAAAAGTCTGGATTAGCAATGGTAAAGCCATGCAACTTAATTGCAGATTAACATTTTGGGTAAATGTCGTTGCCTGTAAAAGAAGAACAACTGTTACAAACATTCTATACATCAACAAATTGAACTCACCACAACCCGTGACCACAAAATTGCAGTATGGACTGTGACATCTCTTGATTTTCTTGTGAGATAATAGAAAAATGATTGTCCAAGAAGAAGTATAGCGAAGACTCGTCTGATATGTATGTGAACTGGATCCAAATGACCATCCACCTAAAGAGATAAATGATAAAAAAATAGTGCTATTAAGACTTACATGTGTGTACATGCTGCACTTTTCTTTCTAAGATGACAGATCTTTGCAAAAACTAGTAAAACTATTCATGTACATGTATTCAAACTACAAGACAAGTTTCTGTCTCATGTGAGCTATGGAGCTGAAACGGTTAAAGGGTTTTCTTGATTGATTAATCACAGGGATCAATCTTAATTAATCGATTAATCACCTGCCCTAATAGGTAGCTGAATAACTGCCGTACCATTGATGGTTTACAGTATTAACCCTTTACTCAACATAACAGAAAAAAATAGGCAGATGAAATCGTCAGATGTGTACCCATATGCGCAACTAGTAGAAAGCTGTATGACGGGGGGCCACCACGGAAGCCGACATTATGTACACCATACAAGGTATGGGTACATATAGAAATGGATTGGAGGAATCTCTAATTTGATGGATAAAGGGTTAATATCTTTGGATCAAATTATCAGATTTACATAAAAAACTATACAGCACAGCACATCAGTAACCTGAATCAATATATAAAGTAACATGACAATTGGATTGATATTTTTTGAGTTATCTCATGCCAAAGGGATTGGAGGAATTTTCAATTTGAAGGATAAAGGGTTAATATCTCCGGATCAAATTATCAGATTAACACCAAAAACTATACAGCTCGGCACATAAGTAGCCTGAACACAATAATAAAGTAATTTGACAAACCAAGCAATATTTTTCAAGTTATCGAATGCTAAAGGGATTGGAGGAAATTTTCAATTTGAAGGATAAAAGGTTAATATCTCAGGATCAAATTATCAGATTTACACCAAAAACTATACAGCTCGGCACATCAGTAACCTAAACACAATTATAAAGTAACTTGACAATCCAAGCAATATTTTTCAAGTTATCAAATGCCAAAGGGACTGGAGGAATTTTCAATTTGAAGGATAAAGGGTTAATATCTCAGGATAAAAATAACAGATTTACACCAAAAACTATACAGCTCGGCACATCTGTAACCTAAACACAAATATAAAGTAACTTGACAATCCAAGCAATATTTTTAAAGTTATTGAATGCCAAAGGGATTGGAGTAATTTTCAATTTGAAGGATAAAGGGTTAATATCGCAGGATCAAAATAACAGATTTACACCAAAAACTATACAGCTCGGCACATCAGTAACCTGAACACAAATATAAAGTAACCTGACAATCCAAGTAATATTTTTCAAGTTATCGAATGCCAAAGGGATTGGAGGAATTTTCAATTTGAAGGATAAAGGGTTAATATCTCGGGATCAAATTATCCGATTTACACCAAAAACTATACAGCTCGGCACATCAGTAACCTGAACACAACTAAAAAGTAACTTGATAATCCAAGCAATATTTTTCAAGTTATCGAATGCCAAAGGGATTGGAGGAATTTTCAATTTGAAGGATAAAGGGTTAATATCTCGGAATCAAATCATTAGATTTACACCAAAAACTATACAGCTTGGCACATCAGTAACCTGAACACAAATATAAAGTAACTTGACAATCCAAGCAATATTTTTCAAGTTATCGAATGCCAAAGAAATGGATACAGACGCCGGATGGACAGACGGACGGACAGACAGACAGATGGACAAAGGATGGACGAACGATGGATGGTCACCGGCATTATGTGTACCATACATAGTATGGGTACACATAAAAAGGGCCAGCGCCGTATACAAAAAAATCTCCACTCAAATTTTATTATGTTTTCAATTTTTGTCTCAAAAACATACATGTAGCTTATGACACCCCACTGGAATGAGCTTGCTTAGCTTGTTCCAATGAGGAACCATAAGCCATGTTTTTGAGACAAAAATTGAAAATTTGCAGTAATTCCTGACTTTATTTTGCAAGTATTGTCTGCTACCCACATTGGGTAAAGGGTTAAAAATCACCATTTCCAGTTACTGATTCAGTATAAAGATCATGCAAGTGAACAAATATGTCAGCATGTAACTATGATTTACATGCTTTACTCTGTCTCATATAACTGATGTGAGTCAGTGTGACGATGTTTGCCTGTTTCGAGGCAAGTTTGTTCCTTTGTTAACCCATATAATACAGTAGCTCAAAAGAAACTTTACATGTAATTGATCAATTACTTTTTTGATCGATCAAGATGTTGAACATTGGTTAATCGATTAATCGGTTAACCATTCCAGCTCTAGTGAGATAGAGTGCAATACAGTAAAAACTTCCCAGATATCTGAAACAATCATGAGAAAACAGGTGCAAATGTCAGCTGACAAATGTATGAAATAATCCACAATATTCAATTTCATGCTGAGGGCCTTAACCCAATACGAATAGCAGATGACACTTGAAAAACCTTGCGTACATGTAAATGACTAAACTTTTTCACTTTTTGCTTCAAAAACATAGCTTACATCTACATGTATGACCCTCTCATTAGAACAAATTCATGGTAGCAAGTTAGTAAGTCACTATAACAATTTACTAACTTGCTACAATTAGTTAGCGGAGTTGTTATATTATAAGGACTTCCAAAAATTAGAGATGAGCAATATACCGAAAAAATGATTTGCTACAACAACGTTCAGGTCAACCAAGAGTTACGACCCCAGCACAAGACCAACACATCAAACATTGAACACTGATACAGTCTAAATTTTCAAGTCTTCCTACATTCAAGCTATTTATAAGTCCCCAATGAGGCTTGATAAGATTGGTTTTAATGAAAGAAGTGACTGATTTTTTTTCAGTTTTGTTAACCCTCAATGGACTGGGCAACTGTCCTGAATTCCCAAGTACCCGACGGTCCAATTGATCCCAATGCTCCAACGCTACTGAGTCCAGCGAATATGCTGAGGTTCCCATTCCATTCTGACGGTACGATGACGTGGGGAAAGGTTTGGCCCGTGATATGGACGCCTACTTCGGATGCCGTGTTCAGAAAGTCTGTTGTGGACAGTTTGTGCACTGATTCTATTGTTAGTTCAACCAGGAGTAATTGCTGGTGACCTTGTCGCCGGAAAGAAGCGATCCCTCAAGTGAGACGTCCTGATGTGTCGGTCTTGTGCAGGGGTCATAACTCTTGGTTGACCTGAACGTGGTTGATCGGCAGTACATCCAGTTGTTCTATACCCAGGCATGAGACTTCAGTCTAACAAAAAAAGACTGAAATCGGCTTTCCAGAAGGTGGAATAAAGCAAAATCCTTCATTATGTCCCTTTTTAAAAGATAACCTATATAAAGCTGCAGAGTTCCATTTCTTTCTTTGAATTTTTTAAGAAAATGATCTAAAGACCATTTTCATGTAAATTTAAAGATATAAAATTAGTGAATTTTTAAAAAAAAAAAGACCGAAATATGCTACAAAACTGAAAAATCTCATGCCTGTATACCTTCCAATGAGATGTAAATAGTGGCCACAGTGACTCTGAACACAGCAGTGAGCTCATCTGGAGGTATCCCAGCCTTATGCATACAAATGGCACACAATCTCTGATTTTCGGTTAACCTTGCATTTTTTAACATGTCGGATGGCAAAAAATTATAAATTCAAAGTAATTTGTATATTTTTTATACTTACCAATGGCACAGACTAGCTGGTGCTTAACTCAAAATTATCAAGGGCCAAACACAAATTCTGAACCTCCTAATCCCCAAAATTTGCTTGCAAAACTGAAAATTAAAAGTCCTATTTGGTCCTACATACTTTTCCTCTCTGCACATGCGCTGCTGTCAGGATGTGACCAGAATTGGTGCCAACATCATTCTTTGTAGAAGAGAGTACTACATTAGAGCATGGAGGTTTTTTGGTTTTTCGGTTCGGTTTCAGTTTTTGCTGCAAACCGAATCGACAGGGGCCAAAACAACCGTCCATACGGTTTTTGCATACTTTGCCGTTAAACTTCGAAATTTACAACGACCCCCTCGTAATCTCATTTTGAAAATGACAACGAACGTCAGCAAAACGGGAAAATCCAAAAGTGATTATTTCCGTATAATTATATCCGTGTTTTAGTCGCTCACACGTAGTCACACCCAATATTTTCAGCCAAAATACCTCCCCTGCGACTATTACATGTACCTTTGTATAAGTCGCACCCCGACTGTGAGAATAGCAAGTGGGGCCTACAAAAGAACGAAAACGGCCAGTGAGTGTGGGATTTTACTGCACGAAATTAGGTGAGTGTCGGAACATGTGAACGTTTTTTTTTTTATATTTTTTAATTCCAGTCATATTTATCTCACATCAAATGCATGAAATAAATTAATAATCAAAATAATATAGGGTTATATACTTTGACCATTTATTCCCCATGTGATACTCGTTGATGCCGTAAATCCATTTTATTTTGCACATAAAACATGAGGGAGAGTTCATACTCTGTACTTCGATAGGAGGCGAGAGGTCCACTGAGGGATCGAGGAACAGGACAGTGAGTGGAGTCCCTGTATTAAGGCGATGTTAAACATAACTTAAAAGTTACAAGTGAAAGTTAAAAAATTTATAGTAATTTATATATTTTTTATACTTACCAATAACCCAGACTTAGCTGGTGCTAACTCCTTAAATTATAGGGCCAAACACAAATTTTGCCCCCCAATCCCCAAAATTTGCATCAAACACCGAAATTCAATGTCCTATATGGTCCTCCATACTTTCTATCCACTGCGCATGCGCACTGTCAAGGAGCTCTTGAAATTGGCGCAAATGTCATTCTTACAACCAGTGCCTGGAAAGCGTTATGTAATCAGCGGGGAGGTATGAGTTCCCAACTCATGGGAGGGCCATACCCGTCTGGGTCATTGGTAAGTATAAAAAATATATAAATTACTATAAATTTTTTAACATTTTTATACTGTACCAATGACCCAGACTTAGCTGAATAGAAAAAAGGCTGGAGGGCCTAGGACATACAAGAAAATCCAAAAGACTCAATTACATGAAAACAGAATTATCCCCTCAAGGAGAAGAGGACCACAGGTTTTATATGTATCTTTCTTGTTTGTATCAAAAAAGAAAGACACAATACTATTCCGTAATTGAGCACAATAATCATCAATGATCTCTATTAACATCCAGTATAATCCCTTATACTAATCTTATTCAAGGAAAGCCAATAATTAAAGATAGTCCAGATAATGAGACTCTTATACTCATTAAAAAGTGTTCGAGGATTGTATATTAGAGCTTGTATGATCTGTGATAAATACAAATGTTTCCCACCGAGCTACACTTTTAAATATTACATGAATTAGCTTTACACTTTAAAACCATCCCTGAACCGACTCGGAATTACTGACTCCAGAGGAGGTATTCCCTTGCATTTCCCTATAAAGCAAGTGATATAAGGGAACATACTTCATGCGCCGAAAATAATTTTTCATAAGCAGTACGGATAGTTAATTGAATCCACCTTGCAATAGAATGGACTGTAATGTCCCTACTATTAGGCAGCAGAGACAGAAAGAGACGTTACGTCCCTTTCTGATAAACTCAGATCTACGTTCGTAAAAAACGTATAGCTCTAACAGGACAGATTAAAGGCCTATGCCCATCTGAAGACGGAAGAGCCTTAATAACAATAGATTCCGGATACTTATAGGAGCCTGAATCTAGTCAAAAACCCAACCTTAGTAGTCAAGGTAATAGTATTACCTACACTACGAAAGTGAGAATCATCAACAGAGAGTGCCTGAAGCTCACTAATTCTTCTAGCCGAAGAGAAGGCTAAGAGAAAGCTGTCTTATAACATAAGAATTTGAAGTCCATTGTATCAAGGGGCTCAAATGGAGCTTCTTTAAGCTTAAGAAGAACCCAAGCTAAATTCCACTTAGGAATTAATCTAAGGGATCTAGTCTATTTATCGAAAAGCTTTCCATAACTTAGCTAAAGACATTAGATCCAATCTGTAAACTATCATCATGTGCACAGGTATCAACAGAATGATCCCTACCTCAACGTGAGAAAACCTTCCACTTAGCAGCATAATTTAGAGAAGATGAGGTCCTCCTACAGTTAGAAATTGTGTCCACTGCTCGTCCTGTAAATTGCTCGCCGTGCAAGAAGGACCGCACTACGAAAATACGTGAAGGTTTAGACCTTACGGGTTGTGATGCAGTGTGCGCGATTTCCCCTGCGAAAGAAGATCCTCCCGTGGAGGAAGCTTCCGCAGCATGTCCCACAGCAGACACCTGAAAAGATTTATTCATGGTCTCTGGGGTGACAGAGATGCTACCAACAGAATTTGCAGTGAGACTGCTTTATCTTAAGCAATATCTGCAGAATCAATGGCGCCGGAGGATATGCGTATCGTATCATACCGTCCCAAGAGATCGAGAGAGCGTCTACTTCAAACGCTTGAGGATCTGGACACGGCGACACATACGTCTGCAACTGATAGTTGAGATGCTTCGCTAAAAAGTCTACCCTTGGATGATCCCATTAGTAGCAAATCTGATTGAAAAATCGTTGTTGAGAGTCCATTCTGACAACAACAAACGACCTATCCGAGAGAGGAAGTCCGCTAGAACGTTCAGACGACCCAGAATATGACGGACCGATAGAAGAACTTGATGCTCTAGGACAAACAGAAGGATCCTTTCCATTAAATTGAATAACAGAATGCAATGAGTGCCTCCCAGGTTACGAAATATGCTACTACTGTCGACTTGTCAGACAGAATTGAATCTATAGGGCTCAGAGTTGCGCCACAACCTGTTTGACTCGCATCCGTCGTTATCGTTAACTCGGATCCGGCAGTTGCAATGGTACTCACGGAGTCAACCACTGAAAATCTACCCAAGTCTGAAACCCTTGTTCACTTGATTCGACAAGACAATGTTCGATTCGAGCGAATGAGTCTTCACACTCCAATTCTGAGATAAAATATCTGTGGAGTGGACAAGTGCGTATCCGCTTCATCGGAATAATATTCGCAGCGGGTACACACAAACCTGTCAGTCTAATGAATTCTCTTTCTGTTACTACATCTAAGTGAATGCAAAAGCGAGTGTAACAACTGACTAAAATCGCTCTGGTTAACGGCAATAAGATTGTTGTGCGTCTCTAAGCTCATTTTCCACGTGGGTGAATGAATAGGACGACACTAGATCCAACTTCTTTTCGTTTACTAAGAAACTGAGATGTCGGAGCAATTGAAGCAGACTCAGAACATCGAGCTGAAGCGTTAACTTGCTGCCATAACCCTGAAGAATGCCGTCCAAGTTCTTCTTGGTAAGGTGATCTGCGTGAGATAATGTGTCTAAAGTCTATTAGACAATATTGTCATCTCCAGTATACTGGAGTAATAGACATGGATGCCGGCAATGACAATTCCGGGTCTTCAACCTAGTCGGCCAAACGCAGAGGAACTCTTGGCACGCCTAGTCCTGCCGTTTCAAAATTATGTCTTGCATTGATGAAAGGCCGCTGAATAGCGCTAGGCGATAAGAAACTGGATTTGCCAGTCTTAGAGGCTAGCTTGAATATAGCGTCAATCAAAAGTTCAAATGTCCATGACATTTCTGGACTGGGTCGGAAACTGAGGGACGGTGTCCTTAATCCGGCCGAAAAAGTCTGTGTCCAGTGACGCTTTCAGTTTCTTATCAGGTAACGCAGCATTTTTGTCCAGAGAAACAACTTCTAAAAGGTGATGCCGGATGAAATCTATGGCCACCTTAAGTTGTTCGGAGAGGGAAAATTTCAGCTGTGCTGATTCCCTTTTACCATCTGCCTGGACCATATAAAAATTTTAGTCGTCCCTTACTGACTCTGCAGGGGAACGAACCGACCCAGCTTGCTGAGATAGTTCTTTACTGAAAAAGTTTCTGATAGCTGCTGGGATGCTGCAATGAAATGAGCTATCTGCAATAGCAAGTCCGTCACAGAGGCCTGTGGAGCCGCAGTCTTACGTAATTAGCCGCTGGAAGCTCCAGGGACGTTAATTCCTGCATTTATATAATATGCGAACGTCCCAAATGGAAAGGCCTCGTGTTCTTGGCTAGCGGATGGAGTGACCTGATTGACGTGGATTCCCTGGTCGGCGAAGCAGGAGCTCCAGGGACATTCATTCCTGCATTTATATAATATGAGAACGTCCCCTGGAAATCTGTGGTCACATAGCCAAGGTGCGGTCGTGTGTGCTGACGTGAGGATGAGGAAGCCAATAGAACAGCCGCGTCGGAATGTCTATGCAACGGAGCGTCCCGAGCAGGAGTGGACATATGCTCCGACTAACAAAGGAACATACAACAACATCGCGGCGCAGATGTTGATGTAAGAGAGAGGGGGCCTCTCTCGCTCGCGGGCCGGATAGATCTGGACGAGCTAGCTACCGGACTGACAGGCTTCCTCCGTACTATCCTCGGATCCATCGTCGCTGGGTGTGCATGTTCAATGTTTATAGTGCTCGCATCACCCAAACCGCTTCCCTGGACAGCAATGGACGAACCCGGCTGCCGAGCCATTCGATGAATGGTCGCTACATCAGGCGGACTAGCGGACGATCAACGCCTTCGATCCTACTAGGGACCTCTTCGGCAATTTTCGTATTTCCATGAGCACTTAGCCACTAGCCCTAATACTGCAACGACGGAGACACACTTGTTGAAGACAT
The DNA here is from genome assembly GCA_031216915.1 of Pictodentalium vernedei. Taxonomy (NCBI): domain Eukaryota; kingdom Metazoa; phylum Mollusca; class Scaphopoda; order Dentaliida; family Dentaliidae; genus Pictodentalium; species Pictodentalium vernedei. The sequence continues at coordinate 250,014,212 of CM062291.1, forward strand.
CACGGAAACATCACCCCATTCTTGTTCTTCTGAAAAAGAGACTGATAAACTAGAGCGACCTTGCGGAGAGAGGACCAGAATGGACCCCTCACCGCTAACAATATACTGTGACACACGTCTCCAATGTTGTCATTACAATTAGCACACACCGAGCAAGAATCAGTGCGAGTACATTGACTACAAGAAACACAATGAACATGAGAATCAGAGGAAGATTTCCTTGCATTACAATTGAACAATATTTTTTTCATCATGAAAAAATATAAACAGTCATAGTACTCGCACTAATCCTTGAAACAAAGATGCATAATATAATATAATCCATTATAACATTTCGAAAAAACAATTTAAAAAAAAAAAAAATTATTTTGAAAAATTTTCAGAAGAGCCCAAGTTCCCAATGGGAACGACAAAATATTTTAAAACATTTTTAAAAATTAATGCAACACTTCCGGACAATATTAATGTATCTGGTTATGAGTAGAACTAATAGAAGACAAGTAATCACTATCAGAAGTAACCGTTGTCAACATAAGCAAAAGTGTACAGAAACCGGAACAATGACTCCAGGCACTGAAACCATGGCCCAAAATCAGTAACCAATTTAAACACTATCCGATGTAAAACAGAGGCTTCCAGAGAGGAAACTGCAGTACATCAGGTGGTAGATGCAGATAACAATGAATAAACACCCAAGGGTGAGGACGTAAACATGGGGAAAAAACAGAATAATCATTCTGTTACCAAGCCAAAACTCCCAAGAAATTTTAGTAAGAAAAAATTCCAAAATTATGCCAAAAGCATGGGAGAATAGCAAGGGGGTTATTAAGGAAAGGGAGAGAGGAAACACTGAACAAACAATGGTAAGTTCATAGCCAGAATGACAACATAAGGCTCATGCCCCAAAATTAAGGAACATGAAATAATTTCGTAAAAAAATTATAAGTTACAGCCCTGAACACATTCTGCTACTGTTTCTTCCTCTCATCCTCTTATTTCATCCTTAGATCCACCATTTCTTTCATAATTATGTGTCTGGCATCATTTAAACTGAGATTTACAAGCACAAATATCAGTGACATGTTACTGATTTTAGGGCCAAACAAAGAATGACATTTGCGCCAATTTCGAGAGCTCCTCGACACTGTACATGCACAGTGGATAGAAAGTATGGAGGACCATATAGGACATTGAATTTCGGTTTTTGATGCAAATTTGGGGGACTGGGGGGCAAAAATTGTGTTTGGCCCTACAATTTAAGGAGTTAGCACCAGCGAAGTCTGGGTCATTGGGGTACAGTATAAAAATATTATTTATTTTATCGAAATTAAAACTGAACACAAAATAAAGCAGGTATATAATGTATAGCAGTGGTGGCGCCAGGATTTCAATCGGGGTGGGGGGGGGGGGGGTGCTAAGTAAGATGTGGGGGTCCAAGGTCGAGATGCTTACAATGCCTAAAGTGACCTTCAAAGGTGCCCAGGCTGTGTCAGATAGCAATTTGAAGTTTTTTGCTATGTTTCAGTACTGACAGTAGGACGTAGCACGCTTTAAATAGCTCTCATGTGACATTTCTATGGCCTATTCTAATAAGACGATAGTGATTTAGATTAACTGAAGGGCCTGGAAATAATACCGAACCGAAACCGAGGTTTTAAAAAAAACCAAACCGAAACCGAAACTGAACCTGGAAAAAAACCCCTCCATGCACTACTTTTCACCTTGTCATCTATAAGTGATGATGACGCAAGGGCAGTATCACGTCTTACCAACTCCAAAAGCACTGTCCATGCGGAGTTGTATGTGGCATACATGACTGCCCTGGAAAGAACTCTTAGAGAGGAACCACGTCCTCATATTTCTTTCTACTGAGACGTTATAGCTCTGGTAAGGTGATCTGCTTAAGAGGAGTTAGGACATTGCACCCAGATTTGCTCTTTTCAATTTATTTATTTATTGATGTTTAAGGTCACATATTTATGCACAATGGCTAATCATGACCGTGACAGTTTTACGGGTGGAGGAAGCCGGAGTACCCGGAGAGAACCACCGAGCAACGACGAGCAGCTGCCAGCTCCCCAAAATCGTAACTCCGCACTGCAGCACAGGCAGGGTTAGACTGGTTGAAGACATGCGTACCATCGACATGCAGTACGCCTTAGTACACGGCGTCATCGTGCCCCCACATGGGCAATGGAGATGAAGTGTCTTGCCCAAGGACACAACGCGGTTGCCGCAGGTGGGATTTGAACCGAGGGCCTCTCGGCTTGCAGCCTGCACCTCCACCTACTGAGCCACCGCGCTCCCCTCTTTTCAATGAAATAGCACATTCCATTATTTCCACACATATATTAAATGATGCAGGTAGGGACATATTTTCATCCCCGACCTGTTCATCTAAACACAGATTTATTCAGATGGAACAATATTCTTAAGAGCTTAAGACATTTCATAGTCTTAAAGTGCCCTCTGTGAGAGATGGAGACTCACACTCTGTATCCCTCTCACCATCCAAATGTTCCATCCGCAAATATGGTCAACTCCATCCTATTAAACGGATGACTGGACCAACGCAGCACAGACTGACAGCTCACCATCGGAGTCTGTTAAACGGCAGTACTAGTCTCAAACGAATAGCTATCAACCAGAGCTTCGTCAAGACGCTTCATTAATGAAACAAGGGTAGATGCCATAGCTGCCACCGAATCCAGCTGCAGTGTGGAAGAAGCCCCCCAAACCGCAAACTTGAACGGGCGTCCCAACTCACTAAAGTTTCTCGCACCAAGAACAGTCGACCTCAACTGCTGAAGAAAAGGAGAAGGTTCTCAAGCTTACGGTCTGCTCCAGACCTCGCCGAGTGTTCTGATAAAACTTTTAGGCATCTATCCCTTATCGTGCATATCCATGGAAAAAGAGGAAGCCGTAACCACAGCCGACCCCGGCTGAAGTGCGGGAGAAGCATCCCGACTCGTCACATAGGATGGATGCTCCTCCTCATTGAAGTTTCTTACAACACAAAACAGTCATCCCCGAGTGTTAATGGGATGAAAAACGCTCTGCACTCTCGATCTGTCCCCAGATCTCGTCAAGTATCCCGCTTAGAAACTTCTAGGCGTAATCCTCTTTTGTGTGCTTCCATGTAAGTAGAAGAAGCCATAACTGCCGTCGGCTCCGGCTGCAGTGTGGAAGGAACGTTTCGATGAGTGTTCCAACTCAATAAGGTTTCTTACAATGGACTCAGTCGACCCCGACTGTTAACAGGATGGAGAGGGTTCTCCAATTGGTGATCTGACCCCAGATCTGGCCGAGCATCCCGTAGAGAAACTTCAGACTTCTACTACATGCACAATTGACCGGACCGAACCCAGCACCGTCCGACAGTTCAAACTTGCGTCTGCGAAAGGCTGCTGTTGCATTAGCTGGGATGCTGCTAATAGCTGTGCAACTGCAATAGCAAGTCCGTTCCTGAGACTTGAGTAGTACTGGTTTTCTGTTTTTCCTACCGCTTGCTGCTCTGGGATGAAGATCCAGAGATTAGATCTCTTCTCCAAGACTCCCGTTGATCGATGCCTCGGATCGCTAGCTATCAGATGATCCGACTTCAAGGGCGAAGAAAGGCTCCATCTTCGCACAGCTGACTGGTTATCTGAAGTCAGTTAGCTAGCCTGCAGTCGTGTGTAATTTAATAAGTAAGTGGAGGAAGCCGTGACTGTAACCGACCCCGGCTGCGGACTAGACGGAGTGTCCCGAGTGGTGGGCGGACGTACATGTATGCTCTGTCTTGTGCAAATTTCCAACCAGAAAACTTCACTTCGGCTTGTGAAACGTAGCGGAGGAAGCCATGACTGAAGACAACCCCGGCTGCAGACTAGACTGAACGTCCCGAGCGATGGGCGGATATATGCTCCGGCGCGTGAAAGTTTCTCATAACAACATTTGGCCCCAAATGCTGTTAGGTTAGAGAGGGGCCTCTCCCGCTCGCGGTCTATTAGACCTCACCGAGTATAAGAAACTTGCCGACTTCCTCCCTATTTCTGTCATCGCTGGGTGAGCTTATTTATATTTAAGTGCTCGCTCTACCCACATCTACACTTCCCTCAACCGCAATGGACTTACTCGGTGTCGTGGCTCCTACGGATGGAGTAACTTCTTTATTGGTCGAGCTAACTGATTGCAAAAGATTAAAACCCTTAACAAAAGGCCTTAACTCTTGAAATCATGAGCACTGCAGCTAGCTCTATTTGCTCAACAGAGTGCAACGACGATAGCACACTTGGATGGGTGTCAGAATATCATCACCATGTTCAAGTTCCTCTGAAAGAGAAACTGAAATGAAAGTGTCAATGACACTGTAGCTTAACTTGTCTGTGTGTTGTGTTTGATGAGAAGGATAATGTTCAATGTTTATGAAAGGATTGTGAAATAAATAAGACAAGAATTGTGATAATTGGGAATATGTTCATTTCTGTTCCCTGTATGCTATGTTTTTAACAAAAATAACATGCGATGTTGACCGTTTGCAACTAAAAGGCTACGTCCTCATTTCGACATTATACCGACTCATTCTACTAAGTTACAATGAAATCTCTTCACAAATACGACCTGTAGTGTGTACTAAAGTTTTTTGGATTCTGGGCTCAGGCAGCCATCATGGTTGAACGATCGCGACCAAAAGGGACATTCTCATCAGGGCATTATCTGGAGTTATCCTACGAAGTTACAATGGAATCCCTTTATAAATATGACCTGTAGACTGTGCTCAAGGTTTTCGGACTTCGGACCCCTGTACCGTCACAGTTGACCAATCACGACCGAAAGGGGGATGTCATCATCTAGGCATTATATGGAGTAAACCTAACAAGTTACAATGAAATCCTTCCATAAATTCGACCTATAGACTATGCTAAAGGTTTTGGGCTCGGGCAGCCATCAAGGCTGAATGACTGCGACCAAAAGGGGACGTTCTCATCTAGACATTATTTGGAGTCATCCTATCAAGTTACAATGAAATCCCTTCATAAATATGATCTTTAGACTGTGCTAAAGGTTTTTAGCTTTTGGACTCGGGCAGTCGTCACGGTTGACAAGATTGCGACCAAATAGGAAAGTTCTCATCTAGACATCATACAGAGTCATCCTACCAAGTTACAATGAAATCCCTCCATAAATATGACCTGTAGACTGTGCTAAAGATTTTCAGATTTTGGGCTCAGGCAGACATCACGGTTGACAGATAGCGACCAAATGGGGAAGTTCTCATCTAGACATCATATGAAGTCATCCTACCAAGTTACAATGAAATCCCTCCATATTAAATATGACCTGCAGACTGTGCTAAAAGTTTTGGGGTTTGGGGCTTGGGTAGCCATCACGGTTGACAGATCATGACCAAAAGGGGACGTTCTCATCTAGACATTATACAGAGGCATCCTACAGTTACAATGAAATCCCTTCATAAATATGACCTGTAGACTGTGCTAAAAGTTTTCGGGCAGTCATACTGGATGATTGATCACAACCAGACCCGTTAACCTCTGAAGGTGACTGTCAGTGAGATTTTGATGAGCTCTCAGTGAGATTTGGATGCTTGTCAGTGAGATTTTTGCATGTGGCCATTACATCAATATTTTCCGTGTTATGCCTCCCACGGTCCCCCCCAACCCAAATGCATTATATTTCATTTTAATAATTTATTTTAACACTTTTAATGGTATTTGTCAGTAAAAGCATACAAATATGGATATCACTGGTCCAAGACCCCCCCCCCCCCCCCTGGGAGCCCCCTCCCCCCCCCCCCCCCCCCCGACACACACGCACAAATGTGAGTGGTTGGCTATCTAGCCTTTGCCTGTATCAACCCCCTCAGTCCATTTTTCCTTGCTCATGCAAGCCCATCCCGGTGCTTCAATGCATGGAGGCTGAAACATCTTGGGCCGAAATGTCCCAGTACCAAAACATTCAAGAACCAACACAACGTCACAAGCATTCCTTCTTCACTCATGCCATTTATTCATGTAAATTCTTTGTTCAATCTGTACATTTTTGGTGAGAAAATATTTGTTCTTAATATCTTTTGACAGGTTTTATTGTACAATAAAAATGAAAGTGTCAATGACACTGTAGCTCAAATTGTCAAGACATGTACATGTATAGTATGTGACAAAGCAATGACAAACATCTAGGTAATGACCTGATAACAAAGGTACCGGTACATATAAAGTATTGTAACGGTCTGTACATAAATACTGACCGTAGCCTGTAACAATTGTAAAGGTAAAGTATTGTAAAGGTGGGTGACAGTCAGATGCTAAACTAGAAAAGAAATCTTTGAGTCCCAGAGTGGGTCTGACTGAACCCCAAAATATTTGTTCTCATAGCACAGTGATAACAAAGGCACCCCAAAACACACTCATTCCTGTCCCAAGGTGAAAACAAAGGTACTCAAGAAGTTTCGTGAAGATCAGTTCATAAATACGAGCTGTATAGAAGTTGTGACAAAAAACTGATTGGACCTAATTTCGGTACAAAAAGGCCACTGGCAGCCATCTTGAATTTTGGACCGCACTCAGAAACATTCGTTCTCGTCCCAAGGTGATAACAAAGGTACCCAAGAAGTTTCGTGAAGATCGGTTGATAAATACAGCCTCTAGCCCGAGCCGTATTGACATGTGCACTTACAGTGTATAAGTAGCACTAAATAAATCAAAATTCATCTAATTTGCATAATTTCTGCACGAGAAAAAAACCCGTACTGTATGTGATGTATTCCATTTTACTAAACATTCATACAAAAATTTATTCAAATCAGAACTTTCATACAGAAGTTCTGTACAAAAGACTGATTGCACTAATTTTGGTACAAAATGGCTGCTGGTGGCCATCTTGAATTTTGGACCACACCCAAAAACACCCGTTCTCATCCCACGGTGATAACAAAGGTACTCAAGAAGTTTCGTAAAGATCGGTTCATAAATAAGGCCTCTAGCCTGAGCCATATAGAAGTTTTGTACAAAAAACTGATTAGACCTAATTTCGGTACAAAATGGCCACTGGCAGCCATCTTGAATTTTGGACCGCACTCAGAAACACTCGTTCTCGTCCCAAGGTGATAACAGATATACCCAAGAAGTTTCGTGAAGATCGGTTGATAAATACAGCCCCTAGCCCGAGCCGTATTGACATGTGTACTTACTGTGTGTAAGTAGCACTGAAAAAATCAAAGTTCATCTAATTTGCATAATTTCTGCATGAGAAAAAAACCTGTATTATATGTGATGTATCCCATGGTACTAAACATTCACACAAAAAAATTTTCAAATCAGCACTTTCATATGGAAGTTCTGTGCAAAAATCTGATTGCACCTAATTTTGAACAAAACGGCTTCCATCGCCATCTTGAATTTCGGACCGCACCCCAAAACACTCGTTCTCGTCCCACGGTGATACCAAAGGTACCCAAGAAGTTTCGTAAAGATCGGTTTATAAATACGGCCTCTAGCCCGAGCCGTATTGGCATTTGCACTGACAAAAAGGCCACTGGCAGCCATCAGGGCATTATCTGGAGTTATCCTGAAAGTAACACTAAATACATCAAAGTTAGTCTAATTAGCATAATTTACGTACGAGAAAAAAACCCGTATTATATGTGATGTATCCCATGGTACTAAACATTCATACAAAAAATTATTCAAATCAGCGCTTTCATATGGAAGTTCTGCGCAAAAATCTGATTTCACCTAAGTCTGTACAAATAGCCAACTTGAATTTCGGATCGGACCCAAAAACACTTGTTCTCGTCCCACGGTCATAACAAAGGTACCCAAGAAGTTTCATAAAGATCGGTTCATAAATATGGCCTCTAGCCCGAGCCGTATTGAATTGTTGGCGGACAGACAGACAGATGGACGACGGACGACTGGCCATGACCATAAGCTCAAATTTGGCTTTGCCAAAGTTGAGCTAATTACTCAATGCTAACAATACATATTGTTTTGTTTAAAAAAAAAACACCTGTTGTGTCCGGTACAATGAAGTTGTGTGTGGTTGTGGTAATTTCGTTTTGTTTTTTATCAAAGAAAATATTTGAACTGTGTTTTGTGTTACTCACGTTAAGAGAAGGTGCCCTCAGTATTCATAACTCCCATTGTGAAAAAAACAAACAAAATAATCCTGTTGGTTCAAAATGAAGACAAAATACTCCGCTTGACATGTTTTCAATTTGTTTGTATGTAAGTAAGGGGAGGTAACTTAATTGTTGTGATATCTCACAACAGATTTTTTTCAGTTTTCAACAAACTTTCAATTATATTCTTTTTTACACAAAACAGATGAATTTGGTATGAACCATAACAATAGTATATATAATAGGTCAGCTGAAGTTAATTATACTTGAGAGATTATGTTTTTATTTAATTTATATTTTGAGTTTATGTAATTTTAATTTCACGTAACCATTTTTATATGAGAATATATTTGGCATACAATGCATTTGATAAAAACCACAAACTATATTTAATTTGACCGCCTTGGAGCACATAATATGTCCCCATTGTTGTAAACAATATGGCTCTCCCTTGTTTTGTTTTCAAAACAGTCTTTCATGCAGCATGGATCAAACTGGATATTACAACTCGGGGGTATTAATTCATATTTATTTTTGAGCAGCTATTTTTGCAGGGATCACATCAGGTAATAATAATAATTGGGTCTTCTTCCTTGCTCCAAAAACCTTGGGACAAAACGTCCCAGTCCAGCATAGCTTTATGAAAATAACGTCTTTAAAAACAGACTACAATACACTCGTTTTCGAAAAGCTACTTTCGATTTCCATGACTTTTCCATCAACAACATGGGAACTCATTGGTAAAACTCAATGTGTATCTTTGATAAATTATCGTTTCCAACAAGCATTCTGCGTTATAAATTTATATATCGTGACCAACTTGTTTAATTATCAAAATAGAACAGGACAACTATTTTGAAAAGTGTCAAATCGGGAGAAAATAGGATGTGACCGTGAGAGCGTGAGTTGGTGCCTCAAACCGGGAGACTCAAGGTGAAACCGGTAGAGTTAACAGGTCTGATCGTGACCAAAAGGGGACATTCTCATCTAGACATTACCCCAAACCTCCATATGAAATTTTTGACGATCAGACAAGAACTGCTGGGTAGGGGGCTGCGAATATTCGAAATTCGATTCGAACTTCATTATTCGATTCGATTCGAACTTCATTATTCGATTCGATTCGAACATAGTAATTCGAATGTGTTCGAATCAACGATTGTTTGAAATGGTCCTACTTTTATCATAAACTCGCTCAGAAACCCTCAGATTTCCCATATTTATCACCCGTTGAAATTGATGAATTAAAGCGTGTATATTAATAACAACGCGATCTGGATCCATCATATGTTATACGTTATTTTGTCGCAAATGTCCGGTTGGTACACTCAAGTAATCACTAGATCAATGCATAACTTCGATCAACACTGTGTTCCGTTTTTTTTTTCGTGAGTAGACAGGCGGTTACAATACATCAAAGGTTTTTTGCCGACACTGGTCTGCGAATAAATTGTGGCAATGTAGATTATGCAGAGAAGAGCGCAAGTCAGTCAAACAGTAATTTCAAAGTGATGCCGACAACTCACTGAACTATGTTGTTCACCAATAAGCACGTGAATGCTTTGGTAAGGATTCGATCATTTGCTAGCCTGAATTGAGCGTCATTCTGTTCTGTGGAATTATACTCTTTAGAATGTTGTGTGACTTCATTCTTCAATATGGCATCAAACCAGCCTCAATCCGCGGTCCACAAATATTTTATGCACCATAAACTCGCAGAGACTTACACGTGTATTGAGTGCAATGTTGTGTATAAAGCACACTCAACTGGCACGACGACACCCCTATGGAACCACCTTCTCAAGAAACACCCGGCGTTGCACGCACAAGCTATTTCAGCGAAGGCTAGAGAGGCTAAGAAGCGTCCACATGCTACATCATCTACCAGTGAGGCTGTGCAGTGCAGTAAACGCCCGACAAGTTTGGCAACATTCACAAGGAGAACATTACACCCCGACCTCAAGCGGAAATACGATGCTGCAGTGTTGAGTTTTGTGGTTGCGGATGGGAGACCATTTGAAGCAGCAGCTGGTCGCGGACTGAAGCATTTGTGTGCAGTCTTGACTGACAACTCCTACATCCCACCTCACCCGACCACCCTTTCGCGAAATCTGGGCGATATGAGAGAGAAAAGCGAAGCCAAGCTGTGTCAGTTAATCAAAGATCAGGCAGGAAATGGCCGGATTTCAATAACTTTTGATCATTGGAAGGCAGACAACGGTTCAAATTTTCTCGTCCTTACAATACATTTCATCGATCATGAATGGCTTTTATCCTCTCGATGTTTGTCAGTGACGAATCTCGAGGACATTGACGCTGACCATACTGCACTCGCCACTGAGGCCATAGTGCGCGATCAACTGGAAAAGTATGGAATAGCACTTCACCAAATATTTTTCGCCACTACGGACACAACCAATACAATGCCCTGTACCACTCGTGGATTGGGTATATACTGGCATGGGTGTGCGGCACACAAGTTGCAATTATGCATTAATTCCTCGCTCACTGTCCAACCGATGGTCAAAAACCTTATAAATGACGTTCACAGAACTGCCGCCTTTTTCCACTCATCAACTACAGGACTACATGCCTTACACAAACATCAAGTGGACATGGGACTTCCAGAATCGGACCCTCCAATGGACGTTACGACCCGATTCAATAGCACATGCACGCTCCTAAACTGGACAGAGGTCAACAATGGCCCCATTGCCCGTGCACTTGTTGAGTGCCAAGAGAAGAAGCGATGTGCTAATCCACCGCCGGCACCTCTCTCGATGCAACTCTGTTCTACCAGAGAATCTGTTTTGCCTCTTCTTAAGCCATTGTCTGAAGCAACCACCGTCCTGAGTGCCGATAGTGTAATAAGTGTATCAATGGTCAGGCAGTTCATCATGACTCTGTTGAAAAAGCTCAGGGAAAATACAGCTCGTGGTGCAAAGTCATTCCGCGACAGCCTGATCACTCAGTTGGAAGACAGATTTGACTTAAACCAGGATTACCTCCTCACGGCAACTTATCTGGACCCACGCTTCAAGACAACCATTAAAGATGACGATGAGCTAAAAACCGTGGAGTCTTATATTCAGATGCTTCAACAGTATCATGCTGAGCATGTAGAGCCCACCAAAACACAAGACGTCCACACTGAAACAGATGTTCCATGTCAACAAACGGTTCCAAATAAATCAAGCCAGCCAAAGTCTAAAAGTCTATTAGATGATATGTTCGATGAGATTTCCAGTGAAGAAGTGCAACCGCAAAATCTGAGTGTAAATGACAAGGTTAAAGCAGAAATGAGTCGGTATTCTGCTCTTCCTATTAGCAATAGAAGTACAGACCCACTTAGATTCTGGCAAGAACAGGAAGCCCGTTTGCCATGTCTACGTTCTGCAGCGAAGGATATTCTTTCAATACAGGCTACCAACTGCGCATCAGAAAGGGTAAATTCTGTAGGTTCGTCTGTAGTGACTGATCAACGTCATGGCTTGAGCAACCACAATGTCGCCACGCTGATATGGGCGAGGAAAAACAGTGACCTGCTTGGCTTGAAATTCGCGTGATGGTGATCGGACACTGATGGCCGAATAACTCAATAAAAATACGAATACCGGCCACTGAGTTGATACGATATTATATTAGGATACTCACTCGCTGCACGGCTGCTGTGGCTGCATGTCATGTGATTAAACATCCGTATTGTTGAGATAGAAATAATACTGAACATAAGTCATGTTCAGTATTATTTCTATCTCAATAATACGGATGTTTAATCATATCCATTAAACAATTCGACAATTAAGTTACATAACTTATCTTGACAGTTCGTCAGATGGATGCAATTTCAGTTTCTGTACATCTGAACCATGAAAATGGCATAATTCGATTTCAATATAAATCATTTGTCTTCTTATTAACGGCTGCACGGCTGCTGCGGCTGCATGTCATGTGATTAAACATCCGTATTGTTGAAATAGAAATAATACTGAACATGACAGTCATGTTCAGTATTATTTCTATCTCAACAATATGGATGTTTAATCATATCCATTAAACAATTCGACAATTAAGTTACATAACTTACCTTGACAGTTCGTCAGTTGGATGCAATTTCAGTTTCTCTACATCTGAACCATGAAAATGGCATAATTCGATTTCAATATAAATCATTTGTCTTATTATTTGCCACCTGTTAGTGTGTTAGTAGAATTTGGGGTTATAACGGCACCTTAACGCCAGGATTTTGAAATTCTCATCAGCCCGATACATATGCCATATCATGGCTGGGGTCCAGACTCCAGACGTGTCAAACGACAAACGAATAGACATTTTTTTCCTGGTGTAGCATACGATGGTTATTTCTGAGTAACATGCGGAGGATTATTCCCACGAGGCATTAACGAATGGGAATAACCTTCTCGTATTGCACGAAAAATAAACAGCCTAGGCTACTACAGGAATGTGAATTATGGTGTTTATTATATTCTTCGACCTTTTTCTATGATCAGTTCGAACATGTACAGCGAGCATATAAAAAGGAAGTTATCCGAGGAGAAAAATTCCGCCCGACATCGTATTTCTTAACGACGAAATTCGATTCGTGTTTCGATTCGAAATTCGATTAGAAATTCGATTCTATTATGCAAATTCGATTCGAAATTCGATTCGACGAAAATTTGTGATTCGCAGGGCCCTACTGCAGGGTGTAGCCCGTGCTAAAGGAAAATGTGAACAGACTCACAGACTAACAGACTTCCGCAAGCGTGATGGCAATAGCTTACCTTGACTTTGTCAAGTTAAGCTAAAAATGAATTATAACGCGGTGAGATGCCTGGCCTCAGAACCTCACTGCCAACAACGAACTGCGACACCTGTCTCCAATATTAGTCATCACAGTGAATACAAGAATGACAAGAGTCTGCAGGAGTGCAAACTCCACAACAAAATTTATAATTAAGATACATGTACATGAATAATAGCAATCAAAATTAAATTCAAAATATTTTTTGGAAAAAATGCCTAACTTTCCAAAGGGAACATTAAGGGCCCAAAGGCATCAGGATAGAGCCTAAGTGCAGACAAAATCCAAATTTATTGAGCTATACTACCAGAATAATAATCCATGTATCCTACAGTAATTCTACAGTAATAGAATATAAAATACTACCTATATGAAGACGTTGTCAATGTAAACAACATCAAGAAAAAAAACGGAAACAAGACATCAGGCACACAAAAAGATCCAAAGTCAGAAACCAATTTAAATGCTACCGGATGCAAAGCTAGATCTTCATATGAAGAAAAAACGATACATCGGATCGAAGATGCAAGACTAAAATGACCTAACACCCCTAGGGTGAGGATGTAACCATGGGGAAAAACAGATTAAATATTCTGTAATACATGTTACATTACCAAGAAATTTAATAAAAAATTTCAATAAAAAATAGCCAAAAAGCTTAAGAGTTTAACAGGAAGGGTTCATGGAAGGAATACTTAACAAACAGTGGAATAATCATTATCACAAATGCTGACATCAGGCGTATGTCTCGAAATGGGAAACATGAAATAATTTTATAATTATGATAAAGTTACAGCCATGAACATCTAAAACCACTGTTGAACACTTCCATCATCCAATAACAGCCTTGGATCCCCCAATTCTTGCATTCATTTGTGTCTGGCATCCTCATAAAAGGAGATTTTAAAGCACAGATGTCAGTTCATTGTTGCCGACTTTAGGGCCAAACAAAGAATGATGTTTTCGCCAATTCCGGTCACTTCCTGATGACTGCGCATGTGCGGAGAGTAAAAGTATGGAGGACCACATAGGACTTATAATTTTCGGTTTTGCAAGCATATTTGGGGGATTGGGGGGTTCAAAATTTGTGTTTGGCCCTCAATAACTTTGAGTTTGCACCAGCTAGTCTTGGCCATTGGTTTGAAGTATAAAAATCTAGCGTGTTTTCTCAATAACCCAGGCTCTCCAGCACAACATAACACAAAGAAAATTGTCGATCACCCATTCAATTTGACATTCTCGGGTAGCACGTGCTATTTTGAAATCCATAGCGAAATTGTATACAGTTGGGTGGACAACAACATGTCATTAACCCTTTACCCAATGCAGACGATATCAACATTCATTATATAAATATCATTTTTTTAAATTTAAAAAAAAATTTCAACAAAACCATATCATGTGACTCCTCACTGGAATGAGCTCAATGGGCTCGTTCCAATGAGGGGTCACATGATATGGTTTTGTTGAAAAATTTAATTTTTTAAACTGCTCAATTTGCATATTACATGGGCGGATGAGGGCGATTCGTTAGGTAAAGGGTTAAACTCTTTGCACGACTTCTTGTCCACAAGCATGTAACATTAAAACTATTATATTTCATCCTTTATTCTATTTTTTCACATTTGTTTCTATTAAACTTTCTTTTTTGACTCAGTATATGTTTCCATGTGTGGTTTAATCCAACCTCTTCTGCCTACCAGTGAGACAAAAGCAATGGATGGAAAGTTGGCTTCAAAATTATTGTTGAATGGGAAGAATGCTTTCATTTCAGTGATGACCGACCGAATCGCAACTTCAAAATCACTCATAAATCATCCTTCTGTGGACATGCATAAAGATTTTGAGTTTTTGACTGAATGCAGCCCATGCATTTCTTGAAATGCCATTAGAAGTGTGATGAGAAAAAACAGTTCACACATAAATACACTATTTTAATGGGAGGGCTTTTGGACCTGAAGGGAAGTTGGAGGATGACATGGTGGTCCTACATGTACATGTAGTTAAGACTAGCTCATCAGTATATCTCTTGAAACAGAAATCTTCTGTGATCGTATTTTCCTGAGTAAAGAGATGATGTTGACAGAGTTGATATGTACATGTAGACCCCAGGCCTGAAAATAAGCAATCCGACGTTTTTAGAATGAGGTCCCCAGAGAGTGAATTTGATGATGCTATCCCATACAGTTGGTTAATTTATCCTCTGGGTACCTCTTTCTGTTTAGTTTTGAGACCCTGATTCTGATTGAGGTTCACAGAGGGTAAATTTAGTGATGCTACCATGCTGTGCAGGGTAGCATCACTAAATTCACTCTCTGTGGGCCATATTTTGCAGATGACAGTCTGCTTATTTTCTGGCTTGTGCTATTCAAAAATGTCCAAATGGTAACCATTTTTCTTTCATATTGGCGTTATATTTAGGGCTGCATGATACATATATATATCGGTATTCCAAAAAATACAGCAGTATACCGGTTTATCAAAATCTGTTCAGATATCTGAACTTAAGTACCATAATCGAGATTTGAGGCATCACAGTCGGAACGAATCAGCATGCCTTGATGATGCGGTTCGAAACACCTTCACTCAATGCAGACGACATAGCAAAACTTTAGAGATGCGACAATTAATCGGTGTAACATCGGCACTTGGCCGATAAGCGCCCATCGATTCACCATCGGCACTCATGGTTCAACATCAGCCCTCGCCGATTGTCTGAAACTCGATGAAAGTGTTATGGATGATCTGTAATGAACTTTCTTCCCCTTTGTGGGACAACCAGTGGCAAGCGATCGGTATGTCACTCGTCTGTTACTGATATCAGGTAAACTGATGGTTCGTGAAAAAAAGGCAGAATATTATATTAAAGAATAAAGATTTTGATTGTGTAACTGTGTACTGAGTTGTTTTTTATCCATCATGATTCATGTGAATACGGGCGCTGTTTAGAGATGCGACGTTAATCGGTGTAATATCGGCACTTGGCCGATAAGCGCCCATCGGTTCACCATCGCCACTCATGGTTCAATATCGGTCTTCGCCGATTGTCTGAAACTCGGTGAAAGTGTTATGGATGATCTGTAATGAACTTTCTTCCCCTTTGTGGGACAACCAGTGGCAAGCGATCGGTATGTCACTCGTCTGTTACTGATATCAGGTAATTGATGGTTCATGAAAAAAAAGGCAGAATATTATATTAAAGAATAAAGATTTTGATTGTGTAACTGTGTACCGAGTTGTTTTTTATCCATTATGATTCATGTGAATACGGACGCTCTTTACTGTCCAAACTGTACTGCATTCTGCAAAATTTCTTTCAACTATGCTCATCGTCTCATTAAATATATAATGGCATTCTTTATTCCCATATTGGACAAATAATTCCTCCATATTAGTAATCCATGTAAATTGTGAGAGGTTTGGGTGCAATGAGTTTAATATCGGGCGATTCAGGGTGGGATTTATCAACACAAAGCCACTGAATTTTTCTCATGTTGAATTGTGTGGAGCATGTGATAAAAATAGGCCAATGAAATCGTCAGATGTGTACCCATACGCGCAATTAGTAGAAAACTGTATGACAGAGGGCCACCACGGATGCTGACATAATGTACACCATACAAGGTATGGGTACCTATAGAAATGGATTGGAGGAGTGTCTAATTTGATGGATAAAGGGTTAATATCTCCGGATCAAATTATCAGATTTACATAAAAAACTATACAGCACAGCACATCAGTAACCTGAATAAATATATAAAGTAACATGACAATCGGATTGATATTTTTTGAGTTATCTCATGCCAAAGGGATTGGAGGAATTTTCAATTTGAAGGATAAAGGGGGTTAATATCTCCGGATCAAATTATCAGATTTACACCAAAAACTATACAGCTCAGCACATCAGTAACCTGAACACAATTATAAAGTAACTTGACAATCCAAGCAATATTTTTCAAGTTATCAAATGCAAAAGGGATTGGAGGAATTTTCAATTTGAAGAATAAAGGGTTAATATCTCAGGATTAAATTATCAGATTTACACCAAAAACTATACAGCTCGGCACATCAGTAACCTAAACACAAATATAAAGTAACTTGACAATCCAAGCAATATTTTTCAAGTTATCGAATGCCAAAGAGATTGGAGGAATTTTCAATTTGAAGGATAAAGGGTTAATATCTCAGGATCAAAATAACAAATTTACACCAAAAACTATACAGCTCGGCACATCAGTAACCTGAACACAAATATAAAGTAACTTGACAATCCAAGGAATATTTTTCAAGTTATCGAATGCCAAAGGGATTGGAGGAATTTTTCAATTTGAAGGATAAAGGGTTAACATCTCGGGATCAAATCATCAGATTTACACCAAAAACTATACAGCTCAGAACATCAGTAACCTGAACACAAATATAAAGTAACTAGACAATCCAAGCAATATTTTTCAAGTTATCGAATGCCAAAGGGATTGGAGGACTTTTCAATTTGAAGGTTAAAGGGTTAATATCTCAGGATCAAATTGTCCGATTTACACCAAAAACTATACAGCTCGGCACATCAGTAACCTGAACACAAATATAAAGTAACTTGACAATCCAAGCAATATTTTTCAAGTTATCGAATGCCAAAGGGATTGGAGGAATTTTCAATTTGAAGGATAAAGGGTTAATATCTCAGGATTAAATTATCAGATTTACACCCAAAACTATACAGCTCGGCACATCAGTAACCGGAACAAAAATATAAAGTAACTTGACAATCCAAGCAATATTTTTCAAGTTACCAAATGCCAAAGGGATTGGAGGAATTTTCAATTTGAAGGATAAAGAGTTAATATCTCAGGATCAAAATAACAGATTTACACCAAAAACTATACAGCTCGGCACATCAGTAACCTGAACACAAATATAAAGTAACTTGACAATCCAAGCAATATTTTTCAAGTTATCGAATGCCAAAGAGATTGGAGGAATTTTCAATTTGAAGGATAAAGGGTTAATATCTCGGGATCAAATCATCAGATTTACACCAAAAACTATACAGCTCGGCACATCAGTAACCTGAACAAAAATATAAAGTAACTTGACAATCCAAGCAATATTTTTCAAGTTATCGAATGCCAAAGGGATTGGAGGAATTTTCAATTTGAAGGATAAAGGGTTAATATCTCAGGATCAAATTATCCGATTTACACCAAAAACTATACAGCTCGGCACATCAGTAACCTGAACACAAATATAAAGTAACTTGACAATGCAAGTAATATTTTTCAAGTTATCGAATGACAAAAAAATGGATATGGATGCCGGACGGACAGACGGACGGACAAAGGATGGACGAACGACGGATGGTCACCCCGGATGACGGCATTATGTGTACCATACATAGTATGGGTACACATAAAAATAGATACCACAGGGGGGAGTTCGCAGCCAACACTGACGTATCGACACTGAACCTGGCTGTTACTGCCCGAGAAGAAAAAATGAGAATTTTTCTTACAGTCACCACACAACTTATTTCATTGGTTATTATTTGGTATTAACCATAACAATAGTATATATAATAGGTCAGCTGAAGTTAACTATACTAGAGAAGTTATGTTTTTTTTTTATTTATATTTCGAGTTTATATAATTTTGATTTCTCATTACCACGACAGTATGAGAATATATTTGGCACACAACACATTCGATAAAACATGTATAAATAAACAATCTGTATTTAAACTGACCACCCTGGTGCACGTAAGGTGTCCCCATTGTTGTGAACGATATGGCTTTCCCTGGTTTTGTTTTCAAAACAGACTGGATATTACAACACAGGGGTATTAATTCGTATTTATTTTTGAGCAGCTATTTTTGCAGGGTTCACATCAGGTAATTTCTCAACTCATTTTCTTAAGTAATAAAAAGGAACAATCTGGGTCACTGAAGTCTGAACACGCTGTCAATAATTTATGAACTGGGAATTTCCCATTCTTCTTTAACAAAAAGTTGATAAATATGAGGGCTGAGAGTAATAAATAACACAAAAGCATGTAGTTTGGGAATTTTATTTTTTTTAGCTGAAAATGTGAAAAGATTAAATTGAGAAAAAAACAACTCCTCAACACTTTCACATAATTTTATTTTGATCGAACAATTGACATTTTCGTGATGAACGGTACTGGTAGTCAAAACTTTCATTCATAGAAATATGGGGTGGGCTTATTTTGGGGTGATACCCCCCAAAATATGTTTTCTAAAACGATGGGGGTGGGGGAGGGTGGGTGGGGGGGGGTGCTTACTAACGGGAGTGGGCTTACTGATGGGCCAGTACGGTAAATTAAATTCTGATTACTGTAAATCAGCCAGCTTCTGCAGTAAGCTTGAATAATAAGGAAACCATACGGCATCGACATTCGGTATCGGCAGATTGTTGTCTAAAATAATCGGCATTCGTCTTATGGGGCATTTGGGGGCGTGGTGGCTCAGTAGGTAGAGGTGCAGGCTGCAAGCCGAGAGGTCTTCGATTCGAATCCCACCTTCGGCAATTGCGTTGTGTCCTTGGGCAAGACACTTCACCCCCATTGCCTACATGGGGGCACGGCGACGCTGTGTACTAAGGCGTACTGCACATCGATGGTGCACCTGTCTTCAACCAATGCTAACCCTGCTTGTGTTGAGTTAGTATGTTGGGGAGCTGACAGTTGCTCGGTGGTTCTCTCTGGGTACTCCGGCTTCCTCCACCCGTAAAACTGTCATGGTCATGATTAGCCATTGTGCAGAAATATCTGACCTTAAACACCAATAAATAAATAAATAAATAAATAAATATGGGGCATTTTATTAATCGGCTCATCTCCACAAAACTTATTATTTTATATAATAGTTTATCAGAATTTTCCAAAAATTTCTACTAAACAATATCATGTGACCCCCTCATTATTTTTTCAACTGCTGAATTTGTATATTACATAGGCTGCTAAGGCACATGCGGACAATTCCCTGGGTAAAGGGATAATATTATTCATTCTGGGCTACATTTAAAACTCAAGACATCTTGAAAATTGAATTGTGGGTAAATAAATAATGACAATAAACTGATATTTTTGTAATTACACCAGGTATTCAATCGATATTGGTTTGAATACCGGTATATATCGGTTTATCGATATACTGTGCAACCCTACTTATATTCACTATTTATCATCACTTTTTGAAACCAAGATAGAAACTTCTGATCAAATTTTTAAAAACAAAAAATACCCTGGACCCTTTCACTTCATAGGCACACAAGCCACATAAATACCGGGAATTTTATCTATTGAAGTTTGCTTTTTAAAAACTTACCAAGATTTCAACGAATAATGAGACTGTGTAACCTTTGCTATTTGTCAGGTTGGGGCACATATGCTTATATGATCGACTGGGATTTTTGAATGGTCATTCTGTTGTGTCACTGCAAGTAGCTTTCAGGTACATTATTTATTTATTAATTAATGCGTGAAGTTTAAAAGCATTGTTACATGTTCTGAACAACCACTGGTAACTGCGAAGATATGTGCATTGATATACACATTACTTTTGGGGTTTTAACGCATTCATGATAAGAATATGTTCACAATTATTTTCACACTTATCAACGTGTTTTCTGCATGCAGCCACTGACAGAACTAATAGTTTGAACTGTAGTTTTCTTCAGTTACATGTATCACGTTTTATCATGATGGTTAATTGAAAAATAAGAAACTGTTAATTGTTAATATATTCACTGAAAGTTTATTTGAGAGCTGGGCAGCTGGCATACATGTACATTCTCAAATAAGTTGTAAAAAAATATTTACAGATCACAAGCTTTAGACAGTCCAAGAAGAACTAAAATGTAAATGTATGAACAGGCCTGGAAATAAGGGGCTAAAATGGTAACTCGTCGGAGTTGGCAGATTACACTATAAAACGTGGTGGTAACCTATAGAACTTAGATGTGAGTCTTCCATGGAAGACGTGTGTCGCCTGGCATTTCAGACAGAAATCTAAGTGGAAAAGGGGCATAACTCTGGAAAAAATACAGCGGATCAAAAAATAAAATAGGAGGTGCACAATGCCATGATGTGATAAAGAATCACTGAAAGTTTCATCAAAATCCATTCATAGGTTAAAGAGGAGTGGCGGATAAGAGAAGCCTGGCGTTTCAGACAGAATTCTAAGTGGAAAAGGGGCATAACTGTGGAAAAAATACAGCAGATCAAAAAATAAAATAGGAGGTGCACAATGCCATGATGTGATAAAGAATCACTGAAAGTTTCATCAAAATCCATTCATAGGTTAAAGAGGAGTGGCGGATAAGAGAAAGTGTGACGCGGACAACGTAAGGCGACAAAAGTAATCCCTATATGTCGCTCCCCACTTCGTGGGGCGGCGCCACAAAAAAGGGAGTTGTGAATCTTCTCTGCCCTCTCTGTTTCTACTACACCTAGGTGCTGTTTTACATCTTAACAGGATCTTTGCCTTAATGCATGTAAATATCAACAACTAACGAGCGATGTAGCCGAAGTGAGATTGCACGTTAGTTGCTGCTATTTATTTTGGCCGTGATGATAGAGGGGGGAGGGGGGAATTTGGCGGAAATTCTATAAAATGGAAACAGCATGCTATTCTATTGCTACGTGTACATGGAGGCTGCATTCAACCTTTTGAGTTGTCATACATGCAGTTTCAAAAGATTGTCAAGTCTTTCTCGTAAAACGTGCAAGATTATTAAATTATTACGGTTTTGTTGTATTACTTTGCAGTAACCTGAAGTTTGTTTGAGTATTTTACAATTGGCATAATCCACACGTAACCTAAATGATCGTTCCCAGGTTATTTCCAGGCCTGTAAATTTACTTCCAATCTCCTGCTAAAGCCTAAATAAATCTACTAACAAAATATACAATCGCGATGGTTTGAAAATGATTGGTTGGTGAAATTTCTGAATGTGAATTAAGAGAAAATCTGAGGAATTGTCAAAATGAAATTATTCTATTCACTCGTGGTTCTTGATTATTGACTTTATTGTTAACCCTTTACCTAACATGAAAATCAGACGACACTTGCAAAACAATTTCTTGAGTACATGTAACTAATTTTTTGTCTCAAAAACATGGGTTATGACACCTCGTTGGAATGAGCAAGACAAACTCGTTCCAACGAGCCTGAACGAGGGGTAATAACCTATGTTTTTGAGACAAAAAATGAAAAAAATACTGAAAATTAATTGGCGATTTTTGAGAACAGTGCTGGCCAGTTTTGGCCGTTACGTTGGGTAAAGGGTTAACATAAATGAGACAACTACTGAAGAAGAAACTGTCTCAAAGTTGTGTTTATAAACAAATGGCCTTGACTTCTTCTCGAGTGTGGATTGATATAACAGCAGTTGTCATTTAATTGTGCTATAAAAATCTCTATTATATAAACGTTCAAATATTGATCCCTTCTCTAAGTAGCTGAGAAGATGAAGAACATAAAGTCCATTATAATAATTTAGATTATTTGAAATTCTGATTTATAGAAAATTATGTCCACCTGTGCATCATGATGTCCTCTAAAACAGGAAGAAGGCAATGGGTGTTAATACCAGGAAAACTACATTTAGAAACTGATGGAGTTGATTTACGCTGCACAAATTTTGTTAGAACGTCTCCATGTACATTTGAAAGCAAGGGACTTGAAATTATTGAAAATTTTATTCAATTTGAAATTTTCGGAAAATATTTGATTAAAAATTCGAAGTGAGTCAAAACATGGTGTTCACAGGGGCCTACATGAGCTTTTTTTTTTAAATTCTGAGTTGAAAAAAATCACTCTCCTAGGACAGGTACTTTGGCTACTACAGGGACTGTCAGGGAGAACTCCAATACTCATATGGCGTCCTTTTAAATAACTCTATGGACATGTACCAAGGGTTTATTCCCAACTGGCCGAATCCCAACAAGACGAATGTCGAAAATGGTCATCCCAACAAGTCGAATCCCAACAGGACGAATTTTATTAAAACTTAGATGTGAGTCTTCCATGGAAGACGTGTGCCGCCTGGCGTTTCAGACAGAATTCTAAGTGGAAAAGGGGCATAACTCTGGAAAAAATACAGCGGATCAAAAAATAAAATAGGAGGTGCACAATGCCATGATGTGATAAAGAACCACTGAAAGTTTCATCAAAATCCATTCAAAGGTTAAAGAGGAGTGGCGGATAAGAGAAAGTGTGACGCGAACGACGCGGACAACGCAAGACGACAAAAGTAATCCCTATATGTCGCTCCCCACTTCGTGGGGCGGGGACACAATTACTATAAAACCCATTTATTTTTAGGGTTTTTCTGCAAAAATGTGATCAGGGGGTATTTTGAAGGAAAAGAAATATAAAACGATTATCAGAAATTCATAGTTTATTGTGAATGAACTCGAAAAAATTTCATCATAAACGATACAATGCTCAGTACAAGAGGTAAATTTCATATAATGTGCGCCCTTTAGAAGAATTTTCAACCCTTTTTGAATATTTCCATTTGCATTCTATTTACATTTTTCAAAATTGAGAAGCAAATTTTCAGTTCAGGGACGGCCTGATGGCAGAGAGGACTTTTATAAAATATATTACTCAAAGTTTGCTAAGCACCACATCTTTGACACATTATTGTGAAATTTTCTTGTGACACATTTGCGATATTTTTGGTGGATATGATTGAGGAATGTATTGAGATGGTCCCTGGTGTTTACATTACCTCTCTTGACAGACAGACTTTTCGTGACAGTACCCCTTGATTTCCATGTTTTCGTGTACTGTCTACATGTACATGAGATGTGTAGAGTATTCAGTCTTCATTTCAACACAAACCCTTGTAGTTTAATGATTGAATATGGTGAAAGAAAATGTAAGAAGACATTTGTCTGAAGCAGAAATGTGGTGGGCAGTAAGGATGGTTGAACAAGGGGCTACCCATCGTCAGGTTGGTGAAGCCTGGGCAAGACTTCAGCAGTATGGCACACCAGTCAGACGGCATGGTGGTGGCAGAGACAGGACAACATCCGCAGCTGAAGACCGGTTTTTGATCATTCAGGCCCGTAGGAACCGCTTTGACACATCAACCCAGCTTCGCAGTGACCTTCAGAATGCATCTGCGGTAAATGTTTTGACGCAGGCTATCCGGGCAAGGTTGCAGGAAGGTTGTATCTGATGATCGAGAAGACCATGTACATGTATTCGCATTCAGCTGTCCCAGAACCACTGCCAGGCACGATATGAATGGGCCATGGATCACGTTGGATGGACCAGAGAAGACTGACGACCTGTCCTTTTTACAGATGAGTCAAGGTACTGCCTAAACAACACAGATAGGCATTCTAGGGTATGGAGAAGACCAGGAGAGCGATTCCATGCAGCCCACATTGCTGAGCATGACCGCTATAGTGAAGGGTCAATAATGGTCAGTGGGCCACTCGTACTCAATGTATTTTCAAAATACTCATACTTGTACTCATGCATTTTCAAAGTACTTGTACTCGAGTACTGAGGTCCATTACTCGCTCCAGCCCTGACAGTGGCGGCATCAACTGGGATGGACGTACAGAGCTCTGTGTCCTTGACTGTGGTACATTGACTGCACAGCGGTATATTGATGAGATCCTGGATGCCCACGTCAGATTGTATACAGGTGCAGAGGGTGACAGATTCATTCTGATGGACGATAATGCCCATCCTCATGTTGTCCATGCTGTCCGGGAGTACCGACAGAGGGAGGGGATTGAGCGTATGGACTGGCCAGCAAGATCCCCTGACCTCAATCCAATCGAACTGTCTGGAATGAGTTGCAGCTTGCAATTTCGGTCCGTCCAGTCCAACCAAGAAGTGTCCAGGAGCTTTGTGCCATGCTGGTCCAAGAATGGAACAACATCCCACAAAGTACCATCTGGAACCTGATTGGGAGCATGAGAAGGCGTTGTCAAGCTGTAATTAACAATAATGGGTCTCATACTCAATATTGAACCCATATCAGTTAACTTCGTCAACTTTTTGGCAAATTTGAAAAATTTCCTCTTTTACCAATAATATCCATTTTCCATGGTTAGCAGGCTTGGATTTCTGAAAAATCCAGGGTGGCAATAAATCGCTCACCTGGAACCTACTTAGGCGAGCAAATTGCTCTCCTGAAATCTTTTTCGCTTTTTTGTTTCACAAAGATCTTCTAAAGACTAAGTCAATACCGGGTTGCGTAATTTCTCCTTCGAGTTCATTCAAGCCAATCAATTTTAAATGAATTAATAAAATGTTAATGAATGAACCTGTATTCATTTTTTATATACTCTCCACCCCAGTGTGGTCAGATCGATCAAGAAGTTCAGGGGGACTGGTACATGTAGTGGCCGACACACACATGTACCCAGCATATTCTGTACACACGTTCCATGGTCTGTCACCGTCGAAAATAGCTGAAAGTAGGTGAGCAAAAAAAGGCTTATGCCAGATTAAATTGCGTGAGCAGTTAAGGAAAGCTAAAAATCGCTTGCGTCAGAATTCCATGACTGGGTTAGCGTGTTCAAAAGCTAAAAAATAATGTCAAACACAAATAAGATCTTAATTTCTGTATTTAAATCATTAAAGATATAATTAAATATAAAATATATACACTTTTCATCACAATATTTCAACTAAAATGTAAAACAGGTAGTTGGATATAATTGGTGCTTACCAAAGCCAAACTTTGAGTAGTATACTTGAACTGAGAATTTGCTTCAAAATTTTACAAAATGCAAATAAGATGTGTTTGGAGATGTTAATAGGAATACACATTTACCCTGTCGTATATAAATTTTCAACCATTTTTAAACAAATATTTCTTTTTGCATTTTATTCACGCTTTTTAAAATTGAGAAGTAAATTTTCAGTTCATGAACGGCAGGATGGCAGAGGGGACTTACATAAATCCTTGAACTGCGAATTTGGTTCTAAATTTAAAAAAAAAAAGGCAAATGAAATGCGAATGGAAATGTTAATAATAGGAATACATATTAATGCTGTCAGGGGCGGCGGAGTCATTTACAAACTATAGTAATAGTAAAACAAGAGGCCCCAGGGGGCTGAGGGTGCTCACCTGACATGGTAGTCTAAATATCAAGCCAGGGACTTGACATGCAGGGACCAGCCTAGGGGGGAATTTTAGGGAGACTTCAAGTCTCCCTCCAGAAAAAATAGGGAGACTGCAGAGTCATGTAGGGAGACTTCATAGGCAAGTGGGGAAAATTAAGAATATTCATGTACCACCCCCGCCGCCCCTTCATATTTTCAATTTATGGTCCTCCATTAACGTACAAATAATCCAGGTCAAGTTGTCTATGATGCATCTGTGCCAGGTTAAAAAATCACAATGTAATTATTGACTGAAAATCCCCCACTGCTACCTTCTCCTTCATGACCCCTCACCTCTTCTTCGTGCCAATCCCCCATCATCCTCCTGTGGTTGCCTTTCAACAAAGTCTACTAAGCTAATAATTTCCTAAGTCTGAAAGTGTGAACAGGACCAGATGTAAGAAGGTTGTTTGGGAGGTACTTTGTTAGTTAATAAACAAAATACATTCTGGGGTCGAGTATTTTGTAAAAGAAATGTCATTCCGCATCATTTTTATGGCATTCCGGTGTCATTCCGCGTCATTTCATGTCATTCCGATGTTTAGGAGGACCCTTTTTCAAGATCGTCCACATGCACACTTGTGTCCTGTACAAAGCTTTTCTTGACATCACTAAAGCTTTTTTTCATGTGTTTCAATTCCATTCGTGTTTTTCTGGGAATAGACAGCCCAACAGTTAACAGTCGTCAGCAAATCGAAATGAAAATAATGTGTTATAAAATACGTCCGTTGTGTATACATTTTCGGCATCCTAAGCGACGTAACCTACTTTCAAACTGGGTTGTTTTGTTGAGTCGCGTAAGTCACTTATTTTCGTTTCGACACTTGAAGCTCCGACTGGAACGCAACAAAATAGAAATAAAAAAAATCCGCCGAAAGCGACAATGGACAATTGCTTGTCGCGTGATTTCAAATAAATGGACGTTTATTTGACGAATTAAAATGCCCATTTATCACACTCGATTTTTGAAAATACTCGTTTTCATGTAAACCTCGCATCACTCAGTTCAGCCTTTTCTCATTTTGGCCAATTTTTAGAGGGCGACTTGTAATCGCCCCGACTATTTTTCTAGGCGACTTTGGGCTTAGAAGGGCGACTTAATCGCCCTAGTCGCCCTCACGGCTGGTCCCTGTTGACATGAATAAGTTGCATACGCCCCTCCAAAGAAAAGCATACACCAACTAAATGAAGCTATTGTGCCCACACAATACACAGAATTTTCCTTCTAATTTCACACGCTGGTCATCCGATTACCACCTTTGCGGTGCAGTACCTCGTTTGCAGTGTAAAAAAGACTCTGATTGTTGCTCATACAAGTTGGAAAATTGGTAAGTACACACATTTCAACAAGCCTACTTGTGTTGCAAACTCTATCAAGGTCGGTATTAATCACCAATACTTTCATCTAAGAAATATTTTCATGAGAGAAATAAAAAACAAATTTTTTGAAGTATTTTAAAGTGGAAATATGGAGATAAAAATGCCAGTAGTTGGGTTTGTACTGCGAATTATATTTAAAATATGCTATTGTGAGTCCTTGGAGCAGCATCAGTATAGAGAATTGTCTTATTTTAGCCAAATGTGTAAGTTACGTTTGTGAGCCTTTTGTGAAAACATCTTTAAACGGAATTTATCGAGGGGGGGGGGGGGGGAAGGGGGGTAACTGATTTTTATGAATACCTTATTTGCGGTGTAAAGTACCACCTTTTGCGGTTTCGATGTCTGCTGGATGTACCATAATTGTGGTGCAAAAGATTTAAGGGGGTCACTCTTTTACTAAAATGTTGCCTTATCTGGACACTTTCATTCTCTCTGATCTGCATACAATTAATTTTAAAGCAATTATTTGATGATGATATATTGTCTTTGAAGCTCCGAAAACAAGTATCATGTATTGGGCCAATTCACATTTGTAGATTATCCAGATGATAAGTTGTTGTTTTTCGCGTGTATCTCCAGTAGCAAGCAGGTCTAGTAAGTGCTCAAATCTGTCCATCCGTCCGTCCATCAGTCAGTCAGTCCGAAATACTTTGGGTTGAAATTTCTAGTCAAAGTTTTCTTGGCTGGTAACAAGGGAATGATTTTATATTTGGCCTGGGGCTTGATGTTTCATTGTACCGTGTAAGCAGTTTTCAGATCTTCCTACTTGCCAATTGTTTGAAATTTTACTGTACCCACTGAATATAAAAATTTCAGTTGAAGTTTTCTTGGCTTGTATGAAAGGGATTGATTTTATATTTGGTCTGGCACTTGATATTTTGAGTTGTACCATGGAAACAATTTCCAGATCTGCCGCACACGCGGTTGCTGTTTAGCGAAAATTTGAAATTGTTCTATACCCACTGAAAAATTGCCTGCAGCGACGCAGTTTCAGACTGGTACTAGTCTTGTTTTTTTTTAGAAAAAGCCCTTTGATAATTATCACTTACAAAACAGAGACATTTTTTAAATTATGGTACGTTTTATCATATAATCATCGTAACTTACAAATCACCGAGAAACTCTATCAGGGAGCTTTTCTATGAATTGTAAATAGCCATGATTAAGAAAGAAAAATGTCATTTGCAACACATATATTTACAGGATACCATCTCAAAATTGCAAATTCTGGATGGTTAAAGTTTTAATTGAACATACATATTCAAAGTAACTTTCAGAGAAAATGTTTTGGAATAAAGGGCAATGGGAATTTATTTATTTATTCAATCAATCAGCCCTACAAATCACAAATAATGCGATATAAGGTCACCTGTAATAAAACACTATTGTCGGGTGGAAAATCCACCTTCCCACGATTTGGTAGTAATTCACCCTTCATGTACAGAATGGCCACTGGTGATTATCATCAATAATTCGACTTGCTGTCTTATAGAAAATTTTCAGGAGCAATTACTATAATTAATTCAGTGTGTAACCAAATATTTACTCACTATACTTTCGTTTAAACAAGAGGCCCCACGGGGCCTGAAGCGCTCATCTTGTACAGAACACAATTTAAACAGAGTCCAAGAATGAGTCTACATTAAGCAAGCCATCACCATAGGCTACACTGTCAATCCTTGAGTCCCTCAGGAGTGACAAAAATAATCTGGGCATCATGCCTTTTCTTCAGTTGATCAAAAGTAAAATGTAGAGCTCCCCTATGAAGCCCCTTGATACAACCTATGTGGATTAATCTTAGTACCTCTAGAGGGTATTGAATACAAAATTTTTAATTCTTCAGCAAAATGGCCAATTCCGGCTCCCATAGAGAGCCCAAATATTAACCCAGGCTCTTGATTTGAACACAGTTAAATCTGACTTCCCTAGAGATGTTGTGTACCGAATATGAAAGCATTCTGACTGTTGGATCTGAAGAAGAGAAATTGTAAAGAAATTTCTTCGAATTGCACTAAGTTCAAATGTGGGCTACCATAGTGAGCCCAAATATTGACCTATGGATCCGATTTGAACAAACTTGAATCTGACCCCCCTAGAGATGTTGTTTACCAAATGTGAAAGCATTCTGACAAGTGAATCTGAAGAAGAAGATTTTTGAAGAAATTCCCTCATATTGTACTAAGTTAAATTTCATGTTTCCATATGGAGCCCAAATATTAACCTAGGCACTCGAATTGAACAACCTGGAATCTGACCCCCCTAGAGATGTTGTATACCAAATATAAAAGCATTCCGACTGGTGGATCTGAAGAAGATTTTTAAAGAAATTTTCTCATATTGCACAAAGTAAAAATTTGGGCTACCATAGTGAGCCCAAATATATACCTAGGGATTTGATTTGAACAAACTTGAATCTGTCCCCCATAGAGATGTTGCATACCAAATATCAAAAGCATTCTGACTGATGGATCTGAAGAAGAAGATTTTTTTAAATTACCCTCCATATTGAACAAAGATAAAATTTGGGCTTCCATAGGAAGCCCAAATAT
The DNA here is from genome assembly GCA_031216915.1 of Pictodentalium vernedei. Lineage (NCBI taxonomy): Eukaryota > Metazoa > Mollusca > Scaphopoda > Dentaliida > Dentaliidae > Pictodentalium > Pictodentalium vernedei. Next base: position 250,044,221 of record CM062291.1, read on the forward strand.
TAACCTAGGGACTTGGTTTGAACAATCTAGAATCTGACCCTCATAACAATGATGTATACCAAATATTAAAAGATTCTGACTGGTGGTTCTGAAGAAGAAGATTTTTAAAGAATATTCCCCATATTACCCTATGTTAAAACTTCGGGCTCCTGTAGAGAGCCCAAATATGAACCAATGAGCTTTATTTCAACAAACTTTTATCTGACCCCCCTATGAATGCTGTATACCAAATATCAAAAGATTCTGATGATTGGTTCTGGAGGAAAGATTTTTTAAAATTTTTGCAAATATGCTGACTCAGCATTTTTTCGATGCCCATTACAGAACACCCTAACATAACCGATGGCAATTTTTTTTTACCATTCAATTCTACTGGTCATAAGGATACTTCATACCAAATAAAAGCTCTCTGTTCCGTGGGGTTTGGGAAATATGGGCGTTTGAAAATATTTCTATTTTTAGCTCCCAGGGTTCCCATGGAGATGCGGGAATTTTTCTTTTTGCATGGGTCAAGTACTTATGACCCAATACTACCACAAACCAAATTTGGTTCATACCGGACCATCGGTTCAGAAAATAGAAATTTTGGGCGGGGCCAAAAATCTTACCCCTCCTATTACAAAGCCAAATATTACTTTACGAACTTTGTTTGAACAAACTTGATTCTACACCTCATATGGAAGCTCCATAGCAAATATCAAGTCATTGTACACACTGGTTCTTGAGAAGAAGATTTTTAAAATATTTTGGAGCATTTTCCCCCACTCCCTCCCTATGGGGCTGGGCATGCCGAGTTGAACAAAAATGAAATGCCCCTTTGGGACCATCACTCACACAAACTTTCACTTGAATTGGCCCATTGGCTTTGGAGGAGAAGACCAAAACATGGTGTTGACGGACGACGGACGGGAAGTGATGAGATTAGCTCAGCCTGACTTTGTCAAGATGAGCTAAAAAGCCAATTTTCCCAAACAGAACAAGTGAAAACACATTAACATTTTCATCCTTAGCAATTAAAAAAATTATCACTTTGCATCAAAAACAGCGTTTTGACCCATGTTAGTCCAAAATCGGCAATGGTGTTGTAATGAGGGAACAGACAGAATAACCTGGGGGATGAGTTGCTGTCGAAGCTTTTCCTAGAATCTTTGTCGAAGTTCGACTAAAATTAAAAGGCTTCTGAAAGTGAAAGTTTGTAACTTAGTGCGAAAGCAAAACATTTCAGTTTTGTGAATGCACATACATAGTGTTAGTTTTGGAAACCGGGCCCGGCATCATAGGAGCCCCGGCGATTTTTTCTCATTTCGGCTAATTACCTCAAGCCAGGATTCTCTTAGGCAGAATTTGACTTGCAGTGAAGGCCTCGCTGTCCTCACAGGTAAGACCATAAGGGAATTCTGCTCTAAAGCAATTATGGAAAATCAGCGGGCCCCCATAACGCTGGACTCCAGTGTTACTACACCGCCCCATCTCGACGGTTTTGCCTGGATTTATTTTAGGTGCGATATAAGTTATGGAAATCAGGTTACTCCGAATTTGCGAGGCCTGATATTCCATATATAAATTACAAAATATAAATTTGTATTAAAAATATACAACAAAATGGATGTTATGGATGATAGAACATGGGAAACTGATTCGTTTACCCCACAAGTGCTGATTGTGGGCACCTGTGGTTCATGGAAGTCTGCGATCGTATTCGTATCAAATCTGACAACCAACAATATTTCATGAGAACATCTCGGGGCTACATATGCTTCATACATCCATGAACAACACTAGGCAATCAAACCACCTCACAATGCAGCGACAGAACTTCGTCTGCAAAAATGCAACACTGCCTGCATTTTCTGAAGACCTTGTCCATGGGTAACGGAAGTATTTTATATGTGGTAACTATGCAATCTCCACATCATGATAGTAGGTAGGGCGAGGATGATCAGTCCCATTATTTCATTTTGAACAATATTGTTTATCGGTGTATTTTGGTCCCGTTGACCTGAACCTCCACACTGTGATGAATGTAAACAAACGAAATGGTTTGACATTCATCTTAAAGCAGCTCTGTCGCTGGGTTTTGAAGTATTTCGATTTCCCAGATTCGTTCTTGAATATTTGAAGCATATTTGGCCACGAGTTGTTCTCCCAAAATTTTATTTGATAGTCAGTTCTCGTACGAATAGGAATGCAGACTTTCAGAAATCACCGATGCCTGCTATCATTGTTGTGTGTTGGACGAAAATATTTTTCGTGTTCTATGCATCATCACCTTTATTTTCGTTTATTATTTTTGGAATATCAGACTTCGAGTAAACCGATCTCCACTACTTCCATTACTTATATATAGCACCTTATATAAAATGTGTAAAATACATCCTGCGCATAAACCACTCTTATCAACTCAATACGTCACAACTGTTTTCAAATTCCTCAGACCTTTCATTAATTTGATTGCATGAACTAAAATTATTTTGCAGCACACAATATTGTCTGTATCTATGTACTATTATAAATGAAAGTGTCAATGACACTGCAGCTCAACTTGTCAAGACATGTAAATGTATAGTATGTGACACAGCAATGACAAAAATCTAGATAATGACCTGATAACAAATGTACATATAAAGTATTGTAACGGCCTGTACATAAATACTGGCTGTAGCCTGTAACAAATGTATAGGTAAAGTATTGTAAAGGTGGGTGACAGTCAGATGTTAAATAGAAAAGAAATCTTTGAGTCCCAGAGTGGGTCTGACTGAACCCCAAAATATTTGTTCTCATAGCACAGTGATAACAAAGGCACCCCAAAACACACTCATTCCTGTCCCAAGGTGAAAACAAAGGTACCCAAGAAGTTTCGTGAAGATCAGTTCATAAATACGAGCTGTATGGAAGTTGTGACAAAAAACTGATTGGACCTAATTTCGGTACAAAATGACCACTGGCAGCCATCTTGAATTTTGGATCACACTCAGAAACACTCGTTCTCGTCCCAAGGTGGTAGCAAAGGTACTCAAGAAGTTTCGTGAAGATCGGTTGATAAATACAGCCTCTAGCCCGAGCCGTATTGACATGTGCACTTACAGTGTATAAGTAGCACTAAATAAATCAAAAATTCATTTAATTTGCATAATTTCTGCACGAGAAAAAACCCCGTACTGTATGTGATGTATTCCATTTTACTAAACATTCATACAAAAATTTATTCAAATCAGAACTTTCATACAGAAGTTCTGTACAAAAGACTGATTGCACTAATTTTGGTACACAATGGTTGCTGGTGGCCATCTTGAATTTTGGACCACACCCAAAAACACTCGTTCTCATCCCACGGTGATAACAAAGGTACCCAAGACGTTTCGTAAAGATCGGTTCATAAATACGGCCTCTAGCCTGAGCCGTATAGAAGTTGTGTACAAAAAACTGATTAGACCTAATTTCGGTACGAAATGGCCACTGGCAGTCATCTTGAATTTTGGACCGCACTCAGAAACACTCGTTCTCATCCCAAGGTGATAACAGAGGTACCCAGGAAGTTTTGTGAAGATCGGTTGATAAATACAGCCTCTAGCCCGAGCCGTATTGACATGTGCACTTACTGTGTATAAGTAGCACTGAAAAAATCAAAGTTCATCTAATTTGCATAATTTCTGCACGAGAAAAAAACCCGTATTATATGTGATGTATCCCATGGTACTAAACATTCACACAAAACATTATTCAAGTCAGCACTTTCATATGGAAGTTCTGTGCAAAAATCTGATTGCACCTAATTCTGTACGAAAATGGCTGCCATCGGCCATCTTGAATTTCGGACCGCACACAAAAAACACTCGTTCTCGTCCCACGGTGATACCAAAGGTACCCAAGAAGTTTCTTAAAGATCGGTTTATAAATACGGCCTCTAGCCCAAGCCACATTGGCATTTGCACTTACAGTGCTGAAAGTAACACTAAATACATCAAAGTTAGTCTAATTTGCATAATTTATGTACGAGAAAAAAACCTGTATTATATGTGATGTATCCCATGGTACTAAACATTCACACAAAAAATTATTCAAATCAGCGCTTTCATATGGAAGTTCTGTACAATGAAAGTGTCAGTGACACTCTAGCTTAACTTGTGTGTTGTGTTTGATGAAAAGGATAATGTTCAATGTTTATGAAAGGATTATGAAATAAGACAAGAATTGTGATAATTAGGAATATGTTCATTTCTGTTACCTGTATGCTATGTTTATGATTAAAATAATATGAGGTGTACACTGTACTAAAGAGCTGAGGGGTGGGTTAATATGACCTCACAGTTAATGTATGTGGCCCTGACAGTTAACGTATATCAACAAAAGTTACCAAGTTACAGTGAAATTATTCCAAAACGAGTCATCCTATCAAGTTACATTAAAATCCCTTCATAAATATGGCCTGTAGACTGTGCTAAAGGTTTTCGGGCTTCGGGCCCCTGTAGCCGTCAGTTTCCCAATTGCGTCCAAAGGGGACGTTCTCATCAAGACATTATATGAAGTCAACCTACCAAGTTACAATGAAATCCCTTAATAAATATGACCTGTAGACTGTACTAAAGGTTTCTGGGCTTTGGGCTCGGGCAGCCATCATGGTTGAATGATCGCAACCAAAGGGGACAATCTCATCTGGGCATCATCTGGAGTGATCCTGCAAAGTTACAATGAAATCCCTTCATAAATATGACCTATAGACTGTGCTCAAGGTTTTCGTGCTTCGGGCACCTGTAGCCATCACAGTTGACCAATCATGACCAAAAGGGGATGTCATCATCTAGGCATTATATGGAGTCAACCTAACAGGTTACAATGAAATCCTTCTATAAATATAACCTTTTGCCTATGCTAAAGGTTTTTGGGCTCGGGCACCCATCAAGGCTGAATGATCACGACCAAAATGGGACGTTCTCATCTAGACATTATTTGGAGTCATCCTACCAAGTTACAATGAAATCCCTTCATAAATATGACCTCTAGACTGTGCTAAAGGTTTTCGGGCTTCGGGCCCCTGTAGCCGTCACAGTTGCCCAATCACGTCCAAAAGGGGACTTTCTCATCTAGACATTGTATGAAGTCAACCCACCAAGTTACAATGAAAGTCCTCAATAAATATGACCTGTAGACTGTGCTAAAGGTTTTCAGGTTTTGGGCTCGGGCAGTCATCACGGTTGGCAGATCATGCCCAAATGGGGAAATTTTTCATCTAGACATCATAAGGAGTCATCCTACCAAGTTACAATGAAATCCCTCCACATTAAACATGACCTGCAGACTGTGCTAAAAGTTTTTGGGTTTTGGGCTCGGGCAGCCATCACGGTTGATAGATCATGCCCAAAAGAGGACATTCTCATCTAGGCACTATACAGAGGCATCCTACCAAGTTACAATGAAATCCCTTCATAAATACGACCTGTAGACTGTGCTAATGGTTTTCGGGTTTTGGGCTCGGGCAGCCATACCGGTTGCCCGATCGTGACCAAAAGGGGACGTTCTCATCTAGACATGACCCCAAACCTGCATATGAAATTTCGTGATGATCAGACAAGAACTGCAGGGTGTAGCCCGTGCTAAAGGAAAATGTGAACAGACGTCACAGACTCACAGACTTCCGCACGCGTGATGGCAATAGCTTATCTTGACTATGTCAAGTTAAGCTAAAAAACAGATTTCTGCATCGTCGGTACAAAATGGCGGCTGGCGGACAACTTGAATTTCGGATCGGACCCCAAAACACTTGTTCTTGTCCCACAGTCATAACAAAGGTACCCAAGAAGTTTTGTAAAGATCGGTTCATAAATACGGCCTCTAGCCCGAGCCGTATTGAATTGTTGACGGACAGACGTACAACTGGCCATGGCATAAGCTCAAATTTGGCTTCGCCAAAGTTGAGCTAAAAAGAATACTAAACTTGGTCCAAACAACGGTCCATCCAGCCCCCAAAGGTAATACTGTTTTCAATCAACACACGGCGAGTCAATAAATGAAACACAGGTTATTCCTCCCAGCTCTCACCAGGCACAGTTGACAAACCCTTTCGTCTTGACAGAATGCTCATTAGATCACTGGTTTTGATTAATTAGTGTGGGTGTTTATACTATGCACATCGAAATAACTCAAGACGTCTGTATATATAAAACTGAAGAGCCAGGATCATGTTTCATTAGTAATCTTGAAAGACTGACACCGCAAAATGAGGTACTGTGCACCGCAAATGAAGGTACTTGTTAAATGGACAACACCGCAAATCAGGTATTCTAAAACTTCTACACCTCTCGTCGAAGCTGCCAAATAAGGCAAATGCAGGACTTTTTATGAAAGCTGAAGCTGACCTAAACTCAAAGACAAAAGTCTGAAGCAACAATGGAGCGAAGGTTTGACCTTCTATGTCCTTGATATTCACGGCAAAAACAAATTTTGTCGAAAATTTCCAAAAGAATGAGGATGAACGCTATGTATTTTCAATAACAGAGTTCAATTACGTCATAAAACACACCAACACTATGTACAAGAATGCAATAACATTCCATAGATCGCCAGATTAAAATTTTTTTAGTGATATAAGCAAGTTAATAGCAGTTATACCATATTTTATGACACCTACCTTCAACCGTTTCCATCTTTTTTACACCGCAAACGCAGTACTACACCGCAAAAGTGGTAATCGGATGACCAGCGTGTTTCAATTCCTCCACTTTTACATCCCAAAATTGAGATAAACGCATAAAAACAAATTTTTTTTCTTTTTGTTCGGAAATTTTCGCAAGTCCCAAACAAAATATTTTCAGACTAATATTTTTTTTTCTTTTTAAAATTGACCAAAACGCATAAAAAACAAAAAAAAGTCCCGCCCGGACCCCAAATTTTCAGTATAAAAAAAAAAAAATTGTCTTGAAATTGAACAAAACGCAGAAAAAAACAAAAAACTAATTTCCAGATTTTGGTCCAAAATTTCCAAGTCCCACCGGGACCCCCAAATTTTCAGTGTAAAAAAAAAAAATTTTTGTCTTAAAATTGACTGAAACGCATGAAAAAACAAAAAACTCATTTCCGGATTTTGGTCAAAAATTTCTTGAGTCCGGACCAGGACCTCAAATTTTCAGCCTAAAATATGAACCCAGGGACTTGGCTTGAACAAACTTGAATCTCAGCCCCACCCCCCCACCCCCACCCCCCACTCCCCCTAAGGATGCTACATACCAAATAACAAAAGATTCATATTGGTAGATCTGAAGAAGATTTTTTAAAGAATATTCCTCATACTGCACTAATTTAAACATTTGGGGTCCCATTGAGTCCAAATATGGACCCAGGGAATTGATTTCAATAAACACATGAAACAATCTTCCAAAGATGTTATATGTGAAATTTGAAAGCTTTTGGAGCAGTGGTTTGGGAGAAAAGTAGTCTTAAATGTTTTTAACAAATTTGGGCATAAATTAAGTACCTATGACCCAATAAGCCCTCTTATCAAATTTGGTTCAAATCTGCCTCTGGGTTTGGAAAATAGAAATTTTGGGAGGGGCAAAAATTCCTGACCCTCCCATAACGACGGCAAATATAGCCCCACAAACTTCTCTTGAACAATTCTGAGTCTACACCTCAAAAGGAAGCTGCACACCTAATATCAAGTCTCTGCTACTGCTGGTTCATGAGAAGAAGATTTTTTAAGATTTAGGCACACTTTTTGGGTGTGGCCCTACCAAGGGGCGAGGCAACTTGATTTGAACAAAATCAAATTGCAATGTCATAAACTATTATCTCAAATATCAATTAAATTGGTCCAGCAGTTTGAGAGAAGACGCAAACACCATGTTCACGGACACCGGACGGTGAGTGATCACTATAGCTCTCCTGACTGAAAATCAGGTGAGCTAACTAGTCCAAACTTGAACCCAAATTCCGTAATATAATTTTGGGGTTTGGTACGTCCTTTTTTTTTAAACTTTTTCTCCAAGATGACCGACATGTTTGTACAATGACAGGGTTTCTGCTATACCGGTACAGCGGCCGTCAAACGGCCCCATTCCCCTGCCAGGTTACCTTCCCGACATAACAGAATTTTTTAAATTCGCCATGATCTCCCCGTCCCCCAAGAATACATTTAGTTCCTAGCTTGTAGAATTGCCATTTCTAAACTTCTTTTGCAGATTTCCGTACACATATTTCATTGAAAACAAAACGCATGTCCATTTCACCGTTCTATTGCAGCACCTGGAGAGTACTTGATTTCAAAGCGTTTTTCAACTTCAAAGACACCAAACGATAGTAACATTGAGTATTCGTTTTCACAGTTGGCGTAAACGTCAAAATTTGTACCATGCACGTGCAATGAGATTTTTGCGCAGTGCTTGTGTCTGCTAAAATATCTCACAAGCATCCTTTTGCCCCTAATTTAAAATTGAATTTTTAAATTATGGGCGAATCTACCCTTCCTACTCACACTTTCTATTCGCCCTGGACGTTTAGACGCAATGAAAATGCCAAGGCTTGACAGTTTTATTGGGACGAAACACCCTGGCTAATAGAAAGTCACGTATTACTACAAATTATTTTTCGTTTGAGCAATCATTTTCTCTTATTTACGTCTTATTCATCGGAAATTACTCGCTGTCAAGGTGTAAAATCGAACAAATATATCTCCGTGAAAAGACGCAAAATATCCTCTCAGATGCAAGGAAATGGGGGTTTTGAGATTCTGGAATTCAAAATTTTTACACCACGGGCCGAACCATGGTTGGCCTGTGGTACCAACGACCATCGGTCACCATGCTAACGGCCTCATTCCCTTTCCCCTAGCGGAAACCCTGTACAATTATTGAACACAGTGTACTGTTTTAGTGATCATTGCACAATAAACTGCAAACACAGCTTACCGTCAGTCAAAGGGGAGCTTACTGTCAGACAAAGGGGTTTCAATCAACAAAGGATTTGTGTATTGTTGCAACAGGCTGTTATCTGAAAATATAAACATTTTTCTCACCCACCAAACTTTCCCACAAAAAAACTTATAAAAAAACATATATACCTAACTTGTAAAGAAACGCTTGCATAATTTTGATAAAGTAAAAAAAAAGTAAAAAAAAAAAATGAACAAGAAAAGAATAAATGCATGAAAATAAAAAAAAAAAACCTAAAAAAACACACAAAACATCATAAGAATAAACATTTTGTTTCTTATTTCTAAATTTCTGCAATAATTAATGAAAAATATTAATTTTCGTCTTGTTGGGATCAGCTTGTTGGGATATTTTATCCATACGGCTTGTTGGGATTCGGCTTGTTGGGAAGACACTGTAACAAGCTCAAATATTTCCAGAAAAACATTCGCTGAAAATCAATGTACACCATAAATGGTGGTTGCATACTAAATATCAAATCAATGTGGCCAGTACATGCAGTTTATAAGAATATTGTCCAGTGTTTTTCCCATTACCGAAAGTGTTAAAGGGGAGGACTGAGGAGGGGCAAAAACTTGCAAAAAGTGAGCCTCCCAAGGCCCCCTTGGGCACACTGAAGAAAGTTTTGTGAATACTAGTAGTGCTGATTGGTTTTCACCATTTAGACTAACACTCCTTGTCTATAAAAAAAGGCACTTTAAAGAATGCAAAGTTTTCAGCCAATGGACCTCCAGGTCAAACTTTGCTTGATATTCTCATTGACAGTTGCTGTATTGTGAAACTTCCACTCCATAGGTATTTTAGTGGTAATGCATTCTCTATGTACTTCACAGGTTTTTCAGGTACATGCACATGTAAGGGGGCTAAATTGCACACATTACATGACCAAAACTTCAAAGAATAAAATGTGTCACAAGGGAAAAAAAATGAAAGTGTCAATGACACTGTAGCTCAACTTGTCAAGACAAAGACATGTACATGTATAGTATGTGACACAGCAATGACAAACATCTAGGTAATGACCTGATAACAAAGGTACATATAAAGTATTGTAACGGTCTGTACATAAATACTGACCGTTGCCTGTAACAAATGTATAGGTAAAGTATTGTAAAGGTGGGTGACAGTCAGATGCTGAACTAGAAAAAATCTTTGAGTCCCAGAGTGGGTCTGACTGAACCCCAAAATATTTGTTCTCATAGCACAGTCATAACAAAGGCACCCCAAAACACACTCGTTCCTGTCCCAAGGTGAAAACAAAAGTACTCAAGAAGTTTTGTGAAGATCAGTTCATAAATACGAGCTGTATAGAACTTGTGACAAAAAACTGATTGGACCTAATTTCGGTACAAAATGGCCACTGGCAGCCATCTTGAATTTTGGACCGTACCCAGAAACACTCATTCTCATCCCAAGGAGATAACAAAGGTACCCAAGAAGTTTTGTGAAGATCGGTTCATAAATACAGCCTCTACCCTGAGCCGTATTGACATGTGTGCTTACATTGTGTAAGTAGCACTGAATAAATCAAAGTTCATCTAATTTGCATAATTTCTGCAGGAAAAAAAAACCCTTACAATATGTGATGTATTCCATGTTACTAAACATTCATAAAAAATTTATTCAAATCAGAACTTTCATACAGAAGTTCTATACAAAAGACTGATTGCACTAATTTTGGTACAAAATGGCTGCTGGTGGCCATCTTGAATTTCGGACCGGACCCAAAAACACTTCGTTCTCGTCCCGAGGTGATACCAAAGTTACCCAAGAAGTTTCGTAAAGATCGGTTCATAAATACGGCCTCTAGCCCGAGCCGTATTGGCATTTGCACTTACAGTGCTGAAAGTAACCCCAAAAAACATCAAAATTGGTCTAATTTGCACAATTTACGTACGAGAAAAAAACCCGTATTATATGTGATGTATCCCATGGTACTAAACATTCATACAAAAAAATTATTCAAATCAGAGCTTTCATATGGAAGTTCTGTACAAAAAACAGATTTCTGCATCGTCGGTACAAAATGGCGGCTGGCAGCCATCTTGTATTTCGGACCGCACCCAAAAACACTCGTTCTCGTCCCACGGTCATAACAAAGGTACCCAAGAAGTTTCGTAAAGATCGGTTCATTAATACGGCCTCTAGCCCGAGCCATAGCAGCTTGGCACTTACAGCTCTGAAAGTAACACTAAATAAATCAAAGTCAGTCTAATTTGCATAATTTACGCACGAGAAAAAAACCTGTATTATATGTGATGTATCCCATGGTACTAAACATTTATACAAATCTTTATTCAAATCAGAACTTTCATACAGAAGTTCTGTACAAAAAACTGATTTTTGCATCATCGGTACAAAATGGCCACTGGCAGCCATCTTGAATTTCGGACCACACCTAAAAACACTCGTTCCCGTCCCAGGGTCATAACAAAGGTACACAAGAAGTTTTGTAAAGATCGGTTCATAAATACGACCTCTAGCCCGAGCCATAGCCAATTGTTGACGTACGGACAGACGGACGATGGGCATGACAATAGCTCAAATTTGACTTCGTCAAAGTTGAGCTAATGATGTGAAATCAGGTGAAAGAAATATTTTTTAGACTGGGGAGGGTGGAATACTGGGTGGGAAATAACATCCCACAACAATAATGAAAGGAATGTTGATCCATTTATGGGGAGTGGGTCAGTGGGACTGTCAAAGAATAAGGGGGCTATTAAGGCTGTAAAGTACAGGTACGTTGTAGTAATTTGTACTCTCAGGTATTTGTTGTGTTTTTTATCCCCGCATTTTCAAAAATGCGGGGATATTGTCGTGATCTCCGTCCGTACATCACACCCTGAAAGGCTCCTTGGGTATTCAATTCGAAACGTTTAAACTATGCTAATGTGTTCAGGTAACATCTCTAGATGTGCATGAAGGTTTTGGAATTTTGATTTTGTCCCCGGTGGTTCCAGTGGAACCACTTTTACCGTTAGAAAATCAGTTTTCATCGAAAGGCTCCTAGGGTATTTAATTCGAAACGCTTGAACTATGCTAATGTGTTCAGGTAACATCACAGGGTATAAACCGTATAAACCTTTAGCCGGAAGTGGAGATAAGCGAGGCGAGATATTTCTATTTTTATCTCAAAGTTTCAGTCGCAGCGTATCAAAGATCACCGAAAACAAGATTTTTTGAATAAAAGGAATGACCGAAGAAAGCAAAATCAGTAAGTATGTTATATAAAACAATATTTAACAATGAAACGACACAACTTAATGGAAAAATCGACTCTCGTAGTATGAAAAAACACCTGCTGATCATCTCAGAAAATGAATTTCTCGGGCAAATTTCTCCTTCAAATATCGTTTTTCACATGTTTCACAAATGTAACATGTTAAAATCATAGATCGACAGATTCGGCGTTCAATTCCACACCAGAAACTATCAACCATAACAACGAAGGAGGTTCGGTGCTACTGAAACTGTTCAAAATATAATGTCACCTTATCGATTTTTTTATACGCCCAGTTGGTAAAAGCGTTGATCGGGAGTTGGTGATAATTATACGTCCAGTTGAGATTATTCGATTTCCCATATGATCGTTCCAATGCCCATATTTGTGCATGTACGAAGGTCTAATCAGTTAACAAACCATATGAACAGACTCGAATGCACAACGTTGACGTCACACCTTTCGACTGAAACACAACTGACAGAACCACTGAACCTGCAACCACGGGGGAGGGGGCGAGAGGACCGCTCCTCCCCCCGAAGAACTTTCGCCCCCACCCGAAAGATTCCAGACCATGTTTTTCAATCGGCATTCATTTTTTTTAAAATTTACCTATGCATTAGGGTAAATTAGTTCAGTTACAACTGTAACACTTCATTTTGCCTTGGCTCTAATTCCTTCACACCTGTAATTATAACGTAGGGGAGACCCAGGCAAAGTGGATCACCCGGGCAAAGCGAATCAGGTCTATAATGACGTATATACCCATTGCACTGTAATGACGCTGTGTTACGTAATAAAGTTGCATGTTATGCTTATGGTTTCAATGCCTCGAAATTATTACAAAGAAAGAAGATCAGAAAAAACTTAAAAAGAAAAAAACCCAACAGATTTGTTCAACATTAGCAGGGTACGTATATAATTAAAATAGTTCAATTATCAATGTCAACAACATTATCATTTTTTATGTACACAAGTAAGTATCATATCTTTTGGATTTGACACTTGGCATTTTTCCCGCTGCTTTATCCCTTGAGTGACGTCATCAAAAACAAACGTAATCATATGCGGGCAAAGTGGATCGGGCAAAGCGGATCACTAAATGACACTGATCCGCTTTGCCCAGGATTAAAATGGGTTGATGATTTTCTGGAAATTGACTTGTGGGGAGTGCTTTGTGATAAAAATCGCTTGCATTTTCATGTTAATGGGCCTGGTGGTGGTGGTGGGAGAAGGGGCGAGGGGGGGGGGGGGTGTGTAATTACGGACCAGCATAATAGGCCTGAACAAGTTATAGTCTCGGTGGTCGGACTCCTACAAACCATATTTCAAGCCCACGGACTATAGGAAGACCACTCAGCCCAGGAATTCCGAGGACAACGCGTCCCAAGACGTTCTAGGATTCACTTCAAGCTTATCTAAAAGGGTTGAGTCTGTTTCATGATAGCGGTTGCCTTTCTTCCAAGTTTGGTTCGGTATAATTAGGCCTACCCAATCTCCGACAAACACGGGTTGCTACACCTCATCGCTGTAAAAGTTGTCTTAGTGTTCCTCTGTGTAGATTAAAGGTGTGCGGGTGAGGGGTGGGGGGGGGGGGGGTATATTCAGAGGATCGGGGGTGGTGACTGGTGAGTGCCCCCCCCCCCCAACATTTGAACATATTTTTCTTGTCCGAATAAGATTAATTAGTCATTTCTGGCGTAAAACTTTGAAAATTGGGACAGTGTTGTTGCTGTGACAAAAGTGCATTTTCTTTGTTAAAAATCTCCGACACATGACTCATTTTGGGCGCTTAAACAGTAAAAATCTAATTTAACCACTTTAAAATTTGCCTGGAGCTCCTTTGTCTGCCAAACTATTTTGAGCTTTACCACCCCCCCCCCCCCCCCCAGCCTCATGACCTCCCACGCCTACAAACGGTATCAACGTCTCTGGTAGCATTCCTGACTTCTGTGGTTTACTTATAAATTAACGCACTGGTGCATGTGTATGGGAGATTTGACGGGGTGTGGGGGGGGGGGGGCTGGGGCTGGGGGCTACAGAGTTAATTAAATGAAGGGTGCATGTTTTTTTTAAATTTTTTATTTACAGATGGTATACACATACAAAAGAAAAACAGACATGGGGAGTTGGAGTGAGACTCAAATGAATTTGGCTATTGAAGCAAGTCGTAACTCATCAATCCGTAAAGCCTCATCCCAGTATGGAATACCATATACCACACTGCAGAGACATGTCAAATCCGGGGACTGCACCAAACGGCTAGGACATTACAGGCCAGTATTCTCATGTGAAACTGAAAATGTTTTAGTGAGCTACATAAAGAGAATGGATTCTGTATTTTTTGGACTTACAAAAGCAGACTTTAAAACCCTAGCTTTCCAAATGGCAGAAAGGAATAATATTCTGCACCCCTTTACAAATAACGAAGCGGGGGATGACTGGGTGAAGGGTTTTATGAAAAGACACCCAGAATTGGCTATGCGATCCCCAGAACCCACGAGTATTGCAAGGGCTACGGGTTTAATAAACCACAAGTGGACCGTTTTTTCACACTGCTTGGAAAATTGTTGGATGAACATAAATTCAAACCGGATGAGATATTTAATGTTGATGAAACGGGTATGCAAACCTCAGTCAATAAGCCACCAAGAATAATTTCTGTTCGAGGTAAAAAACAGTTGGCGTGATTGCAAGTGCGGAGAGGGGGCAACTTGTCACAGCTGTGTGCTGTTGTTCAGCGTCTGGAAGTTTCATACCCCCTTCACTAATTTTCCCTCGAAAACGCCCCGACGAACGTTTAGTTGACCACGCACCACCAAGTACAAAAGCTTTATATTCCGAGTCCGGCTGGATGAACAGAGACCTATTTTTACAGTGGATGCATTTTTTTGTTGAGAAAGTTCGTCCATCAACTGAGCATAAAGTTCTTCTCATTGTCGACAATCACGACTCACACAGATCATTGGATGTGCTTGACTATGCATCTGGGCATGGAATATGCATTCTGTCAGTGCCACCCCATCGCACGCATAAATTGCAACCGTTGGACAGAAGTGTTTATGGTCCATTCAGTACTTACTTTGAAAAGGCTGTCGACACTGGCAAAAAAGCCACCCAAATAGAAGAATAACAGTGTGGGAAATTTCCCAAATTTTTACCCAGGCTTACACAAATTCAGCCACAATTCGAAATGCCATAAATGGATTTCAAAAATGTGGAATTCAGCCATACAACCCTAGTATTTTCACAGAAATAGACTTTTTACCCTCAACAGTTACAGAACGGTAATTAAAATCCAGTGAGTTCGGCTCAACGGGTCAATGCACCTGTAAAGCAGTAGTTTCGTCAGACCATTCAACAGAAAATGAAAATGTCCTTCCTGGCAATGACACACTGAGACTCAGTCCCAAAGACACAATCACTTCGACTGAGCATATTCACCAAATATCTCTCGAAACACCCATTGATAAGCCCATTGAGAATGGAAGTTCGGAACCTCTGTTTCAAGGCGACGAAGAAGTTAGATCCGTACTGAACGATATGGTGGTGCATATAGAAAACATTTTATAAGATTCGTGTGTGACTCCATCATTTGTTAAAGACAAGGGGAGAAATCAATCAAAAAAAGTTGTGTCACCAGAGGAAATTCGACCCTTTCCAACCGCGGGTGCAACGCGAATTGTCCAACGAAAACGAAAAACACAAAGGGCTGAAATTTTGACCTCCACCCCAGTTAAACAGTGCATGCGCGAAGAACTGGACAAACAAGAGCAAGGTCTGCAGGGAACCTAATCAAACAAAAGACCAAGACATTGTTAAAAAGTTTAAAACAAAAACGAATGTCGATCAAGAAACCTACCAAAAGACGCCTGAATTTAAAGAGTTCTACCAAATTACTGCCAATCACCAAATCTAATGAAAGCGGTCGAGTTGTTTCTGCAAGTGCTGTTCTATCTACTCAACAACATACAAACGAACTCCAAACGGTTTATTTCTGTCTTACTTTGCTCTGAAAAATATGTCGACCCCCCTGTGGAGGATTGGATTCAGTGCAAAGATTGTAAAAATTGGGCACATGAAAAGTGCACATCCTACGAAGGACGGGGTGATTTCCGTTGTGACAGTTTGTGTGCAGTCAGATTTTAAGTAGCCTGTTTGGTATCCACTTAAAAGGATTGAAAGACTCCATTTCAGTATAATTCTCTGGGATTTTACTTATTTAATAAATCTGGTCGACGTTACATGAAGTCCATCTTAAACCCCTCTACCAAACGATTTGGCTGAATTCACCACCGTATTGTCCTAATAAACCACAATCGCTATTCAAACACTTTACTTTCAGCGGTGGTGGAGCCAAGATGGGTCACGGAGGGGGGCATGTACCCCCCTCCCCCACCGTGCACGGGTTTCCTTTCTGGAGTAGTGTATAATTCTATTCCATATTCATGGCACACGCGATGACAACCTACTCCACCCCAGGGCCACAACAAAAATCTCACACCACTGCAGTTGCCCAGAAATTGTGACCCTCGCCCCCACTTTTTTCCGTCGCCCCTGTTTATTTTCCATTTTTTTTCCAAACCATAGCTTATGGCCCTCCATTGGAACGAGTTAATTCCAATGAGGGATCATAAGCTATGGTTTGGAAAAAAAAAAGCTTTTCGGAAAAATTGGCGTTAGATAAAGGGTTAAAACTGGCGTTTGATTCTTGGATGTAATGAAGTTTTGTTGTTTAAATCTTATTTTTCCTTTTGACCCGCTTTGCCCAAACAAGTGATCCTCTTTGCCCATACCCACGGGCAAAGAGGATCAAACACACAACGCATCTCAGGACAAAGTGAATTCGCGGACAGATGTAACGAATATTCCATAAAACACACTAATTTTAGACCTTGCTCATGTGATAATCCCAACAGCCTACACTGATTGTTATGCCTCAAAATCGCTAACCGACCCGCTTTGCCCGGGTCTCCCCTATCCATAATCACTTGTCTATGAAGGTAATCTCATTGTTATTTGTGAGCTGTTTATTCATCACACATACATTCACACAGCTTTGTCGGGGAATTATTTTTCCAATTGGGGGTATTTGGGGTTTGTTTCATTCTTTTTAATGACCTTTTAAAAAATTTTTGTTTAACATTTTTGACCGTGGTCGTTTTTACTTCATAACGATCATTTAGTGTCAATGTTTTGCGGTTTTGCCTGGCTTTTTTTAATTATTTTTTCTATTTATTTTATTTTATGTTGTTGAAGTCTGTGTTTGGGGGGGGGGGGGGGGGGGGGGGGGGTGCGACAGTCGAACCCTTATAAAAAAGTACCATGGTAAATCCCAAAATACCCTGGTAATACCATAGTAAATCAAATGGGATTTACCATGGTATTACCAGGGTATTTTGGGATTTACCATGGTACTTTTTTATAAGGGAATGGGAAGAAAATGTTTTCACTTCAGATAACGGCGTGTTACAACAATACGCCAATCCTCTGTTAATCGAAACTAGTTTGCCTGACAGCATGCTGAGCTAGCAGTTTATTCAACAATAATCCCTAACCCGACCCCCCACCCCACCCTCTCGCGCTCTCTCATTTTCACTCTCATTTTGGAAATAGTCTTTTGTGTCCAATAACTGTCGAACAAACATCAAATGGGCTATTTTTTAGTATTCTCTTCGAAGCAACTGCATTAATAAGTATCTGGCTTTTAACGATTCCATTTTTAGAGAAATTAGCGAAACACCATGGAATCATACTTGAAGTATACCATACCTATACTTTTGTAAATATTCAATGTTGTTCTTTGAGAACTTATTTTATCTGAAATAAATACTGTTTAAACTAAAGTATTTTTAGATAAGGCGTGACGTCACATGGGATTCCCTCGATATCTCGCCAATGTCGTGTTGAAACCAAACAGATCCAGGGTCGAAAACAAGCTTTATACTCACCAAGCGAACCCCACCGTGTGACAAAGGCAAAAAGATGAAATAAATAGAATAATTCGCGCCTTTCATAAGTATTTTATAAATTTTCATCTTATTTTCACTTAATTTACATACGAATTCACGGAAACAGTTTCGAAACAAGACTTCGGTTACCAGTTTTCTTTTTGAAACTTGAATGCCAAACAACATTCTACATGATGTAGGATAAGCACAGTTAAGTCAACAGTAGCCTCGCTGAAATTAAATTACGTTGTTGTCAATAGCAGTTCAGAGCAGGGTCAAGTTGTCAAAAATACAAAGCGATCATTTCTTTCAAATTAATCGATCACATTTATTGTCCGACGATAGCCTTCAATACTATTCACATTCTCATTTCCATTTCACTCCTGCTGAAGAACAAAACACCTCTCGGATCCAAATGCTCCCAGGGACGTTTCTGGGTATTCAGACTCGGTATGTGTCACAGTGAGATCCTCAAATTTTCAAACTTTCATTTCAAATTGATACCATAAAAAAGTTTCCAACATTTGATGATCGGTTTTGAGAAGGAATTTTCTTTATAGATTTATGTACAAATTACATTATATTCGCTTGATATTTGGCCTTTTCTCCATAATTATGAGTAGACTTTGTAATTGGCCTAACAAAAGACTTCTTGTGGTACATGATACTGCTATATTGTGCGGGGCCGTCGAGAGGGAGGGGGGGGCGGTAGTAACCCCGGGGCCCGGCGTTATTGGGGGCCCGCCGATTCCCGTAATTTCCTGAAGGCGGGATACTCGTGCGTGCGGCCCCTTCACTGCACGTCACATTTAGACGAGCAGTGAAGGACCCTCGTGTAAGAGAATCCTGCCTTAAGGCAATTACATAAAATCGGCGTGCCCCGGTGTTCCAAATTGACACTATTTGTGTGCATTTACGAAAGCGCAATCTCGATGTATTGCTAGCTGACGCAGTTACAAACTTGGAACATTATCAACATTTTAGTTCTGCGCGAAAAAGAACTAGTGGGTCATACTATAAAGAATAAAGGTATTTCAACCAAGAATCACTAGTTCTATATTTGCCTAGAACTAAATGTTTCCAACTTTTGAAATTTGAACCATCAAATTTCCAACTTTCAAAAATCAGGGTCCTCATTGCCCCCCCCCCCCCCCCACCCCGTCGTAACGTCCCTAAGTGCTCTTTGTCTTTGCTGGCGAAGAGTAGTCTCTTGCGCATCCCATTTGCTTTCATCTAGGTGAAAGGTAGTGGGATGCACAGGAGGACTAGGCGAAGAGGTCATCCCGCACTTTAATAGGTCAGCCAAATGGAACGCACACCTGGCACGCGTCACAAGCCAAATCGTCCTCAGAGTGACAAGAACTGATCTTGCCGGTTTCTGAGAATTTCACCCAAACAGGCCGCCAACAAAGTTATCCAAACTACTCTCCAGTTTCCTTAACCCTTTGGAAAGAATAATTTTGTACGCCACGTGTCCTGGTCATATCTTGATACACCCAAACCGGCCTCTCGACTCAGCAATTTCATTCAAACCCAGACCGGCCATTACATTATTCTATAAAATACACCTGCAACTAATATATTTTACTGATATATTTTTCCAGTTTATTATACCTGTAAACTGAAATTATTTACTCTCATTCAAGAACGTAACCGGGGGGGGGGGGGGGGGGGGGGGGGGGGGGGGGGGGGGGGGGGGGGGGGCACATCCCCCCACCCCAAGTTGAAATGTGGGTGACAAATTGAAAAGAGTGGTGGATAAGTTCGCTGGTCTCCCGTGCCAGAAGTCGCGGGATCGCAGATCCCCGGCTAAGAAAAGATATGGAGGTATCTGAACCCTCTCTGGCAGCATCAGTTGCGGGGTTGATGATGTCACGGCGTGTCGTGCTATTGGGTGGGGAAGTAAAATGGCTATCCTCTGTACGGAGAGAGACAGACTACTCACAGGCTAAAGATCCAGTCGTAGACCACAACAAATTGGAATTCTCTGCTCATTTCGTTATATCAGACTCGCTTCTAAATTTTTTCGTTTGGTTATTTTCTTCGTTTGCGTTTTGTTTTACACTGACCTCTAACATGCAATTTTAAAAATGTAGTTTACATGTATATCATATTTTTTCTTTGTTTATAGTAACACGATAACACACTGGAAAGGCGTTCATTTGAATCAGTTCCACATATTTATTTTTAAAATAGAGTATAGTTGATTATTCAGGAGCGAAGGAAGGTAAAAACATTGGGGGTGAGGTGGGGGTGGGGCTATCAGAGCTAATCCCAAGGGGACCACCATGTATGCTCACCGTGTGCTGAGCAGCAGCATCCGAGCCGCACAGTGGTTAGGTGGTGTGTGGGGGGGGGGGGGGGGAGGGCGATGGGGGTAGCACAAGAGGCGATATCGCCGTATCCCATTCTCGGTGGTGAGGGTCTGCGGGCTTTCTCTGGGATATTTTGAAAAATGAGGGCCAAAACTCACATGCTCAGTGATTCTGAGGCTGCTGTGACTGACTCCTCAGATGCGGACTGTTGAACGCTGCAAATTCGAATTCTCTGCTCCTTTCATTATTAGCTTCGCTTCTAAATTCATTCGATTGGTTTACCCATTCGTTTGTGTGTTTTTTTTCCTTTCTTTGGGAGCATGTATTCCCTCTAGATCATACTAGCATGCCCAACACTCTGTAAAAGTATGCACGCGCGCGGCGTGTGTCTGGGTGGGGGGTAATGCAGAAACCTTAGATACATTGCCCCTCCCCCTTCCCCCACACACTTTCAAATTGCTCCCCGGCGCCTGCAAAAGCTCGGGGTTTTCAAGTTATTTTCAGTAAGTTTAATATATATTCCCATATATTTAGTACTATCCCGTTTGTATCTCATTCATAGTTTTGGGTTTTTTCTTTTTTTTTTTTTTTTTGAATATTCTCAGTTCAATACTGAGTCTTATATCGTCGTTCTGTCATTTATACTCCACGCCGGCATTTACCGGCTCTGGAAGTGTGAAATCTTACCAATATTTCTCTATTAAAAACCTCAAAATATCCACTCAGGTGCAAGGAAACGAGGGTTTGGGGACCCTGAAATTCACAATTTTCCTACTCCGGGCCCAACTATGGTCAGCCATCAGTAGCGAAGGCCCTGCGTCACCCCATAATAAATGGGGGGGGGGGGGGGGGGGGCGTCTACTTTTACGTGGGGGATTATGTGCGGGTTGTCTCCCCCCCCCCCCCCCCCCTACATGGCTCTTCGCTGCATTCCCACTCCCACTCCGAAGATCGACCCTGGTTGCAGGCCTGTGGGACATGGCTTTATAGATTCATCTCTTACGAGAACCGTGACAAATCAGTGTTTATGTATATGCAAGCAACCGCTGCATGAATTCAGATGAAATTCGTCATTAGTGTTCCTTGGATCACTGGGAAGGTTATTAGTGGGCTCGGAAATGCACCGTTCTTAATGATGTTTTTTTTTCTTTTTTTTCTTCATTTTTTTGGTTTTTTGTTTTTTTTTTTTTGGTTTTTTGTTTTCTGCCTGCCCCATTGAAATTTAGGGACCCACAAAAGTTAAGAACTCAACAAACTGTTATCATGTAAAAAAGCAAAGCACAAGAGGCTATTTAAATATAGCCGTGAGTTTATGTTATACCTTTTGTAGTTCACTGAAATTTACAGACCCGATGATTTAAGAACTTAACAAATTGGTGCTTGAGCCTAAAAATCCATAAAATTATAATTACGTGCTATCTATACATGCCATTTGCGTACGGGAATTTTTATTTTCTGGGTGGGGTGGGGGAGGATGTGGAGCTGAGGTCCACTTCATCCGAAAGAATCCTGAGTGCCCGAAAAAATCCTGACTGCCCCCCCCCCCCCCCCCACCCCCCCCCAAAAAAAAAAAAAAAAAAATTTCACCCCCAAAACGTGTTTTGGAACAAATTGTGTCTGAAAGAGTCAACTTACAGTAAATAATGCGTTCCAACTTGATCTAACATTGTTACGCTATGCCATAAAACCAGTCTCATCTTCATACAGTTCACCGCCTATCGTTAGATTCTGTAATGCAGTAAAATGGGCTATTTCTCTGCGTTGAAAACGGTAACCTGTTGTTCGCTTGTTCAACGCAATGCAATGTTGCATTCAACCCGGCTTGTGCGCGTATAGGCCTATCTTGCTTTCGGAACTTACAGGCTCCAAATTTACCAGATTCTCCCATCGAAAGGGTCACCTGACAAGCATCAAAAATGTATACGACTCAGCAACTGAAGATACGAGCGTATACAACTGGGCGTATAAAAAAATCGATAAGGCAACATTATATTTTGAACAGTTTTAGTAGCACCGAACCTCCTTCGTTGTTATGGTTAATAGTTTCTGGTGTGGAATTGAATGCCGAATCTGTCGATCTATGATTTTAACATGTTACATTTGTGAACATGTGAAAAACGATATTTGAAGGAGAAATTTGCCCGAGAAATTCATTTTCCGAGGATGATCAGCAGATATGTTTTCATACTACAAGAGTCGATTTTTCCATTAAGTTGTGTCGTTTCATTGTTAAATATTGTTTTATATAACATACTTACTGATTTTGCTTTCTTCGGTCATTCCTTTTATTAAAAAAATCTTGTTTTCGGTGATCTTGGATACGCTGCGACCGAAACTTTGAGATAAAAATAGAAATCTCTCGCCTCGCTTATCTCCACTTCCGGCTAAAGGTTTATACGGTTTATACCCTGTGAACATCTCTAGATGTGCATGAAGATTTTGGAATTTTGATTTTGCCCCCGGTGGTTCCAGTGGAACCACTTTTATCGTTAGAAAATCAGTTTTCATCGAAAGGCTCCTAGGGTATTAATTCGAAACGCTTAAACTATGCTAATGTGTTCAGGTAACATCTCTAGATGTGCATGAAGGTTTCGGAATTTTGATTTTGCCCCCCGGTGGTTCCAGTGAAACCACTTTTATCGTTAGAAAATCAGTTTTCATCGAAAGGCTCCTAGGGTATTTAATTCAAAACGTTTAAACTATGCCAATGTGTTCAGGTAACATCTCTAGATGTGCATGAAGGTTTTGGTATTTTGATTTTGCCCCCGGTGGTTCCAGTGGAACCACTTTTATCGTTATAAAATCAGTTTTCATCGAAAGGCTCCTAGGGTATTCAATTCGAAACGTTTAAACTATGCTAATGTGTTCAGGTAACATCTCTAGATGTGCATGAAGGTTTCGGAATTTTGATTCGGCCCCCGTGGTTCCAGTGGAACCACTTTTATTGTTAGAAAATCAGTTTTCATCGAAAGGCTCGTAGGGTATTCAATTCGTAACGTTTAAACTATGCTAATGTGTTCAGGTAACATCTCTAGATGTGCATGAAGGTTTCGGAATTTTGATTTTGCCCCCGGTGGTTCCAGTGGAACCACTTTTATCATTAGAAAATCAGTTTTCATCGAAAGGCTCCTAGGGTATTTAATTCGAATCTCTTAAACTATGCTAATGTGTTCAGTTAGTATCTGTAGATGTGCATGAACGTTTCGGAATTTTGAATTTGCCCACAGTGGTTCCAGTGGAACCACTTTTATCTTTAGAAAATCAGTTTTCATCGAAAGGCTCCTAGGGTATTTAATTCGAAATCCTTAAACTATGCTAATGTGTTCAGGTAGCAACTCTAGATGTGCATGAAGGTTTCGGAATTTTGATTCGGCCCCCAGTGGTTCCAGTGGAACCACTTTTATCGTTAGAAAATCAGTTTTCATCGAAAGGCTCCTAGGGTATTTAATTCGAAACGCTTAAACTGTGCTAATGTGTTCAGGTAGCAACTCTAGGTGTGCATGAAGGTTTCGGAATTTTGATTCGGCCCCCGGTGGTTCCAGTGGAACCACTTTTATCATTAGAAAATCAGTTTTCATCGAAAGGCTCCTAGGGTATTTAATTCGAAACGTTAAAACTATGCTAAGGTGCTCAGATAACATCTCTAGATGTGCATGACGGTTTCGGAATTTTGATTTGGCCCCAGGTGGTTCCAGTGGAACCACTTTTATCATTGGAAAACCAGTTTTCATCGAAAGTCTTCTAGGATATTTAATTTGAATCATATAAACTAGGTTAATGTGTTCATGTAGCATTACTAGATGTGTATGAAGGTTTCGGAATTTCGATTTTGCCCCAGGTGGTTCCAGTGGAACCACTTTTATTGTTAGAAAATCAGTTTTCATCAAAAGGCTCTTAGGGTATTTAATTCGAAATGTTTAAACTATGCTAATGTGTTCAGGTAACATTTCTAGATCTGCATGAAGGTTTTGGAATTCTGATTTTGCCCCAGGTGGTTTCAGTGGAACCACTTTTATCGTTAGAAAATCAGTTTTCATCGAAAGGCTCCTTGGGTATTAATTCGAAACGTTAAGACTATGCTAAGGTGTTGCTAAGGAAATGCGGGGATACACCATTGTGTGCTTTGCACACAAATAACTCGATCTAGTTTATTATTGCAACCAACAGATTAATGAGATTATTTTGATAGTTCTAGGTTCTGGGTGCATGTAGTCGTGTATATGTGCAGTCCATGTTGGCTTTCACACAACAGCATGATATACGGGTAATGACTAATTGGGAATTGCGGTAACCAACACAGGCAACACTTGTATTGAATCATATTGACAATTCACCCCTGAGACCACTCGCCCTGGGACAAGTCACCCCAAGTGGGACCCATTTTGAAGGAGACAACTAGCCCTAAATGTTTTATATCTTTTCTCTGCCAGTTTTTCATTGAGACAAGCCGCCCCAAATGTTTTAATGTAAAAGTACTTTTACTTGCATTTCTCTGACTTCATAATTTTTAATGCATGTTCAATGTCCACAACGACTGCAGATCAAATCGCCCCTTTATTTTTATAACCTTTATATTTTTTAGTAAAAAACAAACAATTATGGACTATTAATTTATTTACTTACCTTTTAATTAATAAAAAAAATCCTGTTCAAAATAAATAAAATCATTTTATGCAAATTTTGAATCCACTACTCAAAGCACACACGAAAGAATAATCATTCCTTTCCAAGAATATGAAATTTAACACAAAAGTTTCCAAAAAATTGTATTCACTGACTGAAGAGAAAATTATCCTCTCATTACCCAGTGATCTAACCTAATGATTCAAAAATGACAATTCTAACCTGCGTTTGTTTAAACAAGCAATCTGATCAGTGAGTGTGATTGTGGCCGATGACATTTCATTAAATGTTCTGAAAAGAGTAATCATAAATAATTTTCTTGGTCTATACAAGCAATCTGATCAAAGAGTGTTTTTGATGGATTGTGATTGTGGGTGATGACTGTTCATCAACCATTCGGACAAATAATGATATTGAAGGTAAATATTTTTACTTATTTGTCATAACACTCCTTTTCTCGGCAACGAAGATTTTGGCTCTCCCGCGCCACTCTCATGGATTCATAAGTAAATAAAGTTATAAACAACAACAGTGAAAGCCGAAGATTTATAGGCCAAGCTGTTTGGAGAATGGAGACATGTGCTGTTCATTGGAGACATTTGCTGTGCATTGGTTTACAGGTGATATATTGTAAGAGACCCCACTAACCCTGTCCCTCTTAATTCACTCCAAAAGTGGTGCCTTCTAAGGTTTTGGGTGAAGCCAGTGCTACAAGTCTTTCTCCAACGAGGAAGTTTTGCATAAGGGCTCCATTCAAAACAATAAGAGGGTCCCTAAGGGGGAGGGGGGAGGGGGGAGGGGGAGGGGGCAGCAGTTTGGGAAAACGTAAGGGCCCAAAGAATCAGGCACGATTCCCTTATATCCATTCTCTAGGGGCTATCAAATCTAAGGGGTTCAATGAACAAGATTATAATGAATGTTAATCTATTTTTATTAAATTCCTATACATACAAGACCCTAAACTTGTCTTTTATAAGGTTTAACTCGTGGGGATACTGTTTTACCTGGACTTAAACAAAAATATATCAATACCCTCTGGTCACTAAAGGACTTTTAATCCTATTAATCCAATGGAGGTTTGTTATGGTGAGTGGAGCTTGCCTACCAAGGTATACAAGCACTGTGCCTCATTATGGTTAACACGTTTCTTCACCACAATAATGTCACTTGACGCGTACAATCTTTCTCAATGCACGAATAAACCTGCTATGATGCTTACCTTACCCCAAGTGAGCTGAAGTAAGCTGTAATCAGTTATGGTTTCACGGCCAGTCAATATGAGGGAGGATTCAAAGGACTATCCTGCCCACAGCCCACCCTTTTGAGTCTGCTACTGGGCTGAGAAGTATGCGTCCCCACAAAGGAAATCTCAGCCAGGGTGCACAATTCTCAAGCACAGAATAAATATAAAAAGGAAGAAAATATAAAATTAAATCCTACAGACCAACCTGATGAGCCTTGTCGGAAAATTCCATGAATCCTCCCAAGCCTAATAATTTACACCGGTCAAAATTGAATATTCTCCAGAAGGAATAACTAGAGATTACCTATCAGCTGCTCTTCAAAAGACTCCTCCTCACTCAAACCACACAGAGATTATATATATGGAAGTGTTCTAAATTGACTTAGACTCCACATACCAACCGTGACGAGAGAAGGGAAAAAGAAATTATTGAATGATAAACACATATCAATTGAATACATGCAGTTAAGGTAGCCGTGTACTAGTACATTAACTCTTCTCCGGCCAAACCAAAATAAGACCCAAATCCAATAACGCATACTATGCCAAGCCGAGACTTAGTTTACCAACCCTTGTCCAGCTGGTATGTTTCAATATCAGAACATAAGAAAAGCTTTTCTTTTTTCTAAATATGAATATTTTTGTTGTAAAAACATATTTTTATACCTATTCCATATCATTTGATAATAAAGAATAAAATCGTGTTTTGGTAACCACTCTCCTGTTATTTTGTATAACCACTGCCATTGTACAAAGTAGGGCGAGTTGTCCCAAAAGCTGGGGCGAATTGTCTCAAAAGTTGAAAAGTTTGGGTGAGTTGTCTCAAAGATTGGGGTGAGTTGTCTCACTTAGGGCGACTTGTCTCATCCCATTGACTAACAGCTCTCTCAATAAGTTGTACATAAAATTGATTAGTTTTCGTTGCTCCACATCTAGCAGAACCGTCAATGAAGACAATCGGTAACTGCAATATACACACATATTGAAATGAGTACTGAAGGAGAAAGACGAGGACAGGCCTGGAATTCTTTAGGAGTGCTGCACACCTGGAAACAAATGAGGTGAGCAATGTTTGCACCTTTTGGTTTTATGGAATGCCACACCTGTTTGGGACTACCTTTAAAATCTATTATCATTTCGCCTCCTGAGTTCCAATGTGTTCTCTGTGCCTAGTGCCAGTACTGGCACAGAGAACACTTTGGAATTTGTGGGGCGTTTTGTCAATGTTGTATTAATTCGCAATAATTCAAGACCCATTCTTTCTCGCATTTCGATAGATTTTGAGTGTAGAAGACAGTCACATAATAATTTAATGCAACATTTTGAATAATGAGAAGATGTGTGTGCCAATTTTTCCACTATGTAGCCTAGGCTGTAGTGTAGGCCCTAGCTGAATGTAGTACAAATTTTCAGTCACAATAACCAAAATAGCAAGGTTTTGCAATAAAAATTTCAGTTGCAATTGCACTCCCAAGCAATCTGAGAAGGTCAATTGTTTTGCACTCCTTGATTTTATAGATTGCCAGGTCTGCGCGGAAAAATCCGATTCTAATGTGCTAATGATAAACACCTGAAATCCGTAAAACCATTCTGGCAGAATGAAGTTGGATAGCCCATACACAGTCATTATAACGGCGTCAGTCATCATCCATACTTTCCTACCCCACGGTAAAACAGCAATAAAAATAATCGTTTGTGCTGCAGCCACCCAATACTGTTTATACTCCGAAAACTCCATTGTTTATTAAAAATTTAGAAAATGTTGCAAAAATTTAAAAACAAACTCAGCTTCAGATGCAGGTAGAAATTTCGCCCCCTGGTGATAGCGTTGCAAAACAATAATAAGTTATCCTTCTTTGCATTTCAAACTTTATGCTGCCAACGAAATGTTAGAAATGTTTCACTGCTGGCTGCACTGTTCGTTTAATTGCAATGTGTATGTTTTAGCGAATATTGGAATGGGGGCGAAGGTGGGATGCGGGCGAATTGTGACGACCCAGTACTGTTGATTTGAATTTATGCTTCAGTCATAGAACAAACACACTCAGAAGCACAACTGACACAAAAAGGGCAAGGGAGACTACCTGAATTAATCCTCTTGAATGTGAATGGTTGCAACGACATAAATAAACTAAAACGGCGGCACTCGTTAACTCTGGACTCCCTGGTGTATCCGACCCGGTCGCGATATAATCTAGCAAAATGTCGTAATTATTATCACAGAAGGGGGGGGGGGGATTATATCGCAATGTGCACATATGTATCAACGGAAATATGTTTACAGACGCCCTTTCCAACAATGTCCCTTAGGAATTTATAAGAGAAATATAAAAAATATAATTTCGAGCACAGCAGGAGTGTCGGATACAAGTAGATCATTGCGTGTCATTCTGACTGTGCTCGAAGATAGCGGAAATACAAGAAAAGGGAAGCGTTGCGCTGGAAGCTTCGAAACAGCACAAAAACCAGTAATAAGGGGGTAGCCCCTCTGACAAAATTCTTTCAAACTCCCTTGTGATTTCCCATGTGATGCATTCAATGTCGGTCATCGCTCCCCGATGACATGTTTTACCCCCAACCCCTAAAAAATAAAATAATAAAATAAAATATAATTCCTTTCAACGCCGCCACTGCGAACAACGTTGTCAATGATATCACCACCAGAAGTGACGTCATTACCGGAAGTGACGTTGTAATCTGGTTGGCGTTATTACCGCTGACACCCAAATCCACCATGGGCAGCCTGTAGTGCAGTTGTTTTGGATTTTAAACAGGACCTGGCGAATTTGAAGTTCCAGTAATGTGATGTCATCACCATAATGCATAAGGCACAGTTGGAACCGTAATATGCTTCATGGGTTGCTTATAGTGCAAGAGTTATGCCCCTTTTGGCATGTTTATCATTTCCACCCACCCCCACACCACGAAGCCTTGTATTAAAGTATCCTTTGGCTGTGATATAGTATAGAGTTTTAGGGTTGCACTCGATTGAGTGGCATTCAGCGCAGATTCCATAACACCGTTGGTCCATCACTAGCTTTTACAGACAAACTACCTAAATCTTAATACTATAGCATTCTATGGGTGTTATGTAGTGTGTGGTGTGTTTATGATAGGCCTGTTTTTATGGTAGTAAAGTGCGGGTGGTGTATATCCCTTTTGATCTAACTTTGGTCCATGGTACTACTAACCTACCTTATTAAAGCAGTGGTGTGGAATGGCATTTTTTTGGGGGGGGGGAGGGAGGGGTAAATCCTGTAATTATACACAGCAACGTCCGATACAGAACACGTTGCTGGAGACCACACAGGAGGGTTTGGGAAATTGGGGATGAGGTAAACACCCCTTACATCCCTGTTTCTACTCAACTGATCTAAAGCCATATACCACAATTAAATTTTTCCAGCTTGGTCAGTCTATTGACGTGTCTGTTCCCGTATGAGGCCCCAAGTTTTGAAAATTGAGGCATTGAAAAGTCATATCATAGAGTCGTATGAGACTATGGTCTAGTTTAAACAATATTTTATTTATGAAAAACAAATTGTGGTACAATAATTACAAAAACGTAACAATGAAGAATAAAGAAACGAAGGAACTGACAAAATTGTATGTATAACAACAATGCATTTGGTACAATTACAGTTAATATAGTGTTGGGATTCAGCAGGAAGCTATAAGCTTATGTGAGCTGTCTCCCAGTAAGTTTAAATCATTTACTAAGTTAGGTGGAAGTAATATTTTCAACGTAATATATTGCTTAAACAGGGCAAAAGAAGAAGAGACCAATACTAGAATAGAGAGAAGGACAAAGTACTGGACGGTTAGTGGGAAAGAAGGAGAAAGAGAGAATAAAGAGGTGAAGGTAAAGTACTGAAACCAAACCAAGTTCAATTATACTATTGCTACATCATTACTAGAGCAACCTATGGAACTGTTTGCATCAGAGATAGTGCTGTCATTGCTAGCCGCTTAGAAAATAATAGAGCATCAAACTGGGATTATAACATCTATGAAAGAAACAAATAATTCCTGTTGTATCACAGTCCAAAATGTCGCTAGCTATGGGACACCGACGTACAACCAGCAATGACAGCACCTCTCCGTGACACGTTGTGACACTGAAGTCAGCAATGCGTGTTATATGGAAAAGCCCAGTCATGTAACACCTTCCAACTATTAGCCAAAACTTGTGGCAGGAGGGAGAAGAAATTCATGTTTTCTATATATAGACCGCTGACAAAGTATTAGAGACAAAGGAATAAACTTAAGAATAACAACGGCGTGGCGAATAAGGCCGAAGCTTAACGTTAATGCCTCATCGGAAACGACCACTTTGTGAGATAAAATCTTGTACAACACGGAATACAAGTGAATTTTCGGTGTTATCCAGATGTTCAGAACCATTCAGTAATGTTGAGAGGTCTACAGGGAATGGTAAAGTGTGGATTGTAGAATTCCGTACAACGTCAAAGATTGGACAACGGAGCAGGAAATGCTCTGTTGTCTCTAAATCACCGCACTGGCAAAGGGGAGACGCCGAGATGTGACTGTCGTATAAATGGGCGTTGATGCTGCTATAATGTAATCTTAGTCTACAGTGATAAATTTGTGCTGCTCGACATTTGGCCCCTGAGTAGAACGTGGGTGGTCGGCGGTTCGCACTATTTAAGTACCTTTTGAAATTGGGAAGGGAGGGATTTTCCCTAATCGATGAGGGAATTCGATTCCACTGGTTAGTAACATCCGGAATGAAGGAGGATTGGTATAAGTTAGTGTGGCAGAAGGGAACTCGATGATTGTTAACATCCCGGAGATTGTGGGTTGGATTCATGGATAAATTTGTTGGTGAAACCTTGATGGAAATATATTGGGGGGTTAATTTGTGATACCTTTTAAAAAATTGAATGAGCTTGTGCTTTCGGCGTCGTTCCTGTAGAGTGTCCCATTGTGTTTCAGCATACAGGAGGGTTTTACTGGTACTTACAGTAGCACCAGTAACTATTCTTGCTGCCGCTATTTGTATTTTCTCTAGCTCAGCAGCTTGGATTGCTGAGCAGTTGTCCCATACACAGTCGGCATACTCTAAGAGTGGCCTGATAAAGGCGAAATATATTTTTTCGAGGACATTGCGATCAAATGTGAACTTGTGTGACCTAATCATGTCAACACGCGTCCAAGCTTTGGAACATACGAGATCAATATGATCATTCCATGTACAGGTTTTGTTCAGAGTTACACCTAGGTGTCTGTGGTTACTGACCTCGGAAATGTGGATGCCACTCAAGTATACTGGTGGATGAACTGAGGCCTCTGTTTTGCGTGATATCAACATAGTTTCAGTTTTTTGAGGGTTGAACTCGACCAGCCATGTCTTGGACCAACGTTCGATTGTAGCCAGGTCATGGTTGATCGAGACTGCCGCTTGAACAGGGTTCTCGACTATGAGATACAGGGAAGTGTCATCTGCAAACAGTCGTATACTGCTGAGCAGGTCATCTGTAATGTCATTTATGTATATCAAAAACAGCAGTGGGCCGAGGATCGAACCTTGTGGAACACCAGAATTTACTGATTTCCAGGGAGACACTTCCGAGGAAACTACAACCCGCTGGCACCGATTGGAGAGGTAAGATCTTAGGAAACAGAGCAAGGCGCCAGATATCCCGATTTTTTCAAGCTTGTGTATGAGACCAAAATGCCAGACCTTGTCAAATGCCTTGCTAACATCGCAGAACACAACTCTGACTTCTTTGCCTTCATCGAGAGCATGGCAGAATTCGTCATACAGATCCGTTAGTTGTAAGACTGTGGAGTCACCTGCGATAAAACCAGACTGAAACTGGCTGAGTATATTGTTCTCACATAGAAAATCCCACAAACGTTTGAAAACACATTTCTCAAATAGTTTTCCAATGCAGCTAATTAATGATATGGGGCGATAATTAGTAACTAGGTTAGAAGGATTTTTTTAACACTGGGGTCACATTGGCCTGCTTCCATAATTTTGGGAAGTAACAAGTTTGCAGGAGTGCACTGAAGAGGGTCGTAAGCGGTTCACATAAGGAACGTTGACATTCTTTTAGAAGTCAAGGACTTATAAGATCATTGATACATTTTATTGCTTCGTGCACTTCGCGACAATCCAATGTTATACTATTGAGAAGATTAGAGGCAGGGTTAAGTAGCGGTGGCAAAGACGCATTAGAATCATCCACTGTAGAGATGGAGCAGAAATATTCGTTAAACACTTCCGCTTTCTCAAGATTAGTTGAGTAAACCTTATTCAGATGTCTTATCGTCGGGATTTCCGATACATGTTTGCCGACAAATAATTTTAATGTTTTCCACCACTTCGACGGAGTTGTTTCTGGGGAGCTTAGTGTTGCCTGGGCCTTGGATATGCATGAAGCTTTGGCTTTTCTGACAGCTGAGATGACTTCATTGCGCTTTTTCTTATATATGTCCCAGTCACGTAACAGACCGGAGCGCTTTGCCTTGCGATATAAGCGTGCCCTTCGCCTTATCAGGGACCGTATCTGATTGTGCATCCATTTCGGCTGACTGGGTCTGGATGTTATAACTTTATTGGGAATGAATTTGGATGCTGCGTCGAGAAGCTTGTCAGTGAAATTAGAGACAATGGTATCTTGGCATGGATGATCAAACAAGCTTACCCAGTCTATGTTATTGAATGTAGTATTAAGGGCTTCATAATTCCCTTCTGCATACAGCCAAATGCGACTTTTGAAGGTTTTAGGTGATATTCTTTGAAACTGGATCTGCACAAGAATTGGACAATGGTAGCGTGTCATGTCCGAAATAAATGGTTCCAATACGACACACTCCAGTAAATGGACGGTATTACTGACAGCAAAGAGGTCAATTAATGAGGCCGATGTCTCGGTAAAGCATGTTGGTTCACTTACAAGTTGTTTCAGATTGAAGTTGTTGCATATATCATGGAAGTGGCCCATGGGAGACCCCAACTGATTGTCGTTAAAATCACCAGTAATAATAGTGTCAGGAATCAATGTATCTTTTGCTTTTTCAATGGAAGCAACAATATTATCCCAAACTTCTGCAGTATTATTGGGTGGGCGATAAAACACTCCTAGCAGTAATGAATTACCAAGATTGGTAGAGACCTCAACCCAAAGGCACTCAATGTTATTCACCCTAAGATCAGTTCGATGCCGAAAGCACAAGTCATCTTTCACATAAACTGCAACACCTCCTCCCCTTGACGTGCGATCAAGGCGTAGAGGTTCTTGGAAACCGTGAATCTTGATATCACATGTTAGGTCAGAGTCTTGTAGCCAGGTCTCAGTGAAGGCCATAATATCACGGGACAAGGATTCATACTCGAGGATTTCTAATTTGGGCTTAAGGCTCTGAATATTCATGTGGAAGATTTGGAGTGAATTTATGGTATTTTTGGCACTCAAAGAACCTGGTCTGCAAGTACCATGCGATTCTACCATTTATCGTTGGACATGGGACCAATCAGAAGACTTCTCAGTGAGATGCAACCTCAAGCCCTCATCTGGGCATTGAAAGATCATTATCTCCCCACAAAAAATCGGGAGATATAGGCGTGGTGCTGTCCGTACGTCCGTCTGTAGACAGGGTTGGTTTCTGCTCCTTAACTAAAATTCCGCTTGGCCAACTGAAACCAAACTTGGCATGTGCGTGAGGCATGACGAGAGGAAGAACCCTAATTATTTTGAGGTTATTGTGCCGAAGGTCAGGGTCACAGTGGCCTTGAACTTAAATATTTACATGAGTTGGCCTCTCTAATTGTAATTTTGCTTGCCCGATCGAAACTAAACTTGGCTTATGGGTTGAGCTTGATGAAAGGAAGAACCATAGGAATTTAGATTAGAAATCCATGCAATTGACACTTAATGAACCTTTTGTTCTGCCAATAATCATTTCTGATCAATATGCTACTTTTCAATAAATTATGATATACTAAATAGGGATTAATAAAAAAAAAAAAAAGTAATACATTCATCCAATCCATATCACCCTTGAGTAAACTGACCATCTGTTAGAGGTAAAAATCTTTGAAGTTCAAATCAAACATATTTCCATCAAACAACCTTTACAATGAACTTTCCTGCTCAGTTGAGGTACTAACTATTATTTGGAGGAAAAAAAACATGTGACATGATTTAAGTCTCAGCTTATCTATGATTTTTAATTTGAAAATTTCTGTCATTTAAAAAAAAACCAGCTGAAAAGTATTCAAAAAAGTATTCATGAATACACCTCATATCTGACTGTATTTGAATACGAATACAAATACTTTTAAATTGCATGAATACTGAATACAGCAGAATACTTCAAAAAATGTATTGAATACTATTCAAATACCGAATACGAATACCCCAACCGTGAGGTTTATTTGCAGAAAGTTCCTGAATTGCACAAAGTAACTTTGCGAAAGTTCCTTGGTGTGCGCGAAGGTGTTATTAATCCTTTGTTTTGTTGGTAGTTAATTGGGTTACAGTGTTGTCGCCAACATAAGTCTGTTGTTAATCATTATTTTTTTGTTTGTTGTTGATTGCATTATAGTATGGGGCCATTCAACCGAGGCTCTCTCAAATAAAGATATGGAGGAGTAGAGTCAGCGAGAATTGTCTCGCTACTCATTAAGAACTTGTGGATTTAGTCTAGCTGTGAGGACTGCCTCGCAACTCTGCGCGCGGGGAGTTGGCTACGAAGAAACCCACCCCTCTCCCCATCAATAGAAACAATCACACAATAGTCGCAATATACAATAGCGGATTTTGACGGTCATACTAAATACCGAGGGATACCGAGATGAAGGAAAATAGGAGTGGGAATGGGGTTTAAAACTTTGAAAAGGGTATGGGGTTATGCATTATGAGTATATAAAAAGATGCATACTTTATGTGCATGGTTTTAATGCCCGATTTGAGAATTATGAGCGTTAATGTAATAGCGTTAGCTGAAAAATCATCCCCTCGGTATTTAGTGGTAGCTTGGTAATTAGTATTTACAGCGGTAAGCGACAGAGTGAATTGTTAATCACATTGAGACTTGTTAATTGGTTCTCTTTGTCGGCAGTTGCAATAAAACCTGCTTTCCAAACTCAACACATATTTGAAGGAGAATGCGCTCCATACTCTTCAAAAGATAGAAAACAAAGAAACCGTAAATAACATGATCAGCATTATCTCCAATTCAGATACATGGCTTCTCCCGACAGAGGGCCCTGTTGTATACGAAGAAATTTCAACTGACGTATTGACAATTTACGGAGACTGAAAATATTTGGCATCGCCAATTTACCTAAACTAAAATCCTGAGTATTCGAACCAAGACAGACATATACTGACATCCCAAAATTATGGACTAATAACAAATGTTAGAGTATGTTTAATATTCTAAAGATTGGAAAATGAATGGAGAATTTTGAAATTGCCAGATTTGACTTGACAGACTTGAAGACATGGTTATGGACCAATATCATTACATTAGGAATTGATATTTTCTGAAGTGATTTTTTATTCACCACGGATGCAAAAAAAAAAAAAACTTGCCATAAGACAAGAGACGTGGTCAGCACTCACGGCTGACCAACGGGATCGACGAATTAATAACCGTCTGTACCTAAAAACGGCGGCAGTTGCCAAAAAAAAAAAAAAATGGTCAGTTAAAGAGGGTGAATACCTCGAAAACAAAAACTGTTAAAAAAAACAAGGCCTAATGAAAGCCGTTGCCACTGAGCCGAAAGAGCTAAAAATATACTGTTTATACACAAATATTATACAAGCTGCAGCTTTGAGTGTATCGGAAGCCGAACGATACTTATCACAGTTCGCCACAAAACCCTAATAATGGCATAAAACCAACTGGGACAATTGCCAAAAGTTCTGCCTATCCAAATCCGAGATAAAAGTCGATGGGAGTTTTATTTTTATCAAATATTACAGTGATCTGTCTTGTGATATCCAATTAGCACTAACGCACTTCATCCAGACACTGAAGTAGCCTGTTAATTACAAAGCTACCTACTAAATACCGAGGGACAGTTTTTGGCGACGGCTCGGTCTGTATATCTTGCATTTACTGGAATAAATCAACGGCCGTATCATATATTTTGGTTTTTAAAAACAATATTTTATTCTTTACAAATGTCATATGTAACAAAATGTTTACAAAAAGAAACGAAGTAGGATGGGATATCTTATATAACATTTGTTCAACAATGTAGAGTAACAGAATAATAGAGGGATTTGACAAAAAAGCTGAAAGCTTATGTGCGTCATCTCCCTAAACCATGAAATATGTCAATTAACTGAGGTGATCGAAAACACTACTTAAACTTGTCCAAAGCAACCTAAGGTCATGACCCATATTCAAAATTATAATATAGTCTGGGCAGGTGCCCAGCTAACTGGGTGGGGCATCGCATCCATGAACACAACAGTGTATGGGTGCGATTCTCCGGCCAGTGAAAGGTTAACAGTCTGATCAAAGTAAGCTTGAAGCATAGGAAATTAAACGTGAGTTGTCAGAACATATGGCGACTATTCCTGATATTGCTTAAACCATGAATGTATCACATATTTTGCTTCAGTAGACTAAATTATATGTCTGCGCATATAATACTACTCAAAGTTTGCTAAGCACCAAATATATCTAACTACATATTTTACGTTTTAGCTAAAATATTGTAACGAAAAGTGTATATATATTTTATTTATTTAATTATATCGTTAATGATTTAAGTACAGAAATTAAGATTTTATTTGTGTTTGACATTATTTTTTAGCTTTTGAATACGATAACCATGGAAAATGGATATTATTGTTAAAAGAGGAAATTTATCAATTTGCCAAAAAGTTGACGGAGCGAACTGGTATGGGTTCAATGTCGAGTATGAGACCCATGCCGTTAATTACAGCTTGACAACGCCTTATCATGCCCCCAGTCAGGTACTTGGTGGTAATTTGTGGGATGCTGTTCCATTCTTGGACCAGCATGGCACCAAGTTCCTGGACACTTCTTGGCTGGACTGGACGGGCTGAAATTGCAAGCTGCAACTCATTCCAGACATGTTCGATTGGATTGAGGTCAGGGGATCTTGCTGGCCAGTCCATACGCTCCCCCCCCCCTTGTCGGTACTCTCCGACAGCATGGGCAACACGAGGACGGGCATTATCGTCCATCAGAATGAATCTATCACCCACTGCACCTGCATACAATCTGACTTGGACATCAAGGATCTCATCAATATACCGCCGTGCAGTCAATGTACCACGGTCAAGGACACAGAGCTCTGTACGTCCATCCCTGCTGTTGCCGCTCCAGACCATAGCGGTCTCCAACATAGCGGTCATGCTCAGCAATGTTAGCTGCATGGAATTGCTCTCCTGGTCTTATCCATATCCTAGAACGCCTATCTGTGTGGTCTATAGACAGTACCTTGACTCATCTGTAAAAAGGACAAGTCGCCAATCTTCTTTGGTCCATCCTACGCGGCCCATGGCCCATTCGTATCGTGCCTGACGGTGGTTCGGGGACAGCGGAAGGTGAATACATGGTCTTCTCGATCGGAGGCCACCTTCGTGCAACCTTGCCCGGATAGTCTGCGTCGAAACATTTACCCCGTATGCATTCTGAAGGTCACTGCGAAGCTGGGTTGTCGTGGCAAAGCAGTTCCTACGGGCCTGAATGATCAGAAAACGATCTTCAGCTGCAGATGGTGCCCTGTCTCCGCCACCACCACGCCGTCTTAGTGGTGTGCCATACTGCTGAAATCTTGCCCAGGCTCTGGTATTCACCGTATGGTGCACGCCAAGGGCTTCACCAACCTGACGATGGGTAGCCCCTTGCTCCACCATCCCAACAGCCCGCCACATTTCTGATTCAGACGAATGTCTTCTTACATTTGCATTTGCCACATTCAATCATTAAACCACAAGGGTTTGTGTTGAAATGAAGATTGAATACCCTACATATGTCATGTACACGACAGTACATGCAGACAGTAGACGAAAACATCATGAAAATCAAGGGGTGCATGCTTTCCATGACTGTCACGAAAAGTCTGCCTGTCAAGGGAGCTAATGTAAACACAGGGGACCATCTCAATAATTCCTCAATCATATCCACCAAAAATATCGCAAATATGTCACAAGCACATTTCACAATGATGTGTCAAATAGTTGGTGCTAAGCAAACTTTGAGTAGTATAATTGAACCTTTTAAACAACTCTTACTTACCTATTTTCTTAAACTCGATATCGGTATTTAGTGGGACCCGACGTTTATCTCTCTCTACCAATGTCTTTTTTATTTTTAACTGTACACTCTCTTATTTTTTTTTTTTTTTTGATCCAGGCGAAGCGCAGAAAGGGTTTGAACAAGCTTTTTGTTAACATACACAGGGAAACCAAACACCAAGCAAGGATTGAAACAAGTTGTGATTGCCTGGGATTAGTGTACATTTTAAATAAATAAACATATGGATAAAGATATAACAGTCGTTTTGAGGACTTTTGGGTGTATGTTTTAGTGAGTGCGTTTTTTTTCTCTCCGCCACCCCGTCATTCGTCCCTCGAGACTCAAGACTTCCCCACATCCCCCGAGGCTAAGGGATCTCACTACTTCTAATTCCGATTGCCACCTCCGGTATTTATAAAATTAAAAACCAAAAACTGAAACTACAGTCTGACGTGGGCATCCAGGATCTCATCAATATACAGCTGTGTAATAAATGTACCTCGGTCAGGGACACAGAGCTCTGTACGTCCATCCCACATGGTGTCGCCCCAGACTATTATTGACCCTCCACCATAACGGTCATGCTCAGCAATGTTGGCTGCATGGAATCGCTCTCCTGGTCTTCTCCATACCATAGAACGCCTATCTCTGTTGTCTATGTATTACCTTGGTAAAGCTGAAGAATAGGGGACTTTTCCATTTTACGTAAAAACAACGCATTTTCTCTCACCTTTTTTCTACATTTTCCTATTACTAGTCGTGTTTTCGATAAAATGACCTAAAGATATTCACTTTTACTGGCAATTATAACCGCCTAACGCACGTTTTTTACCTGTGTGATTTGTGACATTCGCATTCATCTTTCCTCCATGTTTTTTGTGTTTTTCGGTGTCTGCTCTGTGTACTGGTTGTTTTTGGTACACTTGTTTGTTTTCTGTTCTCGACATGGCCTAGAGTCAGTGTAGTGAGGGTTAGGGTTAGCTTACCGTAAGCTAACCCTAACCCTCACTACACTGACCCTAGACCTACAATCGCCAGCCAAAGAGAAAACGAAAGTTATGTAAACGAGCAACAATGGCGAGAATGCAGAAGAATCTCCGGCACCGTGACATTAAAAGGGTTTAAATTATCTCTAATTTTAGTCATAAGTGAATATCTTTCGGTCATTTTATCGAAAACATGAGTAGTAATAGGAAAATCTAGAAAAAAAGGTGAGAAAATGCGCTGTTTTTACATAAAAGGACCCAAGGAAAAGTCCCCCATGCATTCTTCAGCTTTACCATTACCTTGACTCATCTGTAAAAAGGACAGGTCGTCAATCTTCTCTGGTCCATCCAACATGGTCCATGGCCCATTCACATCGTGCCTGGCGGTGGTTCTGGGACAGCGGAATTCGAATACATGGTCTTCTCGACAGTGGCGTAGCGGAAAATCTTGTGCCCCCCCCCCCCCCCCCCCCCCCGCAAGATAGAGACGGGACCCTTTCATAATGGTGGTTGCCTTTAAAACGGGAGCAAATTTAGTATTGTTACAGTGCACAGCATACAGGATTTCACGTAGTACATACTCCATAAATTAAATGAAGGTTTTGCCTATATAGGATCGATTCTAAAAGTACGACTATTTTTTCATTACCGGGTACATGTTTTTAAGTTTCACCCGCATCACCCAACGATACACACATGCACGCCCAACATGTGTGACTTGAGAGGCACCATGTATGTATATTGTTCATTTCTCACCGCTATCAGTTACAATGATGTAGCGTTCACTTAAAAGAATAATACATAGACATGATAGACTACAAAGAGTACATCGCGTGGAAGTGAGAGTTTGAAATTATGTGTATTTGGTACACTGTGGACTGTGCTGATATGTTTACCTGTGTGACTGTTGCACCAGACTGTGCAACAGTCACACAGGTAAACATATCAATACATACACAACCTGGCACGTATAACAGATAACCATAAGTGCTACGCGGCGGGAGACTACCGGCTAGTGTGTAGCAGTCGCCACATTGCCACATTGCATTCACTTTGACATGAGACAACTACACACTTTGCTCCTTCTGTTTTTTTTTCTTTCGGTCAACCCCATCCTCCTATCTATTTGTTTATTTCATTCTATCTGTCATCATTTCCTGCTATCGTTTATTTATCTCTCTTCCTCTACTCTTTGTTTCCACCTCTCTCTCTCTCTCTCTCCCTCTTTCTCCCAGCTTTGGGACGCCTTTCAAGACTGGGGGGGCGGGGGGGGGGGGGGGTTATAGCCCCCCCCCCCCCCCACAATGCGGGCCCTGCAGGCCCATCCCCTACTCCACTGCTTCTCGACCGGTGACCACTTTCGTGCAACCCTGCTCGGATAGTCTGCGTCGAAACATTTACCCCGGAAGCATTCTGAAGGTCACTGCGAAGCTGAGTTGCTGTGGCAAAGCGATTCCTACGAGCCTGAATGATCAAAAACCGTTTTTCAGCTGCAGATGTGGCTCTGTCTCTGCCACCACCATGCCGACTTACTGGTGTGCCATACTGCTGAAATCTTGCCCAGGTTCTGGCGATCACCGTGACGACGGGTAGCCCCTTGCTCCACCATCCCTACAACCCGCCACATTTCCGCGTCAGACAAATGTCTTCTTTCATTTGCATTCGCCATATTCAATCATTATTAACGTTAATATTTATATTCCATCATGGGGGCACGACAGCATCGATCAAAAATACTATCTGATATCATTTTTTTAGATTTCTGAGCTTGTGCCGAGTATACCTGTGGTTCGTAAGGGAAATCCCACATCGTCCCGGTGCGCTAAAACTTTTCTTTCAAAAAATTAATAGATGCAATCAATAAAAAAAAACCAATGATTAACAACAGACTTAACAGACTTATGTGAGCGACAACACTGTAATCCAGTTAACTACCAACAAGACAAAAAATTAACAAGAGGCCCCATGGGGGCCTGAGGGCGCTCACCTGACATGGTAGTCTAAATATCAAACCAGGGACTTGACTTGAATAAGCTGCATACGCCCCTCCTAAGAAAAGCATATACCAACTAGATGAAGCGATTGTGCCCACACAATACACAGGATTTTCCTTCTATTTTCAGTTCCTGCACTTTTACGTCCCAAAATTGAGATAAACGCATAAAAAAAATTTTTCCCAAACAAAATACTTTCAGCCTAAATTTTTTTCTTCTTCTTAAAACGCATAAAAAACGATAAAACTAATTTCCGGATTTTGGTCCAAACTTTTCTAAGTCCCACCCAGCCCCCAAATGTTCGGTGTAAAAAAAAAATTTTTTTTTGTCTTAAAATTGACAGAAACGCATAAAAAAAAAAAAATTCCGGATTTTGGTCCAAAATTTTCGAAGTTCCGTCCGGACCCCAAATTTTCGGTGTAAAAAAAAATAATTTTTTTTTGTCTTAAAATTGACAGAAACGCATAAAAAAAACAAAAAAAAAAAATTCCGGATTTTGGTCCAAAATTTTCGAAGTCTCACCCGCACCCCCAAATTTTCAGGGGAAAAAAAAAATTGTCTTAAAATTGACAGAAATGCATAAAAAACAAACAAACAAAAATTTCCGGATTTTGGTCCAAAATTTTCTAAGTCCCACCCGCACCCCAAATTTCCAGGGGAAAAAAAATTTTTTTTTTTTTGTCTTAAAATTGACAGAAATGCATAAAAAACAAAAAAAACAAAAATTCCGGATTTTGGTTCAAAATATTCTAAGTCCCACCCACACCCCAAATTTTCAGGGGAAAAAAAAACACAATTTTTTTGTCTTAAAATTGACAGAAATGCATAAAAAAACAAACAAACAAAAAATTTCCGGATGTTGGTCCCAAATTTTCGAAGTCACACCCGCACCCCAAATTTTCAGGGGAAATTTTTTTTTTTTTTGTCTTAAAATTGACAGAAATGCACAAAAAACAAAAAAAACAAAAAATTCCGGATTTTGGTCCAAAATTTTCGAAGTCTCAACCGCACCCCAAATTTTCAGGGGGAAAAAAAAAAAATTTTTTGTCTTAAAATTGACAGAAATGCATAACCTCCCCCCCCCCCCAAAAAAAAAATTTCCAGATTCCGAAGTCCCACCCACACCCCAAATTTTCAGGGGAAAATTTTTTTTTTTTGTCTTAAAATTCACAGAAATGCATAAAAAAAACCCAAAAATTTCCGGATTTTGGTCCAAAATTTTCGAAGTCCCACCCGCACCCCAAATTTTCAGGGGAAAAAACAAAAATTTTTTTGTCTTAAAATTGAAAGAAATGCATAAAAAAAAAAAAATTCCGGATTTTGGTCCAAAATTTTCAAAGTCCCACCCGGACCCCAAATATTCAGGGTAAAAAAATTATTTTTTTTTGTCTTAAAATTGACAGAAACGCATAAAAAACAAAAACAAAAATTCCGGATTTTGGTCCAAAATTTTCTAAGACCCACCCGGACCCCAAATTTTAGGTGTAAAAAAAAATAATTTTTTTTTGTCTTAAAATTGACAGAAACGCATAAAAAAACAAAAAAAAAAATTCTGGATT
Source organism: Pictodentalium vernedei (assembly GCA_031216915.1). NCBI lineage: Eukaryota > Metazoa > Mollusca > Scaphopoda > Dentaliida > Dentaliidae > Pictodentalium > Pictodentalium vernedei. The sequence goes on from CM062291.1 coordinate 250,087,291, forward strand.
TTGGTCCAAAATTTTCGAAGTCCCTGCGGACCCCAAATTTTCGGTGTAAAAAAAAATAATTTTTTTTTTGTCTTAAAATTGACAGAAACGCATAAAAACAACAAAAAAAAAATTCCGGATTTTGGTCCAAAATTTTCTAAGTCCCACCCGCACCCCCAATTTCCAGGGGAGAAAAAATAATTTTTTTTTATCTTAAAATTGACAGAAATGCATAAAAAACACACAAAAAATTTCCAGATTTTGGTCCAAAATTTTCGAAGTCTCACCTGCACCCCAAATTTTCAGGGGGAAAAAAAAAAAATTGTCTTAAAATTGACAGAAATGCATAAAAAACAAACCAAAAAAAATTTCCGGATTTTGGTCCAAAATTTTCTAAGTCCCACCCACACCCAAAATTTTCAGGGGAAAAAAAACCAAAATTTTTTTGTCTTAAAATTGACAGAAATGCATAAAAAAACAAACAAACAAAAATTTCTGGATGTTGGTCCCAAATTTTCGAAGTCACACCCGAACCCCAAATTTTCAGGGTAAATTTTTTTTTGTTTTTTTGTCTTAAAATTGACAGAAATGCACAAAAAACAACAAAAAAAAAAATTCTGGATTTTGGTCCAAAATTTTCGAAGTCTCAACCGCACCCCAAATTTTCAGGGGAAAAAAAAAAAAAAATTTTTGTCTTAAAATTGACAGAAATGCATACCCCCCCCCCCCCCCCCCAAAAAAAATTTCCAGATTCCGAAGTCCCACCCACACCCCAAATTTTCAGGGGGAAAAATTTTTTTTTTTTGTCTTAAAGTTCACAGAAATGCATAAAAAAAACCCAAAATAAACAAACATTTTTTTGTCTTAAAATTGAAAGAAAAGCCTAAAAAAAAAAAAAAATTTCCAGATTTTGGTCCAAAATTTTCTAAGTCCCACCCACGCCCCAAATTTTTAGGGGGAAATTTTTTTTTTTTTTTCATCTTAAAATTGACAGAAATGCATAAAAAACAAAAAAAAAAAATTTCCGGATTTTGGTCCAAAATTTTCGAAGTCCCACCCGCACCCCAAATTTCCAGGGGAAAAAAAATAATTTTTTTTTGTCTTAAAATTGACATAAATGCATAAAAAACACAAAAACAATTCTGGATTTTGGTCCAAAATTTTCGAAGTTCCGTCCGGACCCCAAATTTTAGGTGTAAAAAAAAAATGTTTTTTGTCTTAAAATTGACAGAAACGCATAAAAAACAAAAAAAAAAAATTCCGGATTTTGGTCCAAAATTTTCGAAGTCTCACCCGCACCCCAAATTTTCAGGGGAAAAAAAAAAATTGTCTTAAAATTGACAGAAATGCATAAAAAACAAACAAACAAAAATTTCCGGATTTTGGTCCAAAATTTTCGAAGTCCCACCCGCACCCCAAATTTCCAGGGGAAAAAAAATATTTTTTTTTTTGTCTTAAAATTGACAGAAATGCATAAAAACAAAAAAAACAAAAATTCCGGATTTTGGTTCAAAATATTCTAAGTCCCACCCACAACCCAAATTTTCAGGGGAAAAAAAAACAAAATTTTTTTGTCTTAAAATTGACAGAAATGCATAAAAAAACAAACAAACAAAAAATTTCCAGATGTTGGTCCCAAATTTTCGAAGTCACACCCGCACCCCAAATTTTCAGGGGAAATTTTTTTTTTTTTTGTCTTAAAATTGACAGAAATGCAGAAAAAACAAAAAAACAAAAAATTCCGGATTTTGGTCCAAAATTTTCGAAGTCTCAACCGCACCCCAAATTTTCAGGGGGAAAAAAAAAATTTTTTTGTCTTAAAATTGACAGAAATGCATAACCCCCCCCCCCCCCCCCCCCCCCCCCCAAAAAAAAAATTTCCAGATTCCGAAGTCCCACCCACACCCCAAATTTCCAGGGGAAAAAAAATAATTTTTTTTTGTCTTAAAATTGACATAAATGCATAAAAAACACAAAAACAATTCTGGATTTTGGTCCAAAATTTTCGAAGTTCCGTCCGGACCCCAAATTTTAGGTGTAAAAAAAAAAATGTTTTTTGTCTTAAAATTGACAGAAACGCATAAAAAACAAAAAAAAAAAATTCCGGATTTTGGTCCAAAATTTTCGAAGTCTCACCCGCACCCCAAATTTTCAGGGGAAAAAAAAAAATTGTCTTAAAATTGACAGAAATGCATAAAAAACAAACAAACAAAAATTTCCGGATTTTGGTCCAAAATTTTCGAAGTCCCACCCGCACCCCAAATTTCCAGGGGAAAAAAAATATTTTTTTTTTTGTCTTAAAATTGACAGAAATGCATAAAAACAAAAAAAACAAAAATTCCGGATTTTGGTTCAAAATATTCTAAGTCCCACCCACAACCCAAATTTTCAGGGGAAAAAAAAACAAAATTTTTTTGTCTTAAAATTGACAGAAATGCATAAAAAAACAAACAAACAAAAAATTTCCAGATGTTGGTCCCAAATTTTCGAAGTCACACCCGCACCCCAAATTTTCAGGGGAAATTTTTTTTTTTTTTGTCTTAAAATTGACAGAAATGCAGAAAAAACAAAAAAACAAAAAATTCCGGATTTTGGTCCAAAATTTTCGAAGTCTCAACCGCACCCCAAATTTTCAGGGGGAAAAAAAAAATTTTTTTGTCTTAAAATTGACAGAAATGCATACCCCCCCCCCCCCCCCCCCCAAAAAAAAAATTTCCAGATTCCGAAGTCCCACCCACACCCCAAATTTTCAGGGGGAAAATTTTTTTTTTTTGTCTTAAAATTCACAGAAATGCATAAAAAAAACCCCAAAAATTTCCGGATTTTGGTCCAAAATTTTCGAAGTCCCACCCGCACCCCAAATTTTCAGGGGAAAAACCAAAAATTTTTTTGTCTTAAAATTGAAAGAAATGCATAAAAAAAAAAAAAAATTTCCGGATTTTGGTCCAAAATTTTCAAAGTCCCACCCGGACCCCAAATATTCAGGGTAAAAAAATTATTTTTTTTTGTCTTAAAATTGACAGAAACGCATAAAAAACAAAAACAAAAATTCCGGATTTTGGTCCAAAATTTTCTAAGACCCACCCGGACCCAAAATTTTAGGTGTAAAAAAAAAAAAATTTTTTTTGTCTTAAAATTGACAGAAACGCATAAAAAACAAAAAAAAAAAATTCTGGATTTTGGTCCAAAATTTTCGAAGTCCCTCCGGACCCCAAATTTTCGGTGTAAAAAAAAATAATTTTTTTTTGTCTTAAAATTGACAGAAACGCATAAAAACAACAAAAAAAAAATTCCGGATTTTGGTCCAAAATTTTCAAAGTCCCACCCGGACCCCAAATATTCAGGGTAAAAAAATTATTTTTTTTTGTCTTAAAATTGACAGAAACGCATAAAAAACAAAAACAAAAATTCCGGATTTTGGTCCAAAATTTTCTAAGACCCACCCGGACCCAAAATTTTAGGTGTAAAAAAAAAAAAATTTTTTTTGTCTTAAAATTGACAGAAACGCATAAAAAACAAAAAAAAAAAATTCTGGATTTTGGTCCAAAATTTTCGAAGTCCCTCCGGACCCCAAATTTTCGGTGTAAAAAAAAATAATTTTTTTTTGTCTTAAAATTGACAGAAACGCATAAAAACAACAAAAAAAAAATTCCGGATTTTGGTCCAAAATTTTCTAAGTCCCACCCGCACCCCAAATTTCCAGGGGAGAAAAAATAATTTTTTTTTGTCTTAAAATTGACATAAATGCATAAAAAACACACAAAAAAATTCCAGATTTTGGTCCAAAATTTTCGAAGTCTCACCCGCACCCCAAATTTTCAGGGGGGGGGGAAAAAAAAAAAAATTGTCTTAAAATTGACAGAAATGCATAAAAAACAAACAAACAAAAATTTCCGGATTTTGGTCCAAAATTTTCTAAGTCCCACCCACACCCCAAATTTTCAGGGGAAAAAAAAAAAAAAAATTTTTGTCTTAAAATTGACAGAAATGCATAAAAAAACAAACAAACAAAAAATTTCTGGATGTTGGTCCCAAATTTTCGAAGTCACACCCGCACCCCAAATTTTCAGGGGAAATTTTTTTTTTTTTTTTTTGTCTTAAAATTGACAGACATGCACAAAAAACAACAAAAAAAAAAATTCTGGATTTTGGTCCAAAATTTTCGAAGTCTCAACCGCACCCCAAATTTTCAGGGGGAAAAAAAAAAAAAATTTTTGTCTTAATATTTGACAGAAATGCATCCCCCCTCCCCCCCCCCCAAAAAAAATTTCCAGATTCCGAAGTCCCACCCACACCCCAAATTTTCAGGGGGAAAATTTTTTTTTTTTTGTCTTAAAATTCACAGAAATGCATAAAAAAAACCCCAAAAATTTACGGATTTTGGTCCAAAATTTTCGAAGTCCCACCCGCACCCCAAATTTTCAGGGGAAAAAAACAAAAAAATTTTTGTCTTAAAATTGAAAGAAAAGCATAAAAAAAAAAAAAAAATTTCCGGATTTTGGTCCAAAATTTTCCAAGTCCCACCCACGCCCCAAATTTTCAGGGGGAAATTTTTTTTTTTTTTTTATCTTAAAATTGACAGAAATGCATAACAAACAAAAAAAAAAAAATTTCCGGATTTTGGTCCAAAATTTTCGAAGTCCCACCCGGACCCCAAATATTCAGGGTAAAAAATTTTTTTTTTTGTCTTAAAATTGACAGAAACGCATAAAAAACAAAAACAAAAATTCCGGATTTTGGTCCAAAATTTTCGAAGTCTCACCCGCACCCCAAATTTTCAGGGGAAAAAAAAAATTGTCTTAAAATTGACAGAAATGCATAAAAAACAAACAAACAAAAATTTCCGGATTTTGGTCCAAAATTTTCGAAGTCCCACCCGCACCCCAAATTTTCAGGGGGAAATTTTTTTTTTTTTTCCTTTTGTCTTAAAATTGACAGAAATACACAAAAAACAAAAAAATGCATTAAAAAAACCCCAAAATAATTTCCGGATTTTGGTCCAAAATTTTCGAAGTCCCACCCGCACCCCAAATTTTCAGGGGAAAAAAACAAAAAATATTTTGTCTTAAAATTGAAAGAAATGCATAAAAAACAAACAAAAAAAATTCCGGATTTTGGTCCAAAATTTTCTTAGTCCCACCCGCACCCCAAATTTTCAGGGGAAAAAAAAATTTTTTTTTTGTCTTAAAATTTACAGAAATGCATAAAAAACAAAAAAAAAAAAAAAAAATTTCCGGATTTTGGTCCAAAATTTTCTAAGTCCGCAACGGGACCCCAAATTTTCAGCCTAAATATGAACCCAGGGACTTGGCTTCAACAAACTTGAATCTCACCCCCCTAAGGATGCTGCATACCAAATATCAAAAGATTCTTATTGCTGGATCTGAAGAAGAAGATTTTTAAAAAATACTCCTCATACTGCACTAATTTAAATATTTGGGCTCCCATAGAGAGCCCAAATATGGACCCAGGCAACTGATTTCAATAAACATGTGAAACAATCTTCCAAAGATGTTATATGTGAAATTTGAATGCTTTTCGAGCAGTGGTTTGGGAGAAAAGTATTCTTATATGTTTTTCCCATTACCCACAGTGTTAAAAAATGCTGACTCAGCACTTTTTCAAAGTCCCCCAAAAGTACCCATGATAAAACCGATGGAATTTTTTTTACCATTCCATTCTGTTGGTCCTAAGGAAGCTTCACAACAAATAAGAATTCTCAGTGCCGTGTAGTTTTGGAGATATGGGCATTTTAATGTTTTTCTATGTTCAGCTCCTGTGGTTCCCATAGGGCTATTGCTATTGGAAAAAAAAATTCTGCATAAATTAGGTACTTATGACCCAATAAGCACTCACGTAAAATTTGGTTCAAATCGGCCTCGTGGTTTGGAAAATAGAAATTTGGGGCGGGGCCAAAATTTTTGCCCCTCCTTTAATATCGTCAAATACAGCCTCTCGAACTTCTCTTGAACAAACTTGAGTCTACACCTCAAAAGGAAGCTGCATACCAATTATCAAGTCTCTGCTATTGCTGGTTCTTGAGAAGATTTTTTAAGAACTGGAGCATTTTTGCCCCATCCCTCTGCTCAATATGAGCCGAAACCTAATTTGACAAAAAATCAAAATGCCCTTAAATAACCCTTACTCACATGAAATTTCATTAATATGCGGCCAGTGGTTTGGGAGAAAAAGGCCCAAACACCACCTTCACGACGGACGACGGACGAAAAGTGATCAGATAAGCTCACCCTGACTTTCAGTCAGGTGAGCTAATAACACCTTGATATATTTGGTATTCAGCATATTCGGGTAAAATTCAAGTTCATTCAAATCAAGTCTCCTGGTAAATATTTTGGGAGCTCAATTTTTAACTTAGTGCAATATCAGAAATATTCTTTGAAAATCTTTTGTTTTCAGACTCACCAGTCAGAAAGTCAATTTTTTTTTAAATCTGATACAACTGCATACCGAATTTTGTTCAAATTGGCCAAATATAGAAACAATTTGGCCCCACTGAGCTTGAGCCCAAATGTTGCCTGAGAAAATTTCTCAGCATATAGAGAAGCTGCATACCAAATTTCAAAGCACTGAGATTGGGGTGTTATGAGAATATTTTAAAAGAATTTGGGTTTTATAGACACTGATCCCAGCCCATCAGGCTTAGCTGCTTCTATCCAACAACCTTGGAAGGGTATCTTCGAATGTAACTTTTGCCAAGTTTAGTTGGGACTGGGCCAGTGGTTCTGAAGAAGAATACACTGATATGCAAAGCTAATGGTAGAGATGGGCGGTATTGGAATTTTGAATTCGGTATAGGTTTTGGTGTTTTTGAGGGGGTATACCTCGGTATCGGTTCGGTATCGGATGTGACTGTGATTTGTTGATAGTACCAAAGGGGAAGTCACATCAGGCGTCGATGGTGCACTTGTCTTCAACCAATGCTAACCCTGCTTATGTGGAGTTAGTATGTTGGGGTGCTGACAGTTGCTCACCATTGCTCGGTGGTTCTGTCTGGGTACTCCGGCTTCCTCCACACGTAAAACTGTCATGGTCATGATTAGCCATTGTGTGCAGAAATGTTAAAACATTTATAGTAATTATCCCCGCATTTTAAAAAATGCGGGGATATTGTCATGATCTCCGTCCGTACGTCCGTACGTCTGTACGTCCGTACTTCCGTACGTCCGGTTTTGTAATTCGAAACGCTGTAACTTTCTACAGTTGTTCGATAGGGTCTGTGCAACCCAAAAACACAACTTTTAAATTTTTGTGCCACCAGGTGGCTTCTGTGGAGCCACTTAAAAAATGCGTTATTTTTTCACTTTTTTGCTGAATAGTCCCAACCTATGTAATTCGGAGTTCTAAAATTACACTAGGGTGTTGCTAAATGATCTGTAGATATGTAGGAAGGTTTCGGATTTTTCGGGTGCCACCTGGCTGTGCCACCGTAGCCATTTTTGTGTTTTCTTAGACCGTTTCCGGCAAAAGGCTCGTAGGATATGTAATTCGAAATGCTAAATCCATGCTCAGATGTTGCAGTAGGGTCTATAGATGCGCACGAAGGTTTCGGATTTTTCGGGTGCCATGTGGCTGTGCCACCGTAGCCACTTTTGTGTTTTCTTAGACCGTTTCTGCCAAAAGGCTCGTAGGATATGTAATTCGAAACGCTAAATCCATGCTCAGAAGTTGCAGTAGGGGCTATAGATGCGCAGGAAGGTTTCGGATTTTTCGGGTGCCACGTGGCTGTGCCACCGTAGCCACTTTTGTGTTTTCTTGAACCGTTTCCGGCGAAAGGCTCGTAGGGTATGTAATTCGAAATGCTAAAACCATGCTCATATGTTGCAGTTGGGTCTATAGATGCACACGAAGGTTTCAGATTTTTCGGATGCCACGTGGCTGTGCCACCGTAGCCACTTTCGTGTTTTCTTAGATCGTTTCCGGCGAAAGGCTCGTAGGGAATGTAATTCGAAATGCTAAAACCATGCTCATATCTTGCAGTAGGGACTATAGATGCGCACAAAGGTTTCGGATTTTTCAGGTGCCACGTGGCTGTGCCACCGTAGGCACTTTTGTGTTTTCTTAGACCGTTTCCGGCAAAAGGCTCGTAGGATATGTAATTCAAAACGCTAAATCCATGCTCAGATGTTGCAGTAGGGGCTATAGATGTGCAGGAAGGTTTTGGATTTTTCGGGTGCCACGTGGCTGTGCCACCGTAGCCACTTTTGTGTTTTCTTGAACCGTTTCCGGCGAAAGGCTCGTAGGGTATGTAATTCGAAATGCTAAAACCATGCTCATATGTTGCAGTAGGGTCTCTAGATGCACACAAAGGTTTTGGTTTTTTCGGGTGCCACGTGGCTGTGCCACCGTAGCCACTTTCGTGTTTTCTTAGATCCTTTCCGGCGAAAGGCTCGTAGGGAATGTAATTCGAAATGCTCAAACCATGCTCATATGTTGCAGTAGGGACTATAGATGTGCACAAAGGTTTCGGATTTTTCGGGTGCCATGTGGCTGTGCCACTTTAGCCACTTTTGTGTGTTCTTAGACCGTTTCCGGCGAAAGGCTCCTAGAGTATGTAATTCGAAACGCTAAAACCATGCTCAAATGTTGCAGTGGGGTCTGTAGATGCGCATGAAGGCTTCGGATTTTTCAGCTGCCACGTGGCTGCGCCACCATTGCCACTTTTGGGTTTTCTTAGACCGTTTCTGACGAAAGGCTCCTAGGGTATGTAATTCGAAACGCTAAAACCATGCTCAAATGTTGCAGTAGGGTCTGTAGATGTGCACGAAGGTTTCAGATTTTTTAGGTGTCACGTGGCTGTGCCACCGTTGCCACTTTTGTGTTTTCTTAGACAGTTTCCGTCAAAAGGCTCCTAGGGTATGTAATTCGAAACGCTAAAACCATGCTCAAATGTTGCAGTGGGGTCTGTAGATGCGCACGAAGGTTTCAGATTTTTCAGGTGCCACGTGGCTGTGCCACCGTTGGCACTTTTGTGTGTTCTTAGATCGTTTCCGGCGAAAGGCTCCTAGAGTATGTAATTCGAAACGCTAAAACCATGCTCAAATGTTGCAGTGGGGTCTGTAGATGCGCACGAAGGCTTCGGATTTTTCAGCTGCCACGTGGCTGCGCCACCATTGCCACTTTCGGGTTTTCTTAGACCGTTTCCGGCGAGAGGCTCCTAGGGTATGTAATTCGAAACGCTAAAACCATGCTCAAATGTTGCAGTAGGGTCTCTAGATGTGCACGAAGGTTTCAGATTTTTTAGGTGCCACGTGGCTGTGCCACCGTTGCCACTTTTGTGTTTTCGTAGACCGTTTCCGTCAAAAGGCTCCTAGGGTATGTAATTCGAAACGCTAAAACCATGCTCAAATGTTGCAGTAGGGTCTCTAGATGTGCACGAAGGTTTCGGATTTTTCAGGTGCCACGTGGCTGTGCCACCGTTGCCACTTTTGTGTTTTCTTAGACCGTTTCCGGCGAAAGGCTCCTAGGGTATGTAATTTGAAACATTAAAACCATGCTCAAATGTTGCAGTGGGGTCTGTAGATGCGCACGAAGGTTTCAGATTTTTCAGGTTCCACGTGGCTGTGCCACCGTTGCCACTTTTGTGTTTTCTTAGACCGTTTCCGGCGAAAGGCTCCTAGGGTATGTAATTCGAAACGCTAAAACCATGCTCAAATGTTGCAGTGGGGTCTGTAGATGCGCACGAAGGTTTCAGATTTCTCAGCTGCCATGTGGCTGCGCCACCATTGCCACTTTCATGTTTTCTTAGACTGTTTCCGGCGAAAGGCTGCTAGGGTATGTAATTCGAAATGCTAAAACCATGCTGAAATGTTGCAGTAGGGTCTGTAGATGTGCACAAAGGTTTCCGATTTTTCAGGTGCCACGTGGCTGTGCCACCGTTGCCACTTTTGTGTTTTCTTAGACCGTTTCCGGCGAAAGGCTCCTAGGGTATGTAATTCGAAATGCTAAAACCATGCTCAAATGTTGCAGTGGGGTCTGTAGATGCGCACGAAGGTTTCGGATTTTTCAGGTGCCACGTGGCTGTGCCACCGTTGCCACTTTTGTGTTTTCTTAGACCGTTTCCGGCGAAAGGCTCCTAGGGTATGTAATTAGATACGCTAAAACCATGCTCAAATGTTTCAGTGGGGTCTGTAGATGTGCACGAAGGTTTCAGATTTTTCAGCTGCCTAGTGGCTGTGCTGTTGCCACTTTCACGTTTTCTTAGACCGTTTCCGGCAAAAGGCTCCTAGTGTATGTAATTCGAAATCCTAAAACCATGCTCAAATGTTGCAGTAGGGTCTGTAGATGCGCACGAAGGTTTTGGATTTTTGGGGTGCCACGTGGCTGTGCTACCGTTGCCTCTTTCATGTTCTCTTAGACCATTTCCGGCGAAAGGCTCCTACAGTATGTATTTCGAAATGGTAAAACCATGCTCAAATGTTGCAGTAGGGTCTGTAGATGTGCACAAAGATTTCGGATTTTTCAGGTGCCACGTGGCTGTGCCACCATTGCCACTTTCGTGTTTTCTTAGACCGTTTCTGGCGAAAGGCTCCTAGAGTATGTAATTCGAAACGCTAAAACCATGCTGAGATGTTACAGTAGAGTCTGTAAATGCGTAGGAAGGTTTTGGATTTTTTGGGTGCTAAGTGGCTGTGTCACCGTTGCCACTTTTGTGTTTTCTTTGACCGTTTCTGGCAAAAGGCTCCTAAGGTATGTAATTCGAAATGCTAAACGCATGCTCAAATGTTGCAGTAAGGTCTGTAGATGCGTACAAAGGTTTCAGATTTTTCAGATGCCACGTGGCGGTGCCACCGTTTTTCTTTCGTGTTTTCTTAGATCATTTCCGGCGAAAAGCTCCCAGAGTATGTAATTTGAAATGCTAAAACTATGCTCAAAAGTTGCAGTAGGGTCTGTAGATGTGCACGAAGGTTTCAGATTTTTGGGATGCCACCGTTGCCACTTTCATGTTTTCTTAGACCGTTTCCGGCGAAAGGCTCCCAGGGTACATGTATGTAATTCGAAATGCTAAAACCATGCACAAATGTTGCAGTGGAGTCTGTAGGTGCGCACGAAGCTGTGTCACCTGTGCCACTCAATATGATTTTAGTGTGTCATATAATACATTTCATCTTTGTATCAAGCATTCATACAAAGTCAAGGATGCAAATGCGGGGATACACTATAGTGTGCTTTGCACACAAGTGACACCATCTAGTTTATATATTTTTTATACTTACCAATGACCCAGACTTAGCTGGTGCTAACTCTTAAATACTAGGGCCAAACACAAATTTTGCCTCCCATCCCCCAATCCCCAAAATTTGCATCAAAATCCAAAAAATTAGATGTTCTATGTGGTCATCCATACTTTTATCCACTGCGCATGCACAGTGTCAAGGAAGTACCGAAACTGGAGCCAAATCCTCATTCTTACAACCAGTGCCTGGTAAGTGTTATGTAATCAGCGGGGAGGTATGAGTTCCCAACTCATGGAAGGGCCATCCCCGTCTGGGTCATTGGTAAGTATAAAAAAATATATAAATTACTATAAATTTTTTAACATTTTTATACTGTACCAATGACCCAGACTTAGCTGAATAGAAAAAGGCTGGAGGGCCAAGGACATAAAGGATAATCCAATAGACTGAATTGCATGTAAACAGAATTATCCCCTCAAGGAGAAGAGGAGAACAGGCTTTACATGTATCTTTCTTGTTTATACCAAAAAAGAAAGACACAATACCATTCCGCAATTGAGCACAATAACATCAATGATCTCTATTAACATCCAGTATAACCCATTATACTAATCTACTAAGGAAAGCCAATAATTAAAGATAGTCCAGAGAATGAGACTCTTTATACTCATTTAAAAATATCCGAGGATTGTATATTAACGCTCGTATGACACGTGACATATACAAATGCTTCACACCGAGCTACACTTTAAAAATATTACACAAATGAGATAGACATTAGTTTTACACTTTAAAACCATCCCGGCACAGACTCGGAATTACTGACTCCAGGGGAGGTATTCCCTTGCTTTTCTCTATAAAGCAGGTGATATAAGGGAACAACACCACCCCCCCCCCCCCCCCTTCCCCTTGCTCTGGGTCAAATATCCCCAGAACGAAGACGGCATCAGGACAAAGTCAATGCCGGAAGAGAAAGCCTGCGTAACTATAGTTGCAACTGTTTAGTGGACGGCATTCTGAGCAACAGATAACGGACCTAAACAACGCAGCTCGCCAGAAATGGACTCAATATGTTTAAGGTAAAAATTCGTGAACGTGGAAGGCTGAGACCAATATGCAGCCTTCATCAAATCAGTAATAGCAACACTATTAGCATAAGCCCAAGATGTAGGCACCGCTCTTACTTCATGCGCCGAAATTTTAAGCACAGACTGCTGAGATGAAGATAATTTATCATAAGCAGTACGGATAGTTAATTGAATCCTCCTCACAATAGAATGGACCGTAATGTCCTTTCTATTTGGCAGCAAAGACAGAAAGAAACACTTACGCCCCTTTCTGATAAACTCAGATCTACATTTGTAAATACCCATAGCTCTGCCTGGACAAGGCAAAGGTCTATGATCGTCTGAAGACGGAAGAGCCTTAATAACAATAGGTTCAGAGTACTTATTAGGAGCCTGATTCTTAGCCAAAAATCCAACATTAGTAGTCAATGTAATAGTATTACCAACACTACGATAGTGAGAATCATCAACAGATAGTGCATGAAGCTCACTAACTCTTCTAGCAGAAGAGAAGGCTAAGAGAAAAGCTGTCTTATAAGATAAGTATTTGACATCCACTGTATCAAGAGGTTCAAATGGTGCTTCTTTTAGCTTCAGAAGAACCCAAGCTAAATTCCACTTAGGAATTAACCTAAGGGTTCTAGGTCTATTTATCGAAAAGTTTTTAACTAATTTAGATAAAGAGACATTAGATCCAATCTGTAAGCTATCATGATGAGCATAGGAATCCGATAGCATAGACCTATAGCCCTTAATAGTTATTGGCTGCAGTTTGATCTCGTCAAACAAGTAGACCAGAAAATTAGCAATGTCTGGAATGGAGGGATCATAAAAATCAACAGAATGATTCCTACACCATCGAGAGAAAACCTTCCACTTAGCAGCATAATTTAGCGAAGAGGAGGTCCTCCTACAGTTAGAAATTGCGTCCACTGCTCGTCCTGTAAAATGTTTGCCGTGCAAGAAGGACCGCACAACGGAAATACGTGAAGGTTGAGACCTTGCGGGTTGTGATGCAGTGTGCGTGATTTCCCCTGCGAAAGAAGGTCCTCCCGTGGAGGAAGCTTCCACGGAATGTCCCACAACAGACACCTGAGTAGATTTATCCATGGTCTCTGGGGTGACAGAGATGCTACCAACAGAATCTTGCAGTGAGATTGCTTGATTTTTAGCAATATCTCTTGAATCAACGGAGCTGGAGGATACACGTATCCTATCATTCCGTCCCAAGAGATCGAGAGGGCGTCTACTGCAGACGCCCGAGGATCTGAGCATGGCGACACATACGTCTGCAACTGATTGTTGAGATGTGTCGCAAATAAGTCTATCATAGGACGATCCCATTGGTAGCAAATCTGATTGAATACTCGTTTGTTGAGAGTCCATTCTGACGGCAACAAACGACCTTTCCGAGAAAGAGAGTCCGCTAGAACGTTCAGACGACCCGGAATATGACGGACCGACAGAAGAACTTGATGCTCTAGAACAAACAGAAGGATTCTTTCCGTTAGATTGAACAACGGAATGGAATGAGTGCCTCCCTGGTTCCGAATATACGCTACTACTGTCGAATTGTCAAACAGAATTTGAACATGCGAATTCTGAATAATGTTCATCCACTGATGTAGCGCAAGCCAAATTGACATCATCTCTTTGATGTTTATGTGCTTGTTTAGGAACTGCGGATCCCAAAGACCCTGGCACCTCGAATCTGTTGGGCTCAAAGTTGCGCCCCAACCTGTTTGACTCGCATCCGTCATTATCGTAAAATTCGGATACGGCAGTTACAGTGGTACTCCCTGAGTTAACCACTGAATATCTGCCCAAGTCTGAATCTCTTGTTTCACTTGATTCGACAAGACGATGTTCGTTTCGAGCGAATGAGTCTTCACACTCCAATTCTGAGTAAAAAAAAATCTGGAGTGGATGAGTGCGTAGTCGCCTCATCGGAATAAGATCTGCAGCGGCTCCGCACAAACCTGTCAGTCTCACGAATTCTCTCGCTGTTACTACATCTGAGTGAAGAAAAAAGTGAGCGTAACAACTGACTAATTTCGCTCTGGTTAACGGCAGATGAACGAGATTGTTGTGCGTCTCGAAGCTCATTCCCCGGTGGGTGAATGACTCGGACGGCACTAGATCCTACTTCTTTTCGTTTACTATGAAACCGAGACGTCAGAGCAATTGAAGCAGACTCTGAACATCGTCCTGAAGCGTTAACTTGCTGCCGTACCTCTGAAGAATGTCGTCCAAGTAGGCAGACGTTACCACAGACGAATGAGCTCGGAAATGAGTCATTACAGAGTTCATTATTCGAGTGAAGGCCCAGAGCGCTAGATTCAGACCAAAGCACATTGCTCGGAACTGATAAACGACTCCTAGGACAGCAAAGTGAATATACTTTCTGAACGCAGGATGTACCATGACGTGAAAGTTCGCATCCTTGAGATCTAAGCTCGCAGCATAATCGTTCACTCGAATGCTCGCTCTGATCTCCATATAAAATTTCGGAGCCACGATCAGCTTGTTTATCCAGCTCAGATCTATAGGGGGACGAAACGAGCCGTCTGGTTTTGGAACCAGGAACAGGTGACTGTAGAAACCTGGAGATTCCTGGTTTTCTACGACCTCTATAGCGTTCTTGTCCAGAAGAGATTGAATTTCTGATAGAACCGAATCTCTCTTCTGAACGTTTGACGGAAGCTGAGTCCAACGTGGACTTCGAGTTAACGGAGGTTTTTCCTTGAAGGACAGTTTTAGACCTTCGGAAATAACCCCTTGTGCACATGGGTCGTCCGTAATTGACAACCAATTGGTTAAGAATCTCGACAGCATTCCGCCCACTGGAACGCAATAGAGGTTTAGACCATCACCTCCTGGCCCTGCGAGAGGAGAAACCACATCCTCCACGACCCGCATTTCGCCCAGTCGACCTAGGGGCGTGTACCGGTTATCTCGGCCAGCATTACGACCCCTACCTGAGGCGCTACTCCGACGGTCTCTGGAGTAAGACGTAGAGGCTTTCTTAGATCCTCTATAGGAACTTCCCTTGGACGTATTCGCCCCCGAAGTGCCTGCCTTGCTGCTCTCTGCTGAGTCCGACTTTTTTGAAGTGGATTTAAAAAGAAGAGAATCCGAAGCTTTCTCAGTAATCTGATCATAGATTATAGAAAGCTTACCGCCGAAGAGAAGTGCTCCTGAGACCGGAGCGACTGGTAGAGAGTTTTTCACCTTACTATCCACTCTTGTAGATGCAGCCAGCAACTCCAGATTGCCACTGAAAGGGCGGAGTTATACGTAGAATATGCTATGGCCCTCGAAACTCTCAAGGAGTTTTGAACATCCTGGAATTCTCTTTTCCGTCGAGACGTAATGATAACGCTCTGGTAAGGTGATCTGCGTAAGATAATGCATCTAAACTGATTCTGTTAGACGAGATTGTCGTCTCCACCGTACTGGAGTAAATCGACATAGACGCCGGAAATGACAACTCCAAGTCTTCTGCCTGGTCGTCTAAACTCAGAGGAACTCTCGCCACGCCCCGTCCTGCCATTTCAAATCTATTTCTATGATTGATGAAGGACAGCTGTAGAGCATGAGATGATAAGAAACCGGATTTGCCAGTCTTAGAGGCTAGCTTGAATATAGCGTCATTAAGAAGTTCAAATGTCCGCATGGCATTTCTGGACTGGGTCGGAAACTCAGGCGCAATGTCCCTATTCCGGCCGAATAAGTCTGTGTCCAGTGATGCTATCAGTCTCTTATCAGGTAACACAGCATTTTGTTCCGGAGAAACAACTTCTGAAAGGTGTTGCCGGATGAAATCTACGGCCACTTTAAGTTGTTCGAAAAGGGAAAATTCCAGCTCCGCTGATTCCCTTTCACCATCCGACTGGACCATATGAGAATCTCGGTCGTCCCTTTCTGACTCTGCAGGGGAGCAAACCAACCCAGCTTCCTCAGACAGTTCCTGTTCTGAAAAAGTTTCTGATGGCTGCTGGGATGCTGTGATGAATTGAGCTATCTGTGATAGCAAGTCCGTCACGGAGGCCCGTGGAGCCGCGGTCTTACGTAATTTAGCTACTGGAAGCCCCTGGGACGTTAAATCCTGCATACTTCATATAGGCGAACGCCCCGACTGGAAAGGCCTCGTATCCTTGGCTAGCGGATGGCGTGACCTGGTCGACGTGGAATCCCTGGTCGGCGAAGCAGGCTGGATATCTGAGGTCACATAGCCAAGGTGTGGTCGTGTGTGCTGACGTGAGGATGAGGAAGCCAATAGACGAGCCGCGCCGGACTGTCTATGTGACAGAGTGTCCCGAGCAGGAGGAGTGGACGTATGCTCCAACTGATGAACATTACATACAACATCTGGGCCCAGATGTTGTTGTAAGAGAGAGGGGGCCTCTCTCGCTCGTGGTCCGGGTAGACCTGGACGAGCTAGCTACCGGACTTACTGGCTTCCTTCATTCCATCCTCTGATCCGTCGCCGCCGGGTGTGCGTGATCCGAGATTATAATGCTCGCAACACCCCCTCGCCTCTCCTGGACCACAATGGACGAACCTGGCGTCACAACCATTTCGTGAATGATTGCTTCACCGGGGGAGCTAGCGGGCGACAAGTGACCGTCGATCCTACTAGGGACCTCTTAGGCACTTGCTGCATTTCTATGAGCACTTTGCCGCAAGCTCTTTATTGCGACGATGGAAGCACACTTTTGAAGACATCACCCTGTTCTTGTTCCTCTGAAAAAGAGACTGAAAAAACTAGAGTGACCCTGTGGAGAGAGGACCGGCATGGACCTCTCACCACTAACAATATACCGTGACACACGTCTCCAACGTTTGTCATCCGAATTGGCACACACTGAGTAAGAATTAGTGCGAGTACACAGACTACAGAAAATACAATGAACATGAGAATCAGAAGGAGACTTCCTCGATTTACAATTGAACAATATTCTTTCATTTTGAAAAAATATTAAACAGTCAACGTACTCGCACCAACCCTTGAAAACAAAGATACATAATAATAATAATCCATTACAAACATTCCGAAAAATAATTCAAAAGAAAAAAAAATTTTCGAAAATTTTTTAAGATGAGCCCAAGTTCCCAATGGGCACGATGAACCCAAATGGATCCCAAAAAAGCCTAAGTATGGACAAAAATTTTAAAACATGTCTAAAAATTAATGTTACACTTACGCACAATATTAATGTATCTGGCTATGAGCAGAACTAAACAGAAGACAAGGAATCACTGTCAGAAGTAACCGTTGTCAACATAAACAAAAGTGAAACAAGAGGCCCCAGGGGGCCTGAGGGCGCTCACCTGACATGGTAGCCTAAATATCAACCCAGAGAATTGATTTCCACAAGTTGCATCTGCTCCTTCTAAGAAAAGCTGAAACCAAATATCCAAATATTCTGACCAGTGGATCTAACAAAAGATTTTTAAAGAATATTTCTCATATTGAACTAAGTCATAATTCGGGCTCCTGCAGGGAGCCCATATATGAACCCAGGGACTTGGCTTTAACAAACCTGAATCTCACACCCCTAAGGATTCTGCACACCAAATATCGAAACATTCTGACTGCTGGATCTGAAGAAGAAGATTTTTAAAGAAAATTCCTCATTTTGAATCAAGTTACAATTCGAGCTCCCACAATCAGCCCAAATATGGACCTAGGGACATGGCTTCAACAAACATGAATCTTACCCCCCTAAGGATGCTGCATAAAAAATATCAAAAGCATTCATCTGCTGGATCTGAAGATTTTTAAAGAAAATTCCTCATTTTGAACTAAGTTGTCATTCAGGCTCCCATAGTGAGCCCAAATATGAACCAAGGGACTTGGCTTGAACAAACTTGAATCTCAGCCGCCTAAGGTTGATCCATGCCAAATATCAAAACATTCCAACTGCTGAATCTGAAGAAGATTTTTAAAGAAAAATTCCTCATATTGACTAAGTTATAATTTGGGCTCTACTACCACATATCAAACCATTTCGACTGCTGGATCTGAAGAAGAAGATTTTTTAAGAAAATTCCTCATTTCAAACAAAGTTACAATTCAAGCTCCCACAGTGAGCCCAAATATGGACCTAGGGACATGGCTTGAACAAACTTGAATCCCACCCCCTAAGGATGCTGCATACCAAATATCACAAGATTCTGCCTGCTGGATCTTGAGAAGAAGATTTTCAAAGAAATTTGCCTGAAATGCACTAAGTTCAAATTTGGGCTCCTATACTGAGCCCAAATATAAATCCGGGGGGCCGATTTGAACAAACTTGAATCAGATCCACCCCACAATGTTGCATACCAAATATCACAAGATTCTGCCTGCTGGATCTGGAGAAGATTTTTGAAGAAATTTGCCTGAAATACACTAAGTTCGAATTTGGGCTTCTATAGTGAGCTCAAATATGAATCCAGGTGGCCAATTTGAACAAACTGGAATCAGATCCACCCCACAATGTTGCATACCAAATATCAAAAGATTCTGCCTGCAGGATCTGGAGAAGAAGATTTTTGAAGAAATTTGCCTGAAATGCACTAAGTTCGAATTCGAGCTTCTATAGTGAGCCCAAATATGAATTTAGGGAGCCGATTTGAACAAAATAGAATCAGATCCACCCCACAATGTTGCATACCAAATATCAAAAGATTCTGCCTGCTGGATCTGGAGAAGAAGATTTTTTTAAGAAATTAGTCTGAAAAGCACTAAGTTCAAATTTGGGCTCCTATACTGAGCCCAAATATAAACCCAGGGAGCCGATTTGAACAAACTTGAATCAGATCCACCCCACAATGTTGCATACCCAATATCAAAAGATTATGCCTGCTGGATCTTGAGAAGAAGATTTTCAAAGAAATTTGCCTGAAATGCACTAAGTTCAAATTTGGGCTCCTATACTGAGCCCAAATATAAACCCAAGGGGCCGATTTGAACAAACTTGAATCAGATCCACCCCACAATGTTGCATACCAAATATCAAAAGATTCTGCATGCTGGATCTGGAGAAGAAGATTTTCAAAGAAATTTGCCTGAAACGCAGTAAGTTCAAATTTGGGCTCTTATACTGAGCCCAAATATAAACCCAGGGGGCCGATTTGAACAAACTTGAATCAGATCCACCCCACAATGTTGCATACCAAATATCAAAAGATTCTGCCTGCTGGATCTGGAGAAGAAAATTTTTGAAGAAATTTGCCTGAAATGCACTAAGTTCGAAATCGGGCTCCTATATTGAGCCCAAATATGAACCCAGGGGGCCAATTTGAACAAACTTGAATCAGATCCACCCCACAATGTTGCATACCAAATATCAAAAAATTCTGCCTGCTGGATCTGGAGAAGAAGATTTTCAAAGAAATTTGCCTGAAATGCAGTAAGTTCAAATTTGGGCTCTTATACTGAGCCCAAATATAAACCCAGGGGGCCGATTTGAACAAACTTGAATCAGATCCACCCCACAATGTTGCATACCAAATATCAAAAGATTCTGCCTGCTGGATCTGGAGAAGAAAATTTTTGAAGAAATTTGCCTGAAATGCACTAAGTTCGAAATCGGGCTCCTATATTGAGACCAAACATGAACCCAGGGGGCTGATTTGAACAAACTTGAATCAGATCCACCCTACAATGTTGCATACCAAATATCAAAAGATTCTGCCTGCTGGATCTGGAGAAGAAGATTTTTTAATGTTTTTCCCATTGCCTACAGTGTTAAAAAGTGCTGACTCAGCACTTTTTCAAAGTCCCGAAACTGTACCCTATGATAAAACCGATGGCAATTTTTTTTTACCAATTCTTTCTGTTGGTCCTAAGGAAGCTTCACACCAAATAAAAATTCTCGGTGCCGAGCAGTTTTGGAGATATGGGCGTTTTAATTTTTTCTATTTTTAGCTCCTGCGGTTCCCATGGGGCTACGGGGAAAAAAAAATCAGCATAAATTAGGTACTTATGACCCAATAAGCCCTCACATAAAATTTGGTTCAAATCAGCCTCTCGGTTTGGAAAATAGAAATTTTGGGCGGGGCCAAAAATTTTGCCCCTCCCATAACGACGCCAAGTATAGCCCCACAAACTTCTCTTGAACAAATCTGAGTCTACACCTCAAAAGGAAGCTGCACACCAAATATCAAGTCTCTGCTACTGCTGGTTCATGAGAAGAAGATTTTTTAAGATTTCAGCACACTTTTTGGGTGTGGCCCTACCCACGGGCGAGGCAACTTGATTTGAACACAATCAAATTGCGATGTCATAACAAACTATTATCTCAAATATCAATTAAATTGGTTCAGCGGTTTGGGAGGAGAAGACGCAAACACCATGTTCACGGACGACGGACGCCGGACGACGGACGGTGAGTGATCACTATAGCTCTCCTAACTGAAAGTCAGGTGAGCTAAAAAACTGGAAACAAGACTCCAGGCACTGAAAATATGGCCCGAAATCAGTAACCAATTTTAACACTATCCGATGTAAAACAGAGGCTTCCTGAGAAGAAACTGCAGTACATCGGATGGTAGATGCATGACCGAAACGTCTAACCACCCTAGGGTGAGGACGTAACCATGGGGAAAAACAGAATAAACATTCTGTTACCAAGCCAAAACTCCCAAGAAATTTCAGTAAAAAAATTACAAAAATTATGCCAAAAGCATGGGAGAATAGCAAGGTGGGTATAAAGGAAAGGGAGAGAGGAAACACTGCACAAGCTGTGGAAATTTCAAAACAAGAATGTAAACATCAGGTCCATGCCCCGAAATTAGGGAACATGAAATAATTTTGCATAAAAATTATAAGTTCCAGCCATGAACACATCCTTCCACTGTTTCTTCCTCTCATCCTCTTATTTCATCCTCAGATCCACCATTTCTTTCATGATTTTGTGTCTGGCATCATTTTAACTGAGATTATAAGCACATATATCAGTGAGATGTTACTGGTTGAAGGGCCAAACATAGAATGAGGATTTTGCTCCAGTTTCGGTACTTCCTTGACACTGCGCATGCGCAGTGGATACAAGTATGTAGGACCACATAGGACATCTATTTTTTGGATTTTGATGCAAATTTTGGGGATGGGGGAGGGGGGCAAAATTTGTGTTTAGCCCTAAAATTTAAGAGTTAGCACCAGCTAAGTCTGGGTCATTGGTACAGTATAAAAATATGTGACCTTAAACACCAATAAATAAATAAATAAATAAATAAATAAATAAATAAATAAATAAATAAATAAATAAATTCACGTCAGGAAAAAATAATAAATGAATAAACTAGAGGCTCTGCAGAGCCTGTAATCGCTCACCTGGAACTACATATCAAAATTTGATTTTCAATAGGCTTTCCATGGTAACTATGAGCTGCAATGGTGACCATGTTTGTAACATTACATCAGCATTACATGAGGATCATTGGTAGAAGGTGTCCCAGTCCTCAATCACATGGAGATTCAAAACATTTGAATCCATCAAACAGAATCATATAATTTCTCTGCTGGCCATATTTTTCAACCAACGTGAACAAAAAGAGGATCGTTTGTGGAGGGCCTCCTATAGACCATTCCTGCCAAGTTTTGGTTCACGTCGGCTCAGTAATTCCAGAGAGAAGATGAAAATGGGATTTCCCATAGGGTTTTTCTATAGTATTTATAAACTGCAATTGTGGCCATGTTTGCAACACGATAACATTAAATGAGGAACGTTGGTAGAGGGTGTCCCAATCATCAACCATGCAAAGTTTCAAAACATTTGGCCTTGTGGTTTCAGAGGAGATGAGTTTTCAAAATTGACCAATCAGAATCAAAGAATGCTCCTAGTGGCCACGTTTTTCATCCAACAGGAATAAAATGAGTAACAGCTGTAGAGAATCTCTCATAGACCATGCCTGCCAAGTCTGGTTCACATTGGCTTAGTACCTTCAGAGAAGATGATGAAAATGTGATTTTCTGTAGGGTATCTATAGTAACTGTAAGCCACAATTGCAGCCATAATTGCAACCCCATGAAGATTAAATAAGGATCATTGGTAGAGGGGGTTACAGCCATCAGTCACATTAAGTTTCAAAACATTTGGCCTTGTAGTTTCAAAGAAGATTTCTTGAAAATGCAAACATTTATGCATTCTGTTTCTACACAAAAATCAGTAAAAGAAGGTTAAATATTTTGAGGATCACAATTTTTTTCAAACCAATATTCTCTTTCAAATAGCTTTGGCTAGGTAAAGGGTTACAGGAAACACATTTTACTTCAATTTTGTCATAGATTTATTTTTGCTGGACAGCTACTGAGAAACGAAAATAAACAAAAACTCCCATGCTTTTCCAAACGCCTGTCATCAATCAGTATTTCAGATAAGTAACTTGAGAGCTAAAAATGTTTTAACTTCACTTGTTTACAGTAGTAGTCTAAATAAGTTGTAGAATAATCCTATAAATTATGTATCTTTTCTCTTCCTTCACTGATAAGACCAGAAGCTGACATCATTTTCTGGAAAGCTCCCATTGAAAGCTTTCCAGAAAATGTCAGATTCTGATCTTGTCAGGGCAGGAGCAGTAGTTTACTCAGTTTTTTGCAGTTCTGCTATAACTTATTTTGACTTGTAGTGTATACACAATATATTTTTTTCCCCAGTTCTCAGTGGAGAAAACTGGAACCAACCCTTACCAGATTCTCAAAAAACAAGTATTTTGCTGACAGTACCAATCTTCGTGCAGACAGGAGAGGCATTGGGTTAAGCATTAGAATATAGCCTCTAGTGGCCACATATTTCCATCCTCTCATAGACTTAGAGCGTCCGTATTCACATGAATCGTGATGGATAAAAAACAACTCAGTACACAGTTACACAATCAAAATCTTTATTCTTTAATATAATATTCTGCCTTTTTTTCATGAACCATCAATTACCTGATATCAGTAACAGACGAGTGACATACCGATCGCTTGCCACTGGTTGTCCCACAAAGGGGAAGAAAGTTCATTACAGATCATCCATAACACTTTCACCGAGTTTCAGACAATCGGCGAGGGCTGATGTTGAACCATGAGTGCCGATGGTGAACCGATGGGCGCTTATCGGCTAAGTGCCGATGTTACACCGATTAATCGTCGCATCTCTACATAGACCATTCCTGCTAAATTTGGTTCATGTCGGCTCAGTAGTTCCAGAGAAGAAGATGAAAATGTGATTTCCCATAGGGTTTCTATAGTAACCATAAGCCGCAATTGTGTCCATGTTTACAACCCGATCAACATTAAATGAGGATCGTTAGTAGCGGGGGTCCCAGTCTTCACTTATGTGAAGTATCAAAACATTTGGCCTGGGAGTTTCAGAGGAAGAGATTTTTGAAAATCCACTGATCAGAATCAAAGAATGCCTCTGGCGGCCATGTTTTTCAACCCACAGGAACAAAATGAGGACCGTTTGTAGAGGACCTCCCATAGACCATCCCTGCCAAGTTTGGTTCATGTCGGCTCAGTAGTTCCAGAGAAGAAGATGAAAATGTGATTTCCCATAAGGTTTCTATAGCAACCATAAGCTGCAATTGTGGCCATGTTTGCAACCCGATCAACATTAAATAAAGATCGTTGGTAGAGGGGGTCCCAGTCATCATTTATGAGAAGTATGAAAACATTTGGCCTGCCATTTTCAGAGGAGAAGATTTTTGATAATCCACCAATCAGAATCAAAGAATGCCTCTGGCATCCATATTTTTCAACCCATGGAAACAAAATGAGGATCGTTTGTAGAGGACCTCCCATAGACTATCCCTGCCAGGTTTGTTTTCACGTCTCCTCGGTTTTTTCAGAGAAAAAGAGGAAAATGTGATTTCCCATAGGGTTTCTATAGTAACTATAAGCCACAATTGTGGCCATATTTACAACACGATCAACGTTAAATGATGATTATTGGTAGAGGGGGTCCCAGTCATCATTTATATGAAGTTTCAAAACATTTGGCCTGGCAGTTTCAGAGGAGAAGAGTTTTGAAAATCCACCAACCAGAATCAAAGAATGCCTCTGGAAGCCATGATTTTCATCCGACGGGAACAAAATGAGGATCATTTGTAGAGAACCTCCCATAGACCATTCCTGCCAAGTTTGGTCCACACTGGCTCAGCGGTTACGGAGAAGAAGATGAAAATGTGAAAAGTTTACGGACGCCGGAGGACGGATGCCAAGTGATGAGAAAAGCTCACATGGCCTTTTAGGCCAGGTGAGCTAATAAATAAATAAATAAATTCACATCAGGAAAATACAGAATAAGTTGTTCTTGCATCATTCTACCGCAGTGCCACAAATGCCAATGCCAATGAGTGAGCTCAACAGTGGCATTCTTTTATGAAAACAAAGCATATCTACTGTAATTTTGTGACTTATTCTAAACACACTGTAACCCTTAAAGGCCTCTTTTCGGTATATGCAATCTCAGAGCATGTGCCCTGACCATACATACCATCTTGAAGAGGTCTTGCTGACAATAGACAAAGCACTTGGGCAGTGATATCTAGACAAGTCTTGGCTGCCAAGGCAGCCAGGACTTGGCTAGAAATCACTGCTGAGCAGCTGGACTTATACAAGTTGTGAGCAAGTGAGAATTCAGGACAATTACCGAGGCCCAAGAGTGTTAACAAAAGTGAAAAGAAAATCAGCCACTTCTTTCATGAAAATGAACCCTTCATCTGCTATTAAGCTTCAACAGGGCCTTATAAATAGTAAATGTTGGAAAATTTGAAAATTCAGAGCGTTTCAGTATTAAATGATTGGTTCAGTTTTAAGGTATTTTGCCCATCTTTAGCTGACTGACCACAAATGCCAAGTGATAGAAATAGGTCACACTAGGTGTGCTAAAAATACCATCACTCAATATTTTATTCAGTTATCTTAGTTGCAATTGAAAGTAATTGGCAAAAAACAAAATTTAGCAATACAGTTGCATCCATAAGTTCTAATCATTGTCAGTCAGTATACTAAATATAAAATCAACAAATTTAAATTGTGAGACCAATTAACGATTCAAAGCCAATATACAAATATAGTTGATTATGGTCGCATGTTATCGTGTGAAAATAGAAAGTCTCTAGATCCTCATTCCTGACCAAGGTCGCACAAACTTCTTGTCAAAACTTTAATGGAGACCACCCAATGAAAATGTATTTTACAGAGCAACATGTGGTGTAATCTATTTTTTAAAGGGAGATTACTCCAGAATAGGATGATTGCTTATGGTATCACAAAACTAAATATTTGGTTTAGAGTGATATTGCATCATAGTCTAAAATAAGACTCCTAGAAAAAAACTTATTGCTTGAGAAAACTGTTAAAGCATTTTATTAGATTTTTACATCAGTACTGAATATTCCACAAGAAAAAAGAGATTTTCTAAGTATTTTCTGGGTCTAAAAAATTCAGTTAACTATTTGTGTATTTTTGTTGGGAATTCCCAGAAAAAAACTTAGTTCAAGGACGGTACTTCACTTCCTGGTGAATTTTTTCTCTTATTTGTTGCATGACCCCCCATTTTCTTGGCCAGAGAAAGTTGTGTGAAGGTCTGTAATTTATGTAGGTATTTAAATATTTAATTTTAAGTGATGCGATCATATTTTTTTCCACATAAGTGTTATAATGGTCGCCTATGGGAAAATATTTAGTTCTGAGATACCTTATTCACCTCACACTTTTTGACATGGCACATTTTGGCCTTGTCCTTTTTGGCCTCAGGTATGGTCTGTGGTGCTCTTCAGCCCCAGGATTGAGGATGTGTTCATGGAGATTTGTCAGGTGTTTTGAAAACAATGCAAGAAATTTGCATGGTGTATTTACACTTCTCTACTCAAATATTTACCAGTTAACACACATTTATATCATCAAAATATACAAAACAACATCAGCTTACAGGCTATGACTTAATTAGACAAACAAAATGTTAATGGTGAAAGGATAAATTCTTATAGCCCAGATAAACAAAATGTTGTTCTGTGGCCTAAACTTTGGGGATATAAACCTGAAACATGACACACCACCTGCATAATAATAGATAAGTTTATATGTTTTTTGTTGAAAAATATTGAGAGGTCAAGACATTATGTCCCAGATAAATACAAGAAGTGTCATGGGGTGAAAGGTGCTCAACTCACAAAGGTATTTTGCATCTATGGCCAGTAAACACTACAGAGCACAGAAGTCATGCAACTGTTCATAACTCTATTGTCCAGTAAGATGATTTATACTGGTCTTGAGAGGCAGCCACACAAATAATGCCTAGATTTCCAGTAATGGAAAATAGGGAGCCCAAATATCAACCTAGGGACTGAACTTGAACAAACTTGAACTAACTAAGGCTCCCTACATCCATCAAGATTCTGACCATTGGATTTGAAGAAGCAGATTTTCAAAGATTAGTCCTCTTTAGACATATTGGACTAAGTTAAGGAGTCCAAATATTATCCCAGTGACTTGATTTTTACGAACTTGTATCTGACTCCTCTAACAATGATGTATACAATATATCAAACGATTCTGATTGGGGTTTGTGAGATGAAGATTCTTAAGAATATACCTCATTTTGCATCAAGGTAAACTTTCGGCTCCATTAACTGGTGGAGTGCTGGAAGCCCATATTTGGGCTTTACTCTAAAGTGCAGGTACCAGAACTCAAAAGCTTCATATTCAGTGGATGTGCTTCATATTATCTTTGAAGTGAACTTGTTTAGTCCGTATGGATTTGCCTTGTTATTATTTATGGGAGAGTGCCTCTTGGCACTCTCCCAAAAATTATAACTAGGCAAAGACATGTGAACAAATTTTTGTGACCAAAAATAATTTAGCACTCTACCAGTTTAAGAGCCCAAATATTAACTGAGGGACTGGATTTGAGCAACCTTGAATCTGGCTCCCATAAGGATACTGTATAACATCAAAGCATTCCAACTGGTGGATCTGAAGAAGATTTTTAAAGATTATTCCCCATAGTTAAAAATTGGGCTCTGATAGCGAGCCCAATTATTAATTAATGGGATTGTTTTAAACAGCTTGATCCATCCCCTGTGAGGTGTCTGTATAACAATGTATTAAAAGAGTCCAACAAGTGGTTCTGGAGAAGAAGAATTTTAAAGATAATTCCTCATATTGGACAAAGTTAAAACCCAGAGACAAAATTTTAATTTTAAATTCACTTTGACTCCCCTAGAGACAGTGTATACCATATATCAAAGATTGTGATTGGGAGTTTATGAGAAGATTTTTAAAGAATATACCTCATATTGAACCAAGTTAAAATTTGGGCTCCAGGAGGATGCCCAAATATTAAACAAGGAACTTGATTTGAATAAAATTTAATCTGACCCACATAAAGATACAGTATCCCAAACAACAAAAGATTCTGACTGGTGGATCTGAAGAAGATTTTTAAAGATTATAACCCATGTTGTACTAAGTTGAAATTTGGGATCCGCAGAGAGCCCTCATATTAACTGATGGGCAGGATTTGTATGAACTTGAATCCAACCCCTGTAAGGCTTCTGTATACCATATATCAAAAGGTTCAGACTAGTAGTTCTGGAGAAAAAAGAGCTTTAAAGATTATTTCTCATATTGGACTAAGTTAAAATTTGGGTTTAAACAGGGAGCCCAAATATTATTAATACAGGGACTTGGTTTAAACAAATATAGATATGATCCCTCAAAGGATGCTGTATACCAAATATCAAAAGATTCTGACCAGTGGATCTGAAGAAGATTTGGAAAGATTACTTTTTATATTGCACTAAGTTAAAAGTCAGGCTCCCATAGGAAGCTCATATATTAACCAGGGTTCTTGATTGAACAAACGTGAATCTGACCTCCATAATAAGGTTTTATACAAAATATCAAAAGATTCTGATTGGTGGCGCCGAGGAAGACAATTTTCTAAAGAATATTCCCAAAATTGCACTAAGTTAAAATTCAGGCTCCCATAGAAAGCCCAAATATTAACCAAGGGACTTGATTTGAACAAATTTGAATACACTCCCTATAAGGATGCAATATATCAAAATATTCTGACTAGTGGTTCTGGAGAAGATTTTAAAATATTATTTCTGATAATGGGTAAAGTTAAAATTCAGACTCCAATGGGGAACCCAAATATTAACCCAGGGACTTGATTTTCACAAACTTGAATTTGATTCCACTAAGGATGATGCATACCATATATCAAAAGATTCTGATCGGAGGTTCAGGAGAATTTTTTTGTAAAGAATGTTCCTCATATTGCACCAAGTTAAAATTTGGGCTCCAATAGGGAGCCCAAATATTAATCAAGGAACTGGATTTGAACAAACTTGAGTCTGCCCCCATAAAGATGCTGTATACCAAACATCTAAAGATTCTGACTGGTGGATTTGAAGATGATTTTTAAATTTTTTCCCCTCTATTGCACTAAGTTGAAATGCAGGCTCCTATTGAGAGCCCAATTATTAACAGATGGGCTTGATTTGTACAAAGTTGAATCTGATCCCTATAAGGAGTCTGTATATAATATAGCAAATCATTCCGACAACTGGTTCTGGAAAAAGAGTTTTAAGGATTATTCCTCATATTGGACTATTATTTTATACTATTAAAAAAAAGTGATGTGGATATTTTCAGTAAATGGTATTGGATATGCGTTATTGGACACATCAATATGTTACCAAGTTTAGTGTGGATCATGATTGTCACTGGCCCATGACAACTTTGTGCAGTTTTTACGCACGAGCGCCGTGTTAATGTCTGAGGGGTACATTTTGAAATTTTCATTTGTACTGGACAGGCTTTTTCGGAGGTTTCATCGTTCTTTCCTTGGTATAATCTCATTCATCAATAGTTTCTGGTTGAAACGTAAGTTATGAGGTATGTGAAGACTGACATGTGACGAATGTTTACGTGCCATTGGCATGTTGGTAGCTGGAAACAGACAGAGAGCAATGGCACAAATTCTCAACGTTGCTCAGTGATGAGCAGGTTGTGGTCACACTACTGTCAGACAGGCAATGTTGATGACAGACGTCGATCAGATCATCCAAGGGTGACAACTGCTAACCAAGGATCATTTCATTCGAACTACAGCATTACGTAACCGCCATCAAAGTGCCTCAGAAATTGGACAGCAGCTGCACCGAGCGACAGATATGCGAGTCAGTGGTTACACTATCTGAAATCACCTAAACAGCTGGAATTTGTACACTCGACGACCTTGAATAATTCCAAGTTTGACTGAATGTCACATTGCAGCAAGGCATAATTGGTGTGGAGCACAACAGTGCTAGGACAATTGTTGGTGGAGCAATGTCATGTTTTCCGATGAATCAAGGTTAACTCTCGACTGCCATGACAGGCGAAACAGAGTTTGGTGGCGGCAGAACGAAGGATGCCTTGATGTAACCATTATGGTGTGGGGAGGCATAACTATGACAAACAGAACAGCATTGCATGTTATCCAAGGCCGTGTCACAGCGCAGTATTAACGTGACATGTTATCACCTCATGTGGGGCCATTTGCACGATGTCACAGCTGTCGATTCATTTTCCAAGAGCACACAGGGCCCATGTCCGTACAGATTTTCTCCAGGAGCAGAACATCACTACACTGCCTTGGCCAGCACTAAGTCCAGACCTTTCACCAATCGAGCATGCCTAGTATATGCTTGGCAGGTGCCTACGACAATGCCAACAGCCCCCAACCAATGTCCAGGAACTTGACGCTGGACTGCAGGAAGAATGAAATAACATCAGTAAAGCTGATATATTGGACGTTTGGTGAGGAACATGCCATGTCGGATTTGCGCTTGTCTCGCGAACTGAGGAGGATTTACAAGGTATTGAGGTCTTGGAATGAATGTGGTAAATTCTCTTACTGACCGTCCATGTCTTCTATAGCTCAGTGCACGGAATGTGTGCTTATCAGACACCCAACTATTGCTGAAATCATTCACCAGATGTCACAGTGCAATGCCTCAACTGTCTTTTTGATGAAAATATAAATATATTTCTTCATATATCTCACTTTTATCAAATATCCCCTACTTTTTTTTTAATAGAATATTAGCACAGGGACTTGGTTTAAACAAATTTAGATCTGACCTCCGTAACGATGCTGTACACCAAACATCTAAAGATTCCGATAAGTGGGTCTGAAAAGGATTTTTAAAGATTATTCCCCATATCGCACAAAGTTAAAAGTCAGGGCCCCATAGAGAGCCCAATTATAAACCGATGGGCTTGATTTCGACAAATTTGAATCAAACCCTTGCTTGAATTCTATATACCATATATCAAAAGATTCTGATTTGTGATTCTAGAAAACTAGAGGCTCAAGTGAGCCTAAAATGCTCATCTGGCACAAGTTGTCAAAAGAGATGAGTGTGTCAGTAAATGGTCAGCAAGAGCAATTTTTTGATTTGCCATGACACAACTAAAAGGAATTTTTTTTTTTTACCATTCATTTCTGCTGGTCCTAGGAAAGCTTCTCACACAAAAACAATGCTCTGTTCTGTGAAGTCTTAAAAAAGTCTCAGTATGAAATATTTTTTGTTTTTAACTTCTGTGGTTCTCTTTACCCATTTTGTTTGGGGTGGGGGGGGGGCATAAATCAAGTACTTATGACAAATTTGGTTCAAATCAGCTCATCGGTTCTGGAAATAGAAATTTGGGGTGGCACCCCAAAATGGCCATCCTTCCACAGGGAGCTCAAATATTGACCTACAGAAAAAAATTTCAATCTACATTACTAAAGTAAGTTCTATACCAGAAATTTAAGCATTATTGCTAGTGGTTTATGAAATGATTTTTAGAGAATTTTAATTAACCCCACACCAAAGGGCAAAGTAACTTTTGGGGAAAAAAACTCAGAAGAATATTCTCCACCAAGATGTTATGTACCAAATTAGTTTAGATTTGGCCCAAAGGTTTTGAAGAATACTTAGTTGATGGAGCACAGGCATTATTTTCCCATTGCCAACAGTGTTAAAATCGACATACGCATACAGCACCCCATGACAAGAGTGATAGCAATTTTTTGTGGTCCAACTGATTCCACTGGTCTTAAGGAAGCTTCAACCAAAAAACAATATTCTGGTCCATGCAGTTTTTTAAATATGGGCGTATGAATTTTTTCTATTTTTAGCTCATGGGGTTCGAAGCAAAAAACATTTTGGAGATAAATCAAGTACTTATGATCCAATTATACTACAATTTGGTTCAACTCCGCCCATCAGTTCTTGAAATAGAAATCTTGAGTGAAGCCCAAATATTGACCTACAAACCAACCTTGAACAAACTTTAATCTCCACCACCAAGGAAGTTCCATACCAAGATCAAAGCATTCTCTCTGGTGGTTCATGGGAAGATCTTTACATTTTTGAGGGCATAAAGACCAGCCTGAAGATGGCAGCAGCTTCATTTGAACAAAGTAGAAAGGGTATACTTCAAAGATGGTCTGTGCCATATATGTTTCAATTTGGCCAGTGGTTTTAAAGAAGAAGGCCAGTTTTGAATTAGTTGATGGAGCACAAGAAAGATGATGACTCCAGCAGCATTTTCCCATTGCCAACAGTGTTAAAATGGGTATCCCCATATGACACCCCCTGACAAAACCGTTAGCAATTTTTTGGGTCATCTGATTCCTCTGGTCCTAAGGAGGCTGCATACCCAAAAAAAACAAACAATATTCTTGTCCATGCATTTTATTTTAATGTGTGTGTTTGAAATGTTTGTCTATTTCTACCTTTTTAGCTTCTGGGGTTCCCACAGAACTGTAAAAAAATTTTTCTCTGGCATCAAGTATTTATGACCCAATTATACTACATGCCAAATTTGGTTCAAATCAGGACATCGGTTCTTGAAATAGAAATTTTGGGTGGAGCCAAAATTGGCTGTATTTTAACAAACTGGTATCTGTATTCCTGTATATCAAATATCAAAAGATTCTGATCAGTGGTTCTCAGGGGTCAGCCTGGCAGCTGATTTTAGGGAGAAGTGACTTCTCTCTTCAGAGATTTTAAGGAGAAGTCATGGGCAAGGAGGTAGAAGTCAGTGGACATGAGGGAGAAGACAGAAAAAACATTAAAAATGTTTGCCACAACATTTAACGGCACTGTGGAGTAGTTTAGTAGATTGACTGTCAAATGAGCAATCTGAAATTTGAAATCTGCTGCCTCCAGGCAGTACAGTTCAAATTTTAACATTCTGAATGCTTTGTTCGAGACAATGCGAAATTCAAAGCATGGAAACTATTGTAATCACTTGTAGGGAAAGAGTTAAGGGGAGTCCTCATTCATTCATACTGTGTTCAACCAGACATATCATATATTATGGCAAGGTGGTATTGGTGAATATGAACTGATCACTTAAAAGTTAGTTTTATTAACTGGTTGAGATCTAAATTATTTTTAAAGGTGATTTCAAACCTGGGTATGTTTGTGAAAGATACCACACTACCAGCAATAGTGGCCACAGTGTTGCAAGATTTTGTTCATAAATTATTGTTTTGTTGCAATTTATTGGTGAGAACCACTGGTTCTAGAGAAATATATTTTTTAATTTTTGCAAATGACAATTTTTGTTACCATTCCTTCTTCTGGTCCTAAGGATCTTCATACCAAACACCATATCTCTGTTCTGTGTGGTTTGCGAAATATGGACACTTGAAAATGTGGAAACATTTTTGCATGAATCAAGTACTAATGACTCAATAATACCACATAACTAGTCTGGTTCAAAAAGGATCTTCGGTTCAGAAAACAGATATTTTGGGTGGGCCAAAAAACTTGTGCCTCCCATTACAACGGCAAATATTACTCCACAAATTCGTTTGAAGAAGCCTGATTCTACGCCTCAAAAGGAAGCTCCACACTGAATATCAAGTTATTGTATCCACTGGTTCATGAGAAGAAGACTTTTGAAATTTTTTTTAGTATTCCCCCCCCCCCCCCCCCCCCCCCCCCCCCCCCCCCACACACACACACTCACACTCTCTATGGGGCTGGGCAAGTTGACTTGAACAGAGATAAAATGTGGTGTCAGAACATGCAAGCAATCACCTCAAATTTAACTGAAATCAGTTCAGCGGGTTTAGTGGAAAAGGTGCAAACACCATGTTCACGGACGAGGGATGGTGAGTGGTCACTTTCAGTCAGGTGAGCTAAAAATGTGGAATCTTGTAGCCTAGAGAAACAAAAATATTGTCCTTTGATTTAGCATTGAGATAAAGATTTCATTATGATTCATGGCACATCATCTACTCATTATACACGTTGTAAAGTTTTTGCCAGAGCAGAGCAAAAATAACAAAGAACATAAAAACTGATCTTCAAATTGTCTTTTATTTCCTTTCATTGACAGGTATATACAAGAATAAAGTAAATTCATACATCTGAAATCCCACTGATAAAAATATAGTTTAAAAATAAATTGCTGGACACAATATTTCTTAATATCAACAAATTACGGAAATATAAAATACAGTGACAATTGTTTGGCTTCTAAAAAGACAGCTCTCCAAATACATTCTCTCTCTCTCTCAAAGATCTCACACATTATAATAAAAAAAAATCCAATAAAGGGGGATGTGAGTTTTCTGGGGGGTTTTTTGCCAGATTTAAGATTTTTTGGTTCATTTTGGCGACTAATTCTTTCTGGCCTTCTTAATTTTGTGACAAATTGGAGGGATGATCATGATTTGCATTCTAAAATATGATATAAACAGAGAATTTGTAGAAATTTCAACCATTTTAACTTGTCCAGTACGTCTAAATTTGGCTGTTTTGGTATCTTTACTACAGGTTAACTATTAATACCGGTACTGACATAAGTGGGCATAAGGTGATGCCAATTCTTATTGAAACTAGTTATGTGCTTTGACATCCCATACTCTTATGGTTAAACTTTTCATTTTTCTTATCAATTCCATCGTTTTCAAACACAACTGATGAATAAATTTTGGAGAAAAGAAGATTGGTTCACTCAACTAATATAATTACATGTAGGATGGCATAATGAATAAGTTACAGGACATGTAGCTGGCAGACTCAGTGTCACATGAGCCTCAGTGAGAACAACACTAAGCTCGGCTAAAGCTTCACCTAATATTCTCACTTTGCCTCATGTGACACTGATTCTGCACCTTATAATACGTTTTTACTTCACACTAATAGCTTAATCCAATGGCTTTACAGTTTTTTCTACACAAGTCTTGGCTGCACATGGAGACAGCCAAGCTTTGCCTAGAAATAACTCCGAAGATACTTGCATTATAACTTCCAGTTTTCCCAGAGAGTACAAGTGGGGCACCAGTTCTGCTGTTGCATGGGGAGGGGTGGCTGAGGTGGTCACATCCCCCTCCAAAATTCAGTCATTACACCCCCCCCCCCCCCCCCCCCCCCCCCCTGTTCACCCATATAGGGAATGTCAGGCACGAAATTTTAATATCTGGCAATTTACATGATTCCAAGTCTGTTTGTGTCCATAATTTATTATGCCCCCGAAAAATTTTCGAGAGGATATATAGTCGAGGTTTCCATCCATCCGAGCATTTTGTATTATAACTTGAGCATCAGTTGTCAGATTTTAATGTTCTTTGGTATGGTGATAGGGCAGCTTGGGGGAACGGATGCCTTCATACCTAGCATTCCATTCATGTTTGGTAGAGTTATGGCCCGTTTGTTTTTGGCCTCTGTTTCTGACTAAGGTAAATTGTACCATAGCCTATAGGGCAAAGTGCTGCCCAATATTTTTTTTTAGTTCATTATTTTTCTGCAGCCCAGTGCTTGCAGGGGAGGTTGCATGACATTTTAACCTCTACATATCAATATATCCATATAAATATGGATGACACAAGAATTATAGGTATTTTAGTTCCAGGCCATTTAAAATTGTATCACCGCACCAATGGATTTCAAATTTTATTTGCTTATTACTAATGACAGAATACAGGTCAAGTTCGATTTGGAGGTTCACTCTGACCATTCTTGCAAGAGTTATGCCTGGAGGTGTCAAATGTTCAGCAATTCATATTTTGATTGACAGAGCTCCATAAGTTCTGTCAATCAAAATATAAATTGTAGAACCTTTGTCAGCATAAGGAGAAAAAAGCCAAGCTGAGGAAATTTGAGAGTTATCAGATTTTAAACCCTTTACCCAACGCAGATGATATCAAAATTTATAATTTTAAATATCATTTTTTTTAATTTTTCAAAAAATTTCAACAAAACCATATCATATGACCCCTCGTTGGAACGAGCTCGACGAGCTCGTTCCAATGAGGGGTCACATGATATGGTTTTGTTGAAATTTTTTGAAAAATAATATTTTTTCAAATGCTGAATTTGCATATTACGCGGGCGGATGCGGGCGATTCGTTGGGTAAAGGGTTAATACTTATCACTATGGTGATCGTGCAGTTTCAGGGGAATGGATATCTGCATATCTAGCATTTTGTCCAAGCATCTCTGGTACAGCTACAGCCCCCATTTGTAAATTGGGTTAATTTCAAACTCTAGAAGAATTTAGTTTTACAGTTGAGTGCAATTTACATGATCTGAAGGCAAAATTCAAATTCCAACAAAATTTAGCTTAACAGTTTATAAATGCAATTTGCATGACCAACAAAATTTAGCTTAACAGTTTATAAATGCAATTTGCATGATTCAATCATAAAACTCATTTCCTTGTGGCTTTGTACCAAGTCTATTACAGACCATTTATACTTTTAGCTCGATCTGATTATTTACATGCAA
Organism: Pictodentalium vernedei; assembly: GCA_031216915.1. NCBI lineage: Eukaryota > Metazoa > Mollusca > Scaphopoda > Dentaliida > Dentaliidae > Pictodentalium > Pictodentalium vernedei. The sequence goes on from CM062291.1 coordinate 250,123,301, forward strand.
GTCTGACTTTGCTACCTTCGGTGACATCAGGACATGCGTTAGTGTTGCTCTTGTAAGTTTTGAAAGGCATTAATAATTAGTCTACAATGTGACCTAATTATGATGCCTTTTTCACAACTTTTTAGTCTACATTGTAGCTTAATTATCAATGCCTTTCACAACTTATAAATTATGTACACAAACAGACTCAGAGTCAAGGAAAGTGTGTTTTTTTTTTTTTCTCGCATTTCAAATTTTTTCCCTCCTATTGCGCTCATCCTTATCTTGCTGCTGCAGGGCTTGGATGGTGCAGTGAATCATATTTTGTATGCCCCCCCCCCCCACCCCCACCCAAGATATTACTCTTACCCCCCTAACTTTGATATCCTGGTTACGTACCTGGTATAAGTGAATCAAGTAGTCATGTGCACAAAAACATTTTGTGTATTATTGTTATTTTGACAAAATTACTTTTGTTAAGTGAAATTTACTTCTTTAAAATAATAGTCATAAACAAAATATTTCAGACCTGTTTTGTTTATTATTGTTTTAAAGAAGGTTTCAAGTTCATTCCAGCAGTCAACACTGTTGGGAAATTTTAACTCTCACCCCACCATGTTGGAAAATTTTATGTCCGACCTTTGGGCTTAATCAAACATATTTCAAAACAAGACATGTATAAGGACATGTATAAGGAAATCAACAGCAAGTTCTCAACAGAGAGAGAGAAAATTAACTCCATATCATAAATATTAAAAATGCAGCAGATCAACAAATTAAAACACTTCATGGAAAAAGAAATCAATAGGACACATTTATCAATATATTGTTACAAATAAGGATAGTTTGGCACTTTAGGCCAAAAAAAAGGTTTGCTTCTCAGACAATCTCTCATTGAAATTGAACACCTTGTCGCACATTTTTATTGGCTTGACAGTGTTCCAAATTTAGTACAATGTAAGACTTTACCATTTTTGATCGATACATATTTATTTACATATTTATCTGCATATTTAATTGCATGCATTTGCAACAGAGCATGGTTAATTATATTTGTTTTGTAAAAATCCAATTTCCTATATTCTGCACAATATAACTCAAATATTACCCCAGTATGTGGATGCTATTTTTTTTTCGAAAAAGATGCATGAATACAACTGAACACAAACATATTTATCAACTTGTAGAGTATCAAATTTATTTTGTCAAAATTTGTTAATATGTCATTTCCTCGTTACAATTTATGGGGGAGTGCCTACAGGCACTCCCCCATAAATTGTAACAAGGCAAAGGCATATAGATGAAATATATTCACTTGAATGATAGCTTGAATCACATCCACATATTAAGCTGTGGAACCTGCACTTAACCCTTCAAAACTGGTGGTATCTTCCATGTCAGTTCAATGACAGAAATTGGAGTCCATATTAATTATTTGGGGATAGACCCATTAATATTTTTAATGAGCAGTCTTAGGGCTGGACGGTGAAAATATTGATTGGTCTACATCTCACATTCACTTAGCAATCAGCATACTTAATGAAGTTATAACACACTGGCCAGAAAAGTTGCCTTTCCTGTTGAAAGGGTTAAGAATAATGTCCAAATATGGGTTTCCAGTACTCATTCAGTTAATAACAAAATTCAGCACTTAACCAGTTAATAAACAATAAAATAAAAATAAAATCCTCCCTCTGGGCCATCACTGATTTGAAAATTTAAATGCTTGAGAACCAAATATATTTTTTTTGTTTGGCTTTATATACAATTTTATCAGGTAAAAACTGAATCATCAATAAATTTAATTTGGTGAGATATTCTCAAATAAATATTTTCAAAGATATTTCTTGTGGCAGACAGCAAGTACGTATTTCAAATTTCAAAGGCCTGGAGATTATTTATACATTTTTGCCACACTTTAAAAATCTACATTCTGTGATTTTACAGCTGTTTTAGGAATATCAAGACTTGCCTTGAAACAACTGCCAATGCCCAGAAAATTTCTTTATTTATTTATTGGTGTTTAAGGTCACTTTGAGCATCTTTAACTATATCATGACCACAACATAGGTATGAAGTCAAGTTTACGCCTCCCATTTTAGAGAACTTCCAACCCAGGCATTGGTTCTGGGACCTATTTTACCAGTAAAGCAGAACTTGTCTAACAAGCACTGCTTAACTTCTCAGCGTTTCCACAGGGGGAATGCCCATAACATGTAATTTACAAGTTTACATAAAGACAGCACATTGGGCCACCTGTTGTGTTACACTGAAAAAGTTATTAAATTCTGAATTTGGCCTCTAATGGTTAAAGTTTTCATCAATGTATCTTAACATACTTTTTCAAAGTCAATATGGCTTAAATGTTTCAAGGTCTAACTTTGACCTTCAAACTTACCAAATCTTTTCAAAGTCTGACTTTGACCTTCAAAATCAAAGTGGCATCAGAGAATTGCATGCACAAAATCTGGTTTCCACCCAGTGAGAGTGGAATAGTATTGAAGGAAAAGTCCATCTTTATTTTCAAATGCCATAATATATTTGTGTGCAAATGGTATTCAAAACATTGCAAGTTTCAAGTTAGCATCTGTAGTTTCTGAAGTTTCCAACCGAAATTGTTTTGTGTACAAAATTACACATACAGAGACTACATGCAATATTTACTCCCTAACTGAATACGAATATCCCAACTCTGTCTTCCAGGCACTAGAGAACGTCAAACATGGTAGTGCTCAGCAAGACAAAATTTCTAACATATGTTTGCATTTATGAACTGTTTTATGGGAAAGCTTTATTTAATGCCAGATTGATGCAAACAATTTTTATAGTGGACTTTTTTTCCTTTAACGCTTTTCTTAATGCACAGAATATCAAAATTTATTATTTGAATTCTTGTTTTTTAAAATTTTCAAAAAATTTCAGCAAAACCATATCATGTGACCCCTAACTGGAATGAGCTTGATGAGCTTGTTCCAATGAAATTTCAACAAAAATTGTTGAAATTTTTTGAAAAATATATTTTTTTCAACTGCTTAGTTTGAAAATTATGCAGCAGATGCAGTGGATTCGTTAGGTTAAGGGTTAACAAGTACAATTGTCTTGACTGATCCTCAAGGTCAGGGAGACCTTTTGGATGTTATATGCATGCACTTCCAAACAAACCGGTTAATATTTAGAGCAAGTTTCATTCACCCATCTCTTATGATATTGCAAAATATGTGGAGCCCAGTTAATTGGATATCTATTACTTGAATAACCCTGCTAATTGTATATAACTTTTAAACACCAAACCATTTACCATACCTGGGGGACAAATTTGACCTGTTAATCGCATATAGGTTATAGAGTAAACTCCTCTTAATTGAAGAAAATGTCTTGTATCATATTGCATGAATACTCTTACAACCACTGAAGTCGCCACGTTGATAGACCTATTCAGCCTAAGTACAACAAAAAAAGGGTATTTAATCTATTATATCTTGTTGGTCAGAGCTCAACGAGATCTATTTAACAAGATATGATTAAATGCTTAGTTTATCACTAGAAAACAGGAAAATGACAAAATTCAATTACAGTACAGTCGCTCTGGACTTGTTGTAATCCAAGCGTGGCAGTGATGTCCATGCATGCTTTTACCAGGTAATAAAAATCATCAACAGTAAAATTTTAATCAATGAAGCACTGGTTGTACCAGGTGCTTCATTAAATAAATATTTGATGATTATTCCTATAATTAGTGTTTGGAATCTAATATTATTGTGTCCGTTGAAATATTGCCTACCTAGGAAAGTGACCAGTTCATGGCAACCATACTGTACTCCTGTTAATTAAATAATTTTCACTGGCAATGTGGCAATTCAAGTAAAAGGGTTCCATTGTATGTCTGTTTTATTTTTTTTACAATGTAATTATAAATAATGTAATATAAAAAATGTATTAGAAATCATAATATTATGTCAATATCTGTTTAAAACTGATCAAGAGTAAACATTCATTTGTCTGGATGTCAGGGCCCTGCGAGTTTTGAAAATTTGATTCGATTCAAATTGAAATTGTCCCATTGATTCCATTTGATTCCATTCAAGATGAACTGATAACAAGCTATTAATTGAAAATAGAATATGTTTTCATTTTTGGGATTCACTGAAAACAAACCCAATGAGGATTCTTAAGCTGAGTTTGAATAGTACTGGCTGGTTTTAATCATTACATTGGGTAAAGAGTTGATATAGATAACATTTACACTAAGGCTGCACAGTGCACAGTGTTATTTATTCGGTTGGAAATTAAAAAAAAATTTTACCAGAAAGTGTGACTAACCCTGTGCAATGCACAGGGTTAGTCACACTTTCTGGTTATTAAAAAATGGTAACTGCCATATCATATGCTCCATGAAAATTATAATGACTAAGGCTGTAAAATACTTTGGTTTAGTTACATGTTGTTACATATGGTGCTGGATTCAAGGAACTATTGGAAATACTTATACTGGAATGTGGAAATTTTTTAAAGTCAATTCCAAAAATGAAAACATATTCTATTTTCAATTAATAGTGTGCTTGATTCGAAAATTTTCAAATTAAGGAGATATTAAAATCATACTAAGGGTCTCCTCCGAGACTCTTGAAATCTTTTTCTATCATCAGGTCTCCTGTTGAATACAATACTTAAGAGGAGACTGACAATCTTTACGGTTGTAAGAAAGTGCAATATCTACAACTCAAAGAGCAGTGAGAATTGATTCCAGATTTGATTCGATTCATAATTCTCTGCCAGATTCGATTCCACCCCAAAATTTGAGATTCGCAGGGCACTAGTGGGTGTGCTGTACAAAAGTTAGTGTTTATTAAAAAAAAAGGGAAACAACAAGAAAACCTAAATAATTGTGAATTGTTTTCGACTATTTTAGTGCTATACCCTTGAGGACAAGATTGTTATGTATCTTTGCTGATGGAATGCTGTTACCAGTATGTGACACATAGAAAGGCTCGGTAGCACAGATAGCATAAATGGCACACTTCTGAGCTGTACCATGAATCAATCCACACAGTTCAATTACTGAGTTGAAGGAAGTAAATATATCTTGTTCCAAAAAAAGAAAAAAAGAAAGAAGCATGTTCCCAGATAAGCACTATTCTGCAGATCTAAGACTTTAAAAATACCCAATCATGTGACAATGTTTTGGAATGAGTAGAACCAGTTTATTCTAGAAGGTGCTCCATCATTTACTTTGAATATCAAAATGAAAACAACCCAACAGTTGTTGTATCTTGTGCTTTTTCTTTGTATGCCGATTGATTTGGGACTTTTGTTAGGTTAAAGTCTGTTTTTAATCATGAATCTAAAATTATAACACCTTTTAAAGAACGCCCATAAGTATATTATTTTAAATCGATTTTGAATCAATAAACACAAACTTTACATTTGTTCCCTAAATGCTCTGTGGGTCGGCAGACATTTTGAAATGATGTCACTGTGCTGCTGACACCATCTCAGATAATTTCTCAGAACACACATTGATGGCATAGTGATGGATGTTCTGTCTGGTTGATTCGGCAAATTACTGTTCCATCACAATATTGTTCTGTGAATCAAACAGACCCCATTGGAAAGGTCTCACTGATGTGTCACATTACACAGCATATCATTGGAATTTAAAGTATTTATCAAACTTAACTTGCAGATGACACTTCCAAAATTATTTTCTTGAATAACTAAAATATTTCTTTTCTTCCTAAATTTACCTTATGACATGACACCCACATTGGGACTAGTTCAATGAGAGGGGGCATAAGCAATGTCTTGACTGCAAAAAATGGAAAAATCGTGATTTTTGTACATAGCACTGTGCAAATTTTTGTTGTTTGTTGGGTGCAGGGTTAACTGGTTGAGTGCTAGAAGCCACTAGCAAGTATCAGAGCAAAAGCCAATATTTTCCTTGCTTATGTTTCCTATTGAGTCAACTGCAAATATTTTGTTTATATAAATTTATATATATATAAATTTGTTTCAATAAATAATTGTTTCTAATAAAACAAAATTCTGAATAACAAATTCAGACCACCCAAAATAATTTAGCTCTCAACCAGTTAATGGTCCAAGAATAATCTGGAATATTGAGAGCTTATTAGATCAACCTTAGCATTAAGACATTTAACCCTTTACTCAACATGACTGAAAAAAAAAATATCGAAATGTCAAAATTTGAAGATGCAATTTTTCCAATCATGCAACTGGAAATTTAAACAAATCAATCTACAGTGATGGAGCTCACTGAGCTCTGACAAACGAGACTGAATTAGTTAAATTTCTACTTGCACTATGGGAAAAATTTGCTGTTAGAAATTTTGTTATTTTGACGTCATTTTGCAAAAGGTTAAATAACTAAATATTTTCATTTTTTGCCTCCAAAACATAGCTTTTGACTCCATCACTGAAGTGAGCTCAAACTGCACTTTTCACTGAGTAGTCGTAAACTATGTTTTGAAAGCAAAAATTGAAACAATAATAAAATTTGATTTCCAATTGTCATAAATAACACTCATCAGATAATACTGTTTTGTTAAATAAAAGGTTAATCTTTCAAACAACAAGCACAAAAATATTTTTTTTTAAATTTCCAACAAAACCATATCATGTGATCCCTCATTGGAATGAGCTCAATTAGCTCATTCCAATGAGAATCACACAATAGAGTTTTGTTGAAATTTTCTGAAATAGAGTTTTTGCAACTTCCCCATTTTGTATTGGGCTGAAATTTCAGGATCGACTTTCGAAGAAGAATAATCGATTACAGTCAACTTTAATCATACTCAGTAACCTCTGGAAACAACTATACAGAAAACAATATTTTTTTTGGTCATTTGTTCCTCAGGTTGGATTCTTTAGGCATGCTGCATACCTACTGCTCTCCAAGGAAAATTCAGACCCCTAACCACCTTGGGCCCAAACCTGTGCCTATACTCAGGTTTGGACCTAAGGTGGTCAAGAGTCTAATAATAGCTGCATTGAGATTTAAAAAGGCAATTGCACTCCTTGGCAAACTGAGAAGGGCAATTATTTGTACTCCCATATTTTCTAGAATGCCAGATCTGGGGTCATGTGTTGTTGTATCTTTATACTTCTTTCCCATATCAATTACAATGTATTTTGATATTTTACAGCCACTGGACATTTCTTATGGGTGTGATGGGGAGAAGAGTAATAACTAAAAATTCATCAGAAAAAGAGTGATGAAAACCCATAATCGTCGACTTAGATGATTATGGCTGTTCTGACAATTTGTTGACTTTTCAATTAATCAGGACAGGCCTACTTTGTATAATTCACTGGTTGATTTGACCAGTTCATTTGGTAAAGGGTTAAAAAAAACCCAGTTATGTCTAAAAAATAATAATGAGGTGGGCAAATCCTTGTAAAAAGATAACTTTTCAATATGATTTTTTGTTGTATTTCAGCCTCAAATTGCCACGTTCATTTGAAATTACACCTGAATGAATGCCAAAATTATTTTTTGTCCTTATTTGTATCACCTTCTTTCACATTCTTCTTCCCAACTATTTTCATTAGTGATTTGCACATGAAGTATGGCTTCTCCTGAGAACCATCATTTCTCTCCAAATCTTCCACTGTAAGATAAACAAAAAACTATATTAACCCACTGCATACTGATGACAAAATATCAAAATTTCATGAAGCTAATTTCCCCATAATGTAATCTGGGAACTGAACTAACTTAATCTTGTTTCACAGAGCTCCCTGAGCTCTATCAAACAAATCTGAATTTGTTAAATTCATAGCTGCATTACAGAAGAAATTTGCTGCTTAAAATCAGTGTGAAGACGGTTAACCCTTTACCTAACATGAAAAGCAGACGACACTTGCAAACAAAATTCCTGAATAACTAATTTTTTTCATTTTTTTGGTCTCAAAAACATAGGTTATGATCCCTCTTTGGAATGAGCATAATGAGCTCGTTCCAAAGATGGGTCATAACCTATGTTTTTGAGACAAAAAATGAAAAAAATAATGAAAATTAATTGGTGATTTTTGTGAATAGCACTGGGTTAATGGCATTTCAAATCAACAATGTTTGTTTATTGGAATTTATGGCTATATCATAACCACAGCACAAGCATATAAAGTAAAGTCTTGATAATCGATTAACTTTTGCTGCCCACTTCAGAGGAATCGCATGTAGGTCCCATTATACCATTAGAAGGGAAGGTTTAGTCTCGTTATGCCGATGTGCTTAAATAAACATACCGAGATCGAGATTAGTGAGAGGTGCTAATTACTTTTATTGGTCACTTTTACCCAGAATTTTAGTCAGTTTTTTTTTCTAAGTGAATACAGGATGTGAATACATGTCAGGGTGAATAGGGGTCATGGAGGCAGTTTAAAAAAGAACATAGAGGATATTCACGAAAATTTGATGAATACCGAAAATATCTCGTGAGTGGCTACAAAGAAATATGAGGATCTTCACGAGCGACGCAGTCGCGAGTGAAGATCCTCATATTTCTTGTAGCCACGAACGAGATATTTTCGGTATTCATCAAATTTTCGTGAATTTTCTTTTTATTTAATGCTCTACGACTACAAACTCTCCAATTTGTGGCCTTTATTTGCCATTAAGGCGCAAAATTTATGTGCCGAACCGGCGTCCATACAAAAATTACAACAACCAAACTCCAACCATTGGAATGTGTGAATATCCGCACAAAAAGTAGTCCCGTCTTATTTCTCCCCTAACTTTACGATTTACCAAGGCTGGCGAATTGAAATAATCGCAATGTGTTTCGAAGAAATAGAACAATAACAAAAAACACCACTTTCTTATTTTCAATAACAAGACACGTCATTTTATTTTTTTTGAACTCAATGCACTGAAGACGTGTGAAGTTGAACTGAAGAAATTTGAAAGTGATTTCGGCTTTTCGCTGGAAGGTGAATGAGAAAGTCAAACTTTGAAACCGCTGATTTAATGAATTGATTTAGTCACTGTCACTATCAATTATTCAAATTCGTTTGTATTTGGGACTCTGGAATTCATTACTGATGTGCTGACTCTGTGATGATTGCATGTAAATGTTTATCGGCCCATTAAACGTGCTGCCACTGAACATCGAAGACAGTGGAAATGAACCTACGATGAAATATCGATTTCTAAATATCATTTTGATATTTCGTTTTGCCGACCGACAGGGGAATATGACTTAATTTTTCAGCGTGAATTGATGCCTGAGCATTAAATAAATCTCCATATTGTTGAATATGGGATGTTAATACCCGTCAGGGTGAAAGGGATCATGAAAAAGGTTTAAAAAGGAACATCTCCATAGTCCCTCTCATACATAGTTCTCGCAGTCATGGCAAGTCAACAAGTTTCAGTTATGTTCATTCCTAATAACAAAGGAGGTAGAAATCTAGTTTACAATGACTTTAAGTTCCGAATAAAGTCACCAAATATCCACTGGGTGTGTAGTGAACGCGGTTGCGGAGCCACAATAAACACAAGAGATGACATTATTAGTTCGCCTATGGGCACACATAATCATCTTCCGGACTTACCAAAAATCTGTGCAGGTGCCGTGTTAGCTGATCTGAAGAAAACAGTTCGTCGTGATTCTAAATCTGTATCATCTATCTACAAGGACTTAGTTGGATCTTTAAGAGGAGATGAAACTGACCCAGTGTACGATCAGCTCTTTACCGATCCCGAGCAAAAACAAGGCCAGCTCTTCCAAAATCTCATTCTGATATACTTCCACCAGAAATGTTCCAGAAACCAACAGCAGGGGACATCTTTCTTCTTGCTTCTGATGGCGAAGAAAAGAAAATAATGATCTTTGCAACCACAGCAAATCTTCAACTACTCAGTGAAGCGGCAGCATTATATTGTGATGTGGAACATTTGAGAAGTCGCCTAAACTCTTCTTCCAGTTATATTCAGTGCATGCTTTTGTTGACAATAAAATGTTCCCAATTGTGTATGGATTTCTACCAGACAAGCAGCAGTCAACTTACGTCAGATTCTTTGAACTTCGACGAGCCATAGCTCTTCCATTTGTGGCAGTGCCAGAAGTCACCGATGCTTGGTTTGAAGTACTGAGTGCATGGGAAGAAGAATTAAATACTAGGGATGTTGACCAGCGAGTGGTAAAGTTCATAGACTATGTAACTTCATTCTGGGTTGAAGGAGTTAATCAAAATATATGGAATCATTCTGAGACAAATGGCCCAAGAACAACAAACCACGTGGAGGGATGGCATTCTAAATTGAAGAAAATAATCAACGGAAGTAATCCAAATTTGTACTCTGTTGTGAGTTTTATTCAACAGGAACAGGCTTACACAGAAGCAACAATACTTCAACTCCGTGCCGGTGGTAAAGTTTGCCCACGACGAAAAAAGTACTGAAAAATTGAACATTTCATCCGGCATTACCAAAGAGAATACAGAGAAAGTAGAATGAACATTTTACAATTTTTAGATGCCGTGGCCAAGGCCAGTCCTTTTTGAGAGTATTTAATTAATGGCCATGTTTCATGCAATGTTTAATGTTCGTTATTTGTAAGTTTTTGGTAATTTTTTCTCATCTAAAATCCTGGGTAAAAGTGACCAGTAAAAGTAATTTTTTTGTAATTTTTTCTCATCTAAAAAACTGACTAAAATTCTGGGTAAAAGTGTCCAGTAAAAGTAATTAGCACCTTTCACTAATCCCGATCTCGGTATGTTTATTTAAGCACATCGGCATAACGAGACGACACCGAAGGGAATGTGCTTTTAATAATAAAAATATACCCATATATATATATATTGTAGTTCAATGGATAAAGAACCATATTCTAAGGTGCTGTACATGTTACTGAGCTCTTGTAAATATACAAACAGAATATATGCAGTATTTTACAGTCCAGAACACCACTTCTATTGAAATAGATATGTTTTGAGATCTTTGTTGAAAATGTTGACATTTGACAGTCTTTTTAGATGATCTGGTAAATTATTCCACATGTGAGGACCAACAAATGAAAATGACAAATGTCTTACACCTATTTTTTGGAACATGTAAGAGCATTTTACCATCATACCTCTGGTTGTATTGACACATTCTTGGTATTGATGAGTTCTTCAAAGTAGGCTGGTGACATACATGTATTATTGTGTGCCTTGAAAACTAATAATAAAGTTTTGAAACTTATTCTGTACTTGCAGCCAGTTATTTATTTATTGGGGTTTAAGGTCACATACTTATGCACAATGGTTAATCATGACCATGACAGTTTTACGGGTGGAGAACGCCGGAGTACCCAGAGAGAATCACCGAGCATCGACGAGCAACTGTCAGTTCCTCAACATTCTAACTCTGTTTAAGTTTCGCTCAAGCAGGGTTATAGTGGTTGAAGACATGTGCACCATCGACATGCAGAACGCCTTAGTACACGGCATCATCGTGCCCCTAAGTAGGCTACCGGGGTAAAGTGCCTTGCCCAAGGACACAACACAGGTCATCCTGGACAGGGATAGAACTCGGGACCTCTAACATAGAAGTCCAACAGTCTACCACTGAGCCACCGCAGATCCATCAATTCATATTTATTTTTTGGTTTTTAAGGTCACATATTTTTGCACAATGGCTAATCATGACCACAACATGAGTATCAATTCAAGATGAGGGGTGAGCATTAATAAGCCATGTTGTCCATTTTAGAGAGGGTTTGCTTCTCCCAAGCATTGGTGACTGGGTCCTATTTTACCAGTAAAACAGAGCCTGTTTACTGCAGTGAACAGGCACTGCTTTACTTCCTTGGGTTCCCGCGGGGAGCAGATCCATCCAGACAGGAGTGATTTGTTGTGAATGTGATACTCTACATACCACTCAGGCTGATGCATTTAATACTTTCTGCAGTAGAGAGAACTGGTATTGTGAAAGGTTGAACAGTAAGGCATTACAATAATTCAAATGTGAAGTTACAAAGGCATGAACTAGAGTTTTTGTGGAGTCTTTTGTAAGGAACTGTCTTATCTGTTTAATTTTGTGCAGATCTCTGAAAGCCTTACCACAGTAAACATGCACTGTTTAACTTCCTGGGGTTCCTACAAGGATTCAAAGCACTTCAACTTACCAAAACTTTACATAAACATGGCACCAGAACAAGAGACGTGGCTAGAGGTTTCTGATTGGAGGGTTGTAAGATAGAGAATTTCCAACCAGGGACAGGGACTGGGAGGGGGAAACCCCCCTCCCAGTCCCTCCCCCAATTGGAAATTCACCACCGAGAAAATTTTTGAATGTGAAGCTATGAAAAGGGGGCATAAAGTTGATTCTAGTAACTGAAATGCCAACACCTTTATGATAGAATTATCAGGTTGTTATTGTTTATTATTCTGGGAATTGAATATGTGCTAAACAAATGCTCAAGCTGAGAAATTTAAGCAATTCACACTGCCATAACATTAAATCAGATCTTATACATGAATGATCAATTTTCGATGTTACATCATTTTGTAACTGTGAATGATGAAATTAACTTAGGATAATGACAATATGATAATAGGACATACATGATGTGATTTTCTTGAAGTGCATTTCAAGGTTTTTTTTATTACGATAAGTAAACATACTATAGTAACAGTTAGAATTTTTTAAACCGAGTTGGAATTTTGGTAAGTAAAGGAGACATCAGCATCACCAAAGAAGCTCTAAAATCCAGATAGATGGAATTTCCAACTACTCATGAATTATCCTCCGAATTTCCATTGGAAATTTTGGTCAGGATTGGGGGGGCCTCCCTCCCCCCCACCCCCCCACCCCTGACCAGAACTGATATGAAAAAAGATTGGAGAGTGTGTAATTATGCTACAGTACGTGGGGAGTGGATTATAAGCAAATCGCCTGTGCCGGGACATTTTCTCCCATTGTCACTGAGATGTCACGCCAGTTGAATCAGAGCTAAGGATTAAGTAACTTCAGAAGTGCTACCATGCCAGAAAACTGATTACATCTGAATGAACTAAATAGATAAACGTATGTGTATAACTATGAATGTTGATATGGTTTATACATGTACAGAACAAGTAGTTTTAAAAACTTCATGGTCTGCCAAGAGTCAGGAATCGAAATGCGGTTGTGAGCTTTCAAGAAACCTGTTTATTATTTTTTTGTGCTTTTGTTTCTGAAAAACATTTAGAAATTTGTTTCCCATGTATAATAACAAATAATCATGTGACTTGTTTATACTGTAAGCAAAACACATCTGCAACATGGCAGTAAAGCCCCTTTTTGTATAGGGCATCAGAATCATACAAAATTTGAAAAAGACTGGATGAGAGGGATACGGCATGCAGTGTGTGCTAATAGAATTGTTGACAATTTATATGCCAAATCCAAGATGACCATTGGCGGCCATATTTTTCAACAAAATTCAGCAAAATTTGATAGATCCCATCTAGACATCACACCAAAGCTCATGTGAAGGGGAAGCCTGTAGGGGATGCTAATGGACTTGTTGACAATTTATATGCCAAATCAAAGATGGCTACTGCCGGCCATATTTTTCAACGAAATTCAAAAGAATTTGATAACTCCCATCCAGACATCACACCAAAGTGACATATAAAATGTGAAAAAGATTGGGTGAGAGGTTCAGCCTGTAGCCTGTAGGGTGTGCTAATGGAATTGTTGACAATTTATATGCCAAATCCAAAATGGCCACGATTTTCTACGAAATTCAGAAAAATATGACAGCCCCATTCTAGACATCACACCAAAGCTATTTACGAAATTTGAAAAAGATCGGGTGAAAGATGTGGCCTGTAGGGTGTGCTAATGGAATTGTTAACAATTTATATGCCAAAACCAAGATGGCCACCAGTGGCCATGTTTTTCAAGAAAATTCAGAAAAATCTGATAGCTCCCATCAAGACATTTCCCCAAAGCCATGTATGAAATTTGAAACTGATCGGGTGAAAGATGCAGCCTGTAGGGTGTGCTAAAGGGATTGTGAATGGACAGAGGTACGGAGGTACAATTACATTCTTGGTCTGCAGTCTGTATTGTAAAGTTAATAATTTGCCTATGATAAACTGGTTGGATCATGAGTGGAGGGGGCGGTATATGTTGATTGCGAAAAAATAAAACAAGAGGCCCCAAGGGGCCTTAGGCGCTCACCGAATGTTCCATACTGTTAAGACACAAATTTTTATCAAAAGCTATTCTTAAGGTTCTACAGAGTAAATCTATACTCTCTGTGGAAATAAAACATCAACAGGACTGAATGGGGCAATGCTGCTGATCAAATATCAAAAGATTCTGCATGATGGTTCTGAAGAAGATTTTTAAAGATTTTTCCTGGAATTACACAAAGTGAACATTCACGCACCCATAGTGAGGCCCAATATTGATCGAGGGACTCAATTTGAACAAACTTGAATCAGAACCTTATTAAGATGCTACATACCAAATATCAAAAGATTTTGCCCACTGGTTCAGAAGAAGAGTTTTAAAGAATTTTTTCTTAAATTGCACTAAGTGAAAATTCACGGCCCATAGGGAGCCCCAATATTGATCGAGGAACTCGATCTGAACAAACTTGAATCAGACTCATACCAAGTTGCTGCATACCAAATATCAAAAGATTCTGCCCACTGGTTCTGGAGAAGAAGATTTTTAAAGAATTTTTTCTTAAATTGCACTAAGTAAAAATTCACGCCCTCATAGTGAGCCCCAATATTGGTTGAGGGACTCAATTTGAACAAATTTGAATCAGACCCATACCAAGTATCAAAAGATTCTGCCCATTGGTTCTGGAGACGAAGATTTTAAAAAAAATTTCTTAAATTGCACTAAGTAAAAATTCACACCCCCATAGTGATTCTGCCTGCTGGATCTGGAGAAGAAGATTTTTTAAGAAATTTGCCTGAAATGCACTAAGTTCGAATTCGAGCTTCTATAGTGAGCCCAAATATGAATCCAGGGGGCCGATTTGAACAAACTTGAATCAGATCCACCCCATAATGCTGTATACCAAATATCAAATGATTCTGCCCACTTGTGCGGGAGAAGAAGATTTTTTTAGTAATTTCTCTAATATACATAGGGTGCTATCGGAGTTATGCCCCCTATGGAGTCCCAAGTGGGCATGCCTATTTCATTTGAACAAACTTGAATTGACTTATGGTAATGAACATTCATACCAAGTTTCGAGCAAATCGGCCTAGCGGTTTCAGAGGAGAAGTCGTTTGAAAAATGTTCAAAATGCCGGACGGACGATGAAGGACGGCAAGTGATAAGTTTAGCTCCCTCCGGTGAGCTAATAAAAATATCCAAAAGCATAACATAAATTTATCAACCCAAAAATTTTATGTCCCAACCTCATGGTACGCGAAAGTCACACGCAAATACGGAGAATATATAAAATACAATGAAAATGTGGTTGAAAATAATAACGAGAATACATAAAACACAGTCCTGTTATTATACGATCCTCAGATCCATAATTCCAGTCACAGGAAACCATTATCAATGAGATGAATTATCACTGATTATATCTGAATACAAATGGACATCCTGCCACATGGTCGGACGAAAAAAAGAATGATTCATTAGTTACTTCCTGTGCACTGGTTTTATGGAAGCCGTGGATTTGTACTAAGAGAAGAGCGTCCCCTACTGGGTGTGCACCGGTGGCGCTCGACCCAGGTTTGGCTTAATTTTTCTTGGTGCTTTTGCACCACTTTCTTTCCCAATGGCTTGGGAAAGATCAAAAAAGAGAGTATATTTTCAGAGTTAGGGTCTTCCACTGTAGTGCAAGCCTGTAGTAAACAATTGTAAGGGAGATTGATAAGAAAGTTAAAAAATTTATAGTAATTTATATATTTTTATACTTACCAATGACCCAGACATAGCTGGTGCTAACTCTTAAAAATCTAGGGCCAAACACAAATTTTGCCCCCCAATCCCCAAAATTTGCATCTAAAACCAAAAAAATCATGTCCTGAATGGCCCTCCATACTTTGCCTCTACAGCGCATGCGCAGTGTCAAGGAGGTCTCGAAATTGGCGCCAATTATCATTCTTACAAGCAGTGCCTGGTCAGTGCTATGTACTCAGCGGGGAGGTATGAGTTCCCAACTCCTGGGAGAGCCATCCTCGTCTGGGTCATTGGTAAGTATAAAAAATATATAAATTACTATAAATTTTTGAACATTTTTATACTGTACCAATGACCCAGACATAGCTGAATAGTAAAAAGGCTGGAGGGCTAGGACATAGAGGAATAGAGTCATCCCCTCAAGGAGAAAAGGAGTATTAGGCTTTACATGTATCTTTCTTATTTTATGATAAATTAGAAAGACACAATACCCTCCATAATTGAGCATAATAACATTCATGTTCTCTATTAACATCCAGTATAACCCCTTATACTAATTATTTTTAAAGTAAGCCAATAAATAAAGTAAGTCCACAAAATTGAGACTCTTTATACTCTTTAAAAGTGTCCGAGGATTGTATATTAACGCTCGTTTGACACGTGACATATACAAATGCTTCACACCGAGCTACACTTTAAAAATATGACATGAATGAATTTAAACATTAGCTTTACACTTTAAAACCATCCCGGTACCGACTCAGAATTACTGACTCCGGAGGAGGTATCCCATTGCTTTTCACTATAAAGCAGGTGACCTAAGGGAACACCCTCCCCCCCCCTCCCCTTGCCCTGGGTCAAATAGCCCAGAGCGAAGAGGGCAGCAGGACGGAGTCACTGCTGGAACAGAAAGCCTGCATAACTATAGTTGCAACTGTTTAGTGGATGACATTCTGAGCAACAGATAACGGACCTAAACAATGCAGGTCTCCAGAAATGGACTCAATATTTTTGAGACAAAAATTCGTGAATGTGGATGGCTGAGACTAAAATGCAGCCTTCATTAAATCTGTAATGGCAACACTATTTGCGTAAGCCCAAGATGTAGAAAGAGCTCTTACTTCATGAGCCGAAATCTTAAGCACAGACTGCTGAGTTGAAGATAGATTATCATAAGCAGTACGGATAGTTAATTGAATCCATCTAGCAATAGAATGGACCGTAATGTCCTTTCTATTAGGCATCAGAGACAGAAAGAAGCGTTTTCGTCCCTTTCTGATAAACTGAGATCTTGTTTATAAATACGTAAAGCTCTAACCGGACAGAGTAAAGGCCTATGCCCGTCTGAAGACAGAAGGGCTTTTATAATAATAGGTTCCGGATATTTATTAGGAGCCTGATTCTTAGCCAAAAATCCAACATTAGTAGTAAAGGTAATAGTGTTCCCGGCACTACGATAGTGAGAATCGTCCACCGATAGTGCATGAAGCTCACTGACTCTTCTAACAGAAGAGAAAGCTAAGAGAAATGCTGTCTTATAAGACAAGAATTTGAAATCTACTGTCTCAAGAGGCTAAAATGGCTTTTCTTTTAGTTTAAGAAGAACCCAAGCTAAATTCCATTTAGGAATTAATCTAAGGGTTCTAGGTCTACTTATCGAGAAGTTTCTAACTAATTTAGATAAAGAGACATTAGATCCAATTTGTAAACTATCATGGTGTGCATAGGTATCAGATAACATAGACCTATAACCTTTATTAGTAACAGGCTGCAGTTTGATCTCGTCAAACAAGTATACTAGAAAGTTTGCAATGTCTGGTATGGAGGGATCAAAAATATCAACAGAATGATCCCTACACCAATGACGAAAGACCTGCCACTTAGCCGCATAGTTTAGCGAAAAGGAGGTCCTCCTACAGTTAGAAATCGCGTCCACTGCTCGTCCTGTAAAATGCTTGCCGTGCAAGAAGGACCGCACAACGGAAATACGTGAAGGTTGAGACCTTGCGGGTTGTGATGAAGTTGACGCGATTTCCCCTGCGAAAGAAGATCCTCTCGTGGAGGAAGTTTTCGCGGTAAGTCCCACAGCAGACACCTGAGTAGATTTATCCACGGTCTCTGTGGAGACAGAGATGCTACCAACAGAATTTTGCATTGTGATTGTTTTATCTTAGCAATATTTGCTGAATCAACAGTGCTGGAGGATACGCATATCCTATCATTCCGTCCCACGAGATCCGGACATGGCGACACATACGTCTGCAACTGATTGTTGAGCTGTGTCGCAAATAATCTGATTGAATACCTGTTTGTTGAGAGTCCATTCTGATGGCAACAAGCGACCCTTCCGTGAAAGGGAGTCTGCTAATACATTCAGACGACCCGGAATATGACGGACCGAAAGCAGGACTTGGTGTTCTAGAACAAACAGAAGGATTCTTTCCGTTAAATTGAATAACAGAACGGAATGAGTGCCTCCCTGGTTCCGGATATACGCTACTACTGTCGTGTTGTCGGACAGGATTTGGACATGTGCTTTCTGAATAATGTTCATCCAATGACGTAGTGCAAGCCAAATTGACATCATTTCCTTGATGTTTATGTGCTTGCCTAGAAATCGCGGATCCCAAAGACCCTGGCACTTCGAATCCGTTGGGATCAATGTTGCACCCCAACCTGTTTGACTGGCATCCGTCATAATCGTAAAACTCGGATCCAGCAACTGCAGTGGGACTCCCTGAGTCAACCACTGAATGTTTGCCCAAGTCTGAATCTCTTGTTTCACTTGATTTGACAAGAGAACGTCTATATCGAGCGAATGAATCTTTACACTCCAATTCTGAGTCTAGAAAATTTGGAGAGGACGAGTGCATAACCGCGCCATCGGAATGAGATTCGCAGCGGCTCCGCACAGACCTATCAGTCTCATGAACTCTCTCGCTGTGACTTTGTCTGAGTGAAGACGACAATAGCGAGCGTAACAACTGATTAATTTCGCTCTGGATAACTTCAGACAAACGAGATTGTTGTGCGTCTCGAAGCTCATTCCCAGATGAGTGAATGACTTGGACAGCATCAGATCCAACTTCTCCTCGTTTATTATAAAACCGAGACGTCGGAGTAATAGAAGCAGATTCTGCACATCGTTCTGAAGCGTTAACTCGTTGCCGTACCTCTGAAGAATGTCGTCCAGGTAGGCCGACGTTACCGCAGACGAATGAGCTTGGAAATATATCATTACCGAGTTCATTATTCGAGTGAAAGCCCAGGGCGCTAGGTTCAAACCGAAGCACATCGCTCGGAACTGATATACAACTCCTAGGACTGCGAAGCGTAGATACTTTCTGAATGTCGGATGTACCATGATGTGAAAGTACGCATCTTTGAGATCTATGCTTGTAGCATAGTCATTCACTCGAATACTCGTTCTGACTGATCGAATTGTTTCCATATAGAACTTCGGAGCGACGATCAGCTTGTTTATCCAGCTCAGATCTATGACTGGATGGAACGAGCCGTCTGGTTTCGGAACCAGAAACAGATGGCTGTAGAAACCCGGTGATTCCTGGTCTTCTACGACCTCTACCGCGTTCACTTCTGATAAAAGAGCATCTCTTTTCTGCGGATTTTACGGAAGCTGAGTCCATTTTGTACTTCGAGTTAATGGAGGCTTTCGTTTGAAGGATATTCCTAGTCCTTCCGAAATTACCCCTCGAACCCAGGGGTCGTCCGTAATTGATGCCCACTCGTTTATAAAACTCGATAATCTTCTGCCTACCGGAACACGATAGAGGTTCAAACCATCACCGCCTGGACCTGCGAGGCTTGCGGAAGGAGAAACTACGTCCTCCACGACCCGCACCTCGTCCCGTCGACCTAGGGACATCGGACCGGTTGTCTCGGCCAGAATAACGTCCCGTACGTGAGTCGCTGCCTTGACGGTCTCTAGAATAAGACCTAGAGGACGTATAAGAACCTCTATAGGAACTTCTCTTGGGCGAACTTGTCCCAGAAGTGCCTGTCTTACTCTTTTCTGCTGTTTCCGACTTTTTGGAAGCGTATTTGAATAGCAGAGAATCCGAAGCTTTCTTAGTTATCTTATCATAGATTGCCGAAAGCTTGCCGTCGAAGAGAAGCTCTCCGGAGACCGAAGCGACTCTGAGAGAGTTCTTCACCTTACTATCCACGCGCATGGATGTAGCTAGGGCTGCGTCACGTCTAACCAACTCCAGGTTTGCCACTGAAAGGGTGGAGTTATACGTGGAATAAGCTACTGCCCTTGAAAGAAGTCTTAATGAGGAATGTATATCCTGGAATTCTTTCCCTTGAAGACGTAATGATAACGCCTTAGTAAGGTGGTCTGCGTATAATAAAGCGCCTAAGCTAACTCTGTTAGACATTATTGTCGTTTCCAACGTCCTGGTTGGAATTGACATAGACGACGGTATAGACAATTCCAAGTCTTCAGCCTCGTCGTCTAGACGCAGAGGAACTCTCGGTATGCCCTGTCCTGCCGTTTCGAATTTATTCCTTGAATTGATGAAAGGCAGATTTAGAGCATTTGCGGACAAAAAACCAGACTTGCCTGTTTTGGTAGCAAGCTTATAAATAGCGTCGTTCAATAATTCGAATGTTCTTGTGACATTATTGGACTGTGTCGGAAACTCAGGGACGATGTCCCTGAACCGATCAAAAAATTCTGTGTCCAATGACGCTATCAGTCTCTTATCCGGCATCGCAGCATTCTGGTCCGACGGAACAACTTGTGGAAGATAATGCCGGATGAAATCTACGGCAGCTTTATGTTGTTCCGAAAGGGATAGCTCCAAATCCTCCGAATCCCTTTCGCCATCCTGTCGCACCCTATGAAGTTCTCGGTCGTCCGTACCTGATGCTTCAGCGGAGAGTACCGACCCAGCGTCGTCAGATAATTCCTGATCCGACAGAGATTCTGTCGTTTGCTGGGATGCTGCGATAAGTTGTGCTATTTGGGATAGCACGTCCATCACTGAGGCCTGTGGAGTAGCGGTCTTACGTTGCTTTGCCGCTGGAAGCTCCGTGTACGTTGACTCCTGCATACTCCTCTTATGCGAACGTCCAGAGTCTACAGGCCTCGTGTCCCTGGCTACCGGATGGCGTGACCTGGTCGCCGTGGAATCCCTGATTGGCGAAGCTGGCTGGATATCCGTGGTCACGTAGCCAAGGTGCGGTCGTGTGCGCTGCTGTGAGGATGAGGAAGCCTTATCGACAGTCTCTCTGGACTGTCTATATAACGGAGCGTCCCGAGCGGCGGACGTATGCTCCGAATGCGAAACGTTTTGTACCACAACATCTGGTCCCAGATGTTGTTGTACGAGAGAGGGACCTCTCTCGCTCGCAGTCCGGATGGACCTGGACGAGCTAGGAACCGGACTAATAGGCTTCCTCCATTCTCTCCTCTGATCCGTCGTCACTGGGAGTGCACTTTGTCTATTTATAGTGCTTGCATCACCCATATCTCCTTCCTGGACCGCAACGGACCAACCCGGCTGCCGAACCATTCGATGAATGGACGCTACACCGGGCGAGCTAGCGGACGTCAACGTCGTCGATCCTACTAGGGACCTCTTAGGCAATTGACGTATTTCCATGAGCACTTTTGCCGCTAGCTCTTCATTTAACTGTGACGACAGAGGCACACTTTTGGAAGACATCACGGAAACATCACCCTGTTCTTGTTCCTCTGAAATAGAGATTGACAAACTAGAGTGACCCTGCGGAGAAAGGACTGACATGGCCCTTTCCCCGCTAACAACATACCGTGACACACGCTTCCAATGTTTGTCATCCCAATTGACACATACTGAACAGGAGATAGTGCGAGTACACTGACTACAATTAATACAATGATTATGAAAGTCAGAGGAAGATTTCCTCTTATTACAATTTGAACAATATCCTTTCATTGTGAAAAGAATACAAGAAGTCCTAGTACTCGCACCAACCCCTGAAAACAAAGATACATAATAACATGATCCATTAACATAGAAAAAATAATTGAAATCAAAAAAAATTTTTTGAAAAAATATTTTTTCAGAAAAGCCCAAGGTTCTGAAAAGTAATGTTGAGCCCCAATGGATCCCAAGAAGCCTAAGTGTGGACAAAAATTTTAAAAATATTTTTAAAAAATTAATGCAACACTTACGTATAATAATAATGTATCTTGTTATGATTAAGCTAATACAAAGACAAGAAATCCTCCTCCACAGAGACTGTTGTCAATGTAAACAAGAAGTGTATAAACACCAGAAACATGACTCCAAGCACTGATAGCCATGGCCCGAAATCAGTTACCAATAACACACTATCTGATGCAAAACAGAGACTTCCAGGGAAGAAATTGCAGAACATCAGATGGTAGATGCACTACGCCTAAACACCCATGGGTGAGGACGTAAACATGGGGAAAAAAACAGAATTCATTCTGTTACCCAGCTAAAACTCCCAAGAAATTTTAGTAATAATATTACAGAAAATATGACAAAAGCATGGGAGAATAGCAAAGGGGGGAATTAAAGGAAATGGAGAGAGGAAACACTGAACAAGCAGTGTAACTTTATAGCAAGAATGACAACAACAGGCCCATGCCTCGAAATTGGGCAACTTATCATAATTTCATAAAAAATTTTTAAGTTACAGCCCTGATTATTTCCTGCCACTCATTTTTCCTCTCCTCCTTCTATTTCCTCTTTAGATCCACCATTTCTCTAATATTTATGTGTCTGGCATCATTTAAACTGAGATTTACAAGCACAAAGATCAGTCAGATGTGAACTGATGAAGGGCCAAACAAAGAATGATAATTGGCGCCAATTTTGAGACCTAGTTGACACTGCGCATGCGCAGTAGAGGCAAAGTATGGAGGGCCATTCAGGATATGATTTCTTTGGTTTTAGATGCAAATTTTGGGGACTGGAGGGCAAAATTTGTGTTTGGCCCTAGATTTTTAAGAGTTAGCACCAGCTATGTCTGGGTCATTGGTACAGTATAAAAATTTAAGTTTGTTTCTTAAGATAAAAAAAAATGCACTCACAGAAACAGAGGAATAAAGTATCCACTGCCATTCCATAAACACTGAAGAAAATGGCTGCTATCACATATGATGTCATTACAAGAATCTGAAAGAAATTCAATATATAAATTATTACGGTTTAATATATACTTCCATATACTTATTGAAAGTGTCAATGACACTGTAGCTTAACTTGTCTGTGTGTTGTGTTTGATGAACAGGATAATGTTCAATGTTTATGAAAGGATTATGAAATAAGACAAGAATTGTGATATTTGGGAATATGTTAATTTCTGTTCCCTGTATGCTGTTTTTAATAAAAATAATATCAGGTGTACACTGTACTAAAGGGCGGAGGGTTGGTTAATATGACCTCACAGTTAATGTATTTTGCCCTCACAGTTACGTATGTCAATGAAAGTTACACAGTTACAGTGAAATTATTCCAAAACAAGTCATTCTATCAAGTTACATTGAAATCCCTTCATAAATATAGCCTGTAGACTGTGCTAAGGGTTTTCGGGCTTCAGGCCTGTGTAGCCATGACGGTTGACCGATTACTACTAAAAGGGGACGTCCTCATTTCGACATTATGCTGAGTCATTCTACTAAGTTACAATGAAATCCCTTCACAAATACGACCTGTAGTTTGTACTAAAGTTTTTCGGGTTTTGGGCTCGGGAAGCCATCATGGTTGAATGATCACGACCGAAAGGGGACACTGTCATCTGGGCATCATCTGGAGTGATCCCAAGAAAGTTACAATGAAATCACTTCATAAATATCACCTGTAGACTGTGTAGTCGTCACAGTTGCCCAATCCTGTCCAAAAAGGGACGTTCTCATCTAGACATTATATGAAGTCAACCTACCAAGTTACAAAGAAATCCCTCCATAAATATGACCTGTGGACTGTGCTAAAGGTTTTCGGGCTTCAGGTTCAGGCAGCCATCATGCTTGAATGATTGCAACCAAAAGGGAAATTCTCATCTGGGCATCATATGGAGTTATCCTACGAAGTTACAATGAAATCCCTTCATAAATATGATCTGTAGACTGTGCTCAAGGATTTCGGGCTTCAGGCCCCTGTAGCCGTCACAGTTGACCAATCACGACCAAAAGGGGATGTCATCATCTAGGCATTATATGGAGTCAACCTAACAAGTTACAATGAAATCCTTACATAAATACGACCTATAGACTATGCTAAAGGTTTTTGGGCTCGGGCAGCCATCATGGCTGAATGATCGCGACCAAAAGGGGACGTTCTCATCTAAACATTATTTGGAGTCATCCTACCAAGTTACAATAAAATCCCTTCATAAATATGACCTGTGGACTGTGCTAAAGGTTTTCGGGCTTCGGGCCCCTATAGCCATCACATTTGCCCAATCACGTCCAAAAGGGGACGTTCTCATCTAGACATTATATGAAGTCAACCTACCAAGTTACAATGAAATCCCTCCATAAATATGACCTGTAGACTGTGCTAAAGATTTTCAGATTTTGGGCTCAGGCAGTCGTCACGGTTGATAGATTGAGACCAAATGGGGAAGTTCTCATCTAGATATCATCCGGAGTCATCCTACCAAGTTACAATGAAATCCCTCCATATTAAATATGACCTGCAGACTCTACTAAAAGTTTTTGGGTTTCGGGCTTGAGCAGCCATCACGGTTGACAGATCATGACCAAAAGGGGACGTTCTCATCTAGGCATTATACAGAGGTATCCCACTAAGTTACAATGAAATCCCTTCATAAATACGACCTGTAGACTGTGCTAATGGTTTTTGGGTTTTGGGCTTGGGCAGACATACCAGTCGACCGATTGTGACCAAAAGGGGACGTTCTCATCTAGACATGACCCCAAACCTGCATATGAAATTTCGTGATGATCAGACAAGAACTACAGGGTGTAGCCTGTGCTAAAGGAAAATGTGAACCGACTCACAGATTCACAGACTTCCACACATGTGATGGCAATTGCTTATCTTGACTTTGTCAAGTTAAGCTAAAAATCTGGAAAGAAAATTCAATTCACAAATTGTTACTGAAGTTATAGACTTTTAAATATCGGAGGATAGATACTGGATAGTGTGAGACCTTCCCCACTACGGATTTTAACAGAAATGTACAGTTTTTTCAATTTTGTTTCATACTTTGGTCTGTTCATGCTAAAAGTAATTGCCGGGTCATCCATTTGCCAAGGACAATTCAATTTTTACACCACCATTTATTAAAAAATCCAAAGCAAGAAGGAAGGAACATACTCTCTTCAAGTTTGCCGTCACAGTTGACCAATCACGACCAAAAGGGGATGTCATCATCTAGGCATTATATGGAGTCAACCTAACAAGTTACAATGAAATCCTTACATAAATATGACCTATAGACTATGCTAAAGGTTTTTGGGCTCGGGCAGCCATCATGGCTGAATGATCGCGACCAAAAGGGGACGTTCTCATCTAGACATTATTTGGAGTCATCCTACCAAGTTACAATAAAATCCCTTCATAAATATGACCTGTGGACTGTGCTAAAGGTTTTCGGGCTTCGGGCCCCTATAGCCATCACATTTGCTCAATCACAGCCAAAAGGGGACGTTCTCATCTAGACATTATATGAAGTCAACCTACCAAGTTACAATGAAATCCCTCCATAAATATGACCTGTAGACTGTGCTAAAGATTTTCAGATTTTGGGCTCAGGCAGTCGTCACGGTTGATAGATTGAGACCAAATGGGGAAGTTCTCATCTAGATATCATCCGGAGTCATCCTACCAAGTTACAATGAAATCCCTCCATATTAAATATGACCTGCAGACTTTACTAAAAGTTTTTGGGTTTCGGGCTTGAGCAGCCATCACGGTTGACAGATCATGACCAAAAGGGGACGTTCTCATCTAGGCATTATACAGAGGTATCCCACTAAGTTACAATGAAATCCCTTCATAAATACGACCTGTAGACTGTGCTAATGGTTTTGGGGTTTTGGGCTTGGGCAGACATACCAGTCGACCGATTGTGACCAAAAGGGGACGTTCTCATCTAGACATGACCCCAAACCTGCATATGAAATTTCGTGATGATCAGACAAGAACTACAGGGTGTAGCCTGTGCTAAAGGAAAATGTGAACCGACTCACAGATTCACAGACTTCCACACGTGTGATGGCAATTGCTTATCTTGACTTTGTCAAGTTAAGCTAAAAATCTGGAAAGAAAATTCAATTCACAAATTGTTACTGAAGTTATAGACTTTTAAATATCGGAGGATAGATATTGGATAGTGTGAGACCTTCCCCACTACGGATTTTAACAGAAATGTACAGTTTTTTCAATTTTGTTTCATACTTTGGTCTGTTCATGCTAAAAGTAATTGCCGGGTCATCCATTTGCCAAGGACAATTCAATTTTTACACCACCATTTATTAAAAAATCCAAAGCAAGAAGGAAGGAACATACTCTCTTCAAGTTTGTGGGTGTGGGAATTCAATATAACAAGATTTTCCAGACATTTTATGCTCTCAACCTTACCAGAAGTTAAAAAATTTATAGTAATTTATATATTTTTTATACTTACCAATGACCCAGACATAGCTGGTGCTAATTCTCAAAACCTAGGGCCAAACACAAATTTTGCCCCCCAATCCTCAAAATTTGCATCTAAAACCGAAAAATTCATGTCCTAAATGGTCCTCCATACTTTTCCTCCACTGCGCATGCGCAGTGTCAAGAAGGTCTCAAAATTGGCGCCAATTATCATTCTTACAAGCAGTGCCTGGTCAGCACTATGTACTCAGCGGGGAGGTATGAGTTCCCAACTCCTGGGAGGGCCATCCCCGTCTGGGTCATTGGTAAGTATAAACTAGAGGATGGCCACCAAAGGGTGGCTGATTCCCCCGAAAAAAGCCTTGATAGCCATTCCAACCTTATTCGCGACACACCCTCTGGTTGTGGGCAATAATAATACCAAGTATCATTAATATCCTTGAAGGCTGTAAGAAGTTATGGAGCGGACACGAATTCCGTCTACGCCCAGACGGACAGAGTCACGGCTAGATTCCCCTGAATTTTTTGGGGGGGAATAAAAATATATAAATTACTATAAATTTTTTAACATTTTTATACTGTACCAATGACCCAGACATAGCTGAATAGAAAAAAGGCTGGAGGGCCTAGGACATAGAGGGAAATCCAATAAGCTCAATTATATATAATAGAGTCATCCCCTCGAGGAGAAAAGGAGTATTAGGCTTTACATGTATCTTTCTTATTTATGATAAATTAGAAAGACACAACACCCTCCATAATTGTGCATAATAACATTCATGTTCTCTATTAACATCCAGTATAACCCCTTATACTAATTATTTTTAAAGTAAGCCAATAAATAAAGTTAGTCCACAGAATTGAGACTCTTTATACTCTTTAAAAGTGTCCGAGGATTGTATATTAACACCCGTTTGACACGTGACATATACAAATGCTTCACACCGAGCTACACTTTAAAAATATGACATGAATGAATTTAAACATTAGCTTTACACTTTAAAACCATCCCGGTACCGACTCAGAATTACTGACTCCGGAGGAGGTATCCCCTTGCTTTTCACTATAAAGCAGGTGACCTAAGGGAACCCCCCCCCCCACACTTCCCCTTGCCCTGGGTCAAACAGCCCAGAGCGAAGAGGGCAGCAGGACAGAGTCACTGCCGGAACAGAAAGCCTGCATAACTATAGTTGCAACTGTTTAGTGGACGACATTCTGAGCAACAGATAACGGACCTAAACAATGCAGGTCTCCAGAAATGGACTCAATATTTCTGAGATAAAAATTTGTGAATGTGGATGGCTGAGACCAATATGCAGCCTTCATTAAATCTGTAATGGCAACACTATTTGTGTAAGCCCAAGACGTAGAAAGAGCTCTTACTTCATGAGCAGAAATCTTAAGTACAGACTGCTGAGTTGAAGATAGATTATCATAAGCAGTACGGATAGTTAATTGAATCCATCTAGCAATAGAATGGACCGTAATGTCCTTTCTATTAGGCATCAGAGACAGAAAGAAGCGTTTTCGTCCCTTTCTGATAAACTGAGATCTTCGTTTATAAATACGTAAAGCTCTAACCGGACAGAGTAAAGGCCTATGCCCGTCTGAAGACGGAAGAGCCTTAATAACAATAGGTTCCGGATATTTATTAGGAGCCTGATTCTTAGCCAAAAATCCAACATTAGTAGTAAAGGTAATAGTGTTCCCGACACTACGATAGTGAGAATCGTCCACAGATAGTGCATGAAGCTCACTGACTCTTCTAGCTGAAGAGAAAGCTAAGAGAAATGCTGTCTTATAAGATAAGAATTTGAAGTCCACTGTCTCAAGAGGCTCAAATGGCTTTTCTTTTAGTTTAAGAAGAACCCAAGCTAAATTCCATTTTGGAATTAATCTAAGGGTTCTAGGTCTATTTATCGAAAAGTTTCTAACTAATTTAGATAAAGAGACATTAGATCCAATTTGCAAACTATCATGGTGTGCATAGGTATCCGATAACATAGACCTATAACCTTTAATAGTAAAAGACTGCAGTTTGATCTCATCAAACAAGTATACTAGAAAGTTTGCAATGTCTGGAATAGAGGGATCAAAAATGTCAACAGAATGATCCCTACACCAATGACAAAAAACCTTCCACTTAGCCGCATAGTTTAGCAAAGAGGAGGTCCTCCTACAGTTAGAAATTGCGTCCACTGCTCGTCCTGTAAAATGCTTGCCGTGCAAGAAGGACCGCACTACGGAAATATGTGAAGGTTGAGAGGAAGCTTCCGCGGTATGTCCCACAGCAGACACTTGAGTAGATTTATCCACGGTCTCTGTGGAGACAGAGATGCTACCAACAGAATTTTGCATTGAGATTGTTTTATCTTTAGCAATATCTGCTGAATCAACGGCGCTGGAGGATACGCATATTCTATCATTCCGTCCCATGAGATCGATAGAGTGTCTACTGCATATGCTCGGGGATCCGGACATGGAGACACATATGTCTGCAACTGATAGTTGAGCTGTGTCGCAAATAAGTCTATCAATGGCCGCTCCCATTGGTAGCAAATCTGATTGAATACCTGTTTGTTGAGAGTCCATTCTGACGGCAACAAGCGACCCTTCTGTGAAAGGGCGTCTGCTAATACATTCAGACGACTCGGAATATGAAGGACCGAAAGTAGAAC
This sequence comes from Pictodentalium vernedei, assembly GCA_031216915.1. Classification (NCBI taxonomy): domain Eukaryota; kingdom Metazoa; phylum Mollusca; class Scaphopoda; order Dentaliida; family Dentaliidae; genus Pictodentalium; species Pictodentalium vernedei. Next base: position 250,152,439 of record CM062291.1, read on the forward strand.
CTGGTGTTCTAGAACAAACAGAAGGATTCTTTCCGTTAAATTGAATAACGGAAGGGAATGAGTGCCTCCCTGGTTCCGAATATACGCTACTACTGTTGTATTGTCGGACAGGATTTGGACATGTGCTTTCTGAATAATGTTCATCCAATGACATAGTGCAAGCCAAATTGACATCATTTCCTTGATGTTTATGTGCTTGCCTAGAAACTGTGGATCCCAAAGACCCTGGCACTTCGAATCCATTGGGATCAATGTTGCACCCCAACCTGTTTGACTGGCATCCGTCATAATAGTAAAACACGGATCCGGCAACTGCAGTGGAACTCCCTGAGTCAACCACTGAATGTTTGCCCAAGTCTGAATCTCTTGTTTCACTTGATTTGACAAGAGAATGTCTATATCGGGCGAATGAATCTTTACACTCCAATTCTGAGTCAAGAAAATTTGGAGAGGACGAGTGCGTAACCGCCCCATCGGAATGAGATCCGCAGCGGCTCCGCACAGACCTAACAGTCTCATGAACTCTCTCGCTGTGACTGTCTGAGTGAAGACAATAGTGAGCGTAACAAATGATTAATTTCGCTCTGGTTAACGGCAGACGAACGAGATTGTTGTGCGTCTCGAAGCTCATTCCCAAATGGGTGAATGACTTGGGATGGCACCAGATCCGACTTCTCCTCGTTTATTATAAAACCGAGACGTCGGAGTAATAGAAGCAGATTCTGCACATCGTTCTGAGGCGTTAACTCGTTGCCGTACCTCTGAAGAATGTCGTCCAGGTAGGCGACGTTCCCGCAGACGAATGAGCTTGGAAATATATCATTACCGAGTTCATTATTCGAGTGAAAGCCCAGGGCGCTAGGTTCAAACTGAAGCACATCGCTCGGAACTGATATACAACTCCTAGGACTGCGAAGCGTAGATACTTTCTGAATGTCGGATGTACCATGACGTGAAAGTACGCATCCTTGAGATCTATGCTTGTAGCAGAGTCGTTCACCCGAACACTCACTCCGACTGATCGAATTGTCTCCATATAGAACTTCGGAGCGACGATCAGCTTGTTTATCCAGCTCAGATCTATGACTGGACGGAACGAGCCGTCTGGTTTCGGAACCAGAAACAGATGGCTGTAGAAACCCGGTGATTCCTGGTCTTCGACAACCTCTACCGCGTTCTTCTTCAGAAGAGACTGTACTTCTGATGCAAGAGCGTCTCTTTTCTGCGGATTTGACGGAAGCTGAGTCCATTTTGGACTTCGAATTAATGGAGGCTTTCGTTTGAAGGATATTCTTAGTCCTTCCGAAATTACCCCTCGAACCCATGGGTCGTCCATAATTGACGCCCAATCGTTTATAAAACTTGACAATCTTCCACCTACCGGAACACGATAGAGGTTCAAACCATCACCTCCTGGACCTGCGAGGCTTGTGGAAGGAGAAACTACGTCCTTCATGACCCGCACCTCGCCCCATCGACCTAGGGACATCTGACCGGTTATCTCGGCCAGAATAACGTCCCCCACGTGAGTCGCTGCCTTGACGGTCTCTAGAATAAGACCTAGAGGACGCATAGGAACCTCTATAGGAACTTCTCTTGGGCGTACTTGTCCCAGAAGTGCCTGTCTTACTCTTTTCTGCTGCATCCGACATTTTAGAAGCGGATTTGAATAGCAGAGAATCCGAAGCTTTCTTAGTTATCTTATCATAGACTGCTGAAAGCTTGCCGTCGAAGAGAAGCTCTCCGGAGACCGAAGCGACTCTGAGAGAGTTTTTCACCTTACCATCCACGCGCGTGGATGTAGCTAGGGCTGTGTCACGTCTAACCAACTCCAGGTTTGCCACTGAAAGGGCAGAGTTATATGTGGAATAAGCTATTGCCCTTGAAAGAACTCTTAATGAGGATTGTATATCCTGGAATTCTTTCCCTTGAAGACATAATGATAACGCTTTAGTAAGGTGATCTGCGTATGATAAAGTGTCTAAGTTAACTCTGTTAGACATAATTGTCGTTTCCAACGTCGTGGTTGGAATTGACATAGACGACAGTATAGACAATTCTAAGTCTTCAGCCTGGTCGTCTAGACGCAGAGGAACTCTCGGTATGCCCTGTCCTGCTGTTTGGAATTTATTCCTTGAATTGATGAAAGGCAGATTTAGAGCATTTGCGGACAAGAAACCATACTTGCTCGTTTTGGTAGCAAGCTTATATATAGCGTCATTCAATAATTCAAATGTTCTTGTGACATTATTGGACTGTGTTGGAAACTCAGGGACGATGTCCCTGAACCGATCAAAAAATTCTGTGTCCAATGACGCTATCAGTCTCTTATCCGGCATCGCAGCATTCTGGTCAGACGGAACAACCTCTGGAAGATAATGCCGGATAAAATCTACGGCAGCTTTATATTGTTCCGAAAGGGAAAGCTCCAAATCCTCTGAATCCCTTTCGCCATCCTGTCGGACACTATGAAGTTCTCGGTCGTCCCTACCTGATGCTTCAGCGGAGCGTACCGACCCAGCGTCGTCGGATAATTCCTGATCCGACAGAGATTCTGTCGTCTGCTGGGATGCTGCGATAAGTTGTGAGGCCTGTGGAGTAGCGGTCTTACGTTGCTTTGCCGCTGGAAGCTCCGTGTACGTTGACTCCTGATACTTCTTTTATGCGAATGTCCGGAGTCTACAGGCCTCGATTCCCTGGCTACCGTATGGCGTGACCTGGTCGCCGTGGAATCCCTGATCAGCGAAGCTGGCTGGATATCCATGGTCACGTAGCCAAGGTGCGGTCGTGTGCGCTGCCGTGAGGATGAGGAAGCCATATCGACAGTCTCTCCGGACTGTCTATATAACAGAGAGTGCCGAGCGGCGGACGTATACTCTGAATGCGAAACATTTTGTTCCACAACATCTGGTCCCAGATGTTGTTGTACGAGAGAGGGACCTCTCTGGCTCGCAGCCCGGATGGACCTGGACGAGCTAGGAACCAGACTAATAGGCTTCCTCCGTTCTCTCCTCTGATCCGTCGTCACTGGGTGTGCACTTTGTCTTATTATAGTGCTCGCATCACCCAAATTTCCTTCCTGGACCGCAACGGACGAACCCGGCTGCCGAGCCATTCGATGAATGGTCGCTACACCGGGCGAGCTAGCGGACGCCAATGCCGTCGATCCTACTAGGGACCTCTTAGGCAATTGACGTATTTCCATGAGCACTTTTGCCGCTAGCTCTTTATTTAACTGTGACGATGGAGGCACACTTTTGGAAGACATCACGGAAACATCACCCTGTTCTTGTTCCTCTGAAAAAGAGATTGATAAACTAGAGTGACCCTGCGGAGAAAGGACCGGCATGGCCTTTTCCCCGCTAACAACATACTGTGACAAACGTTTCCAATGTTTGTCATCCCAATTGACACATACTGAACAGGAGTTAGTGCGAGTACACACTACTACAATTAATACAATGATTATGAAAGTCAGAGGAAGATTTCCTCTTATTACAATTTAAACAATATCTTTTCATTGTGAAAAGAACACAAACAGACCTAGTACTCGCACCAACCCCTGAAAACAAAGATTCATAATAACATGATCCATTAACATAGAAAAAATAACTGAAATCAAAAAAATTTTTTGAAAAAATATTTTTTCAGAAAAGCCCAAGTTTCTGAAAGTAACGTTGAGCAACAATGGATCCCAAAAAAGCCTAAGTGTGGACCAAATTTTTTTAAAATATTTCAAAAAAATTAATGCAACACTTACGTATAATAATAATGTATCTTGTTATGATTAAGCTAATACAAAGACAAGAAATCACTCTAAACAGAAACCGTTGTCAATGTAAACAAGAAGTGTATAAACACCGAAAACATGACTCCAGGCACTGATAAACATGGACCAAAATCAGTTACCAATTACAACACTATCTGACGCAAAACAGAGACTTCCAGGGAAGAAACTGCAGAACATCAGATGGTAGATGCAGAACACAACGCCTAAACACCCAGGGGTGAGGACGTAAACATGGGGAAAAGAACAGAACTCATTCTGTTACCAAGCTAAAACTCCCAAGAAATTTTAGTAATAATATTATAGAAAAAATGCCAAAAGCATGGGAGAATAGCAAGGGGGGACTAAAGGAAAGGGAAAGAGGAAACACTGAACAAGCAGTGTAACTTTATAGCAAGAATGACAACAACAGGCCCATGCCTTGAAATTAGGCAACATAACATAATTTCATAAAAAAATTTTTAAGTTACAGCCCTGATTATTTCCTGCCACTCATTTTTCCTCTCCTCCTTCTATTTCCTCTTTAGATCCACCATTTCTCTAATATTTATGTGTCTGGCATCATTTAAACTGAGATTTACAAGCACAAATATCAGTCAGATGTGAACTGATGAAGGGCCAAACAAAGAATGATAATTGGCGCCAATTTCGAGACCTCCTCGACACTGCGCATGCGCAGTGGAGGAAAAGTGTGGAGGACCATTTAGGACATGAATTTTTCGGTTTTAGATGCAAATTTTGGGGATTGGGGGGGAAAATTTGTGTTTGGACCAAGGTTTTGAGAATTAGCACCAGCTATGTCTGGGTCATTGGTACAGTATAAAAATATGCAATCTACAGTACTGTGATGACAATAGAGTACAATTAACTCCTTGCATGTAACTGGCAGATATTCCTGCCGAGGACAGGGAATCTCTTGCTATTATAACAAGTATAATTTGTGCATAATTAATCGAATTTTGACATCCAAATTAAATCCACTGTTTGACCAATAATTTCTCATGTTAAAGTGTCATGAATTTTTTTTCATCTCATCTCATCATGGCTGCTTAACAGCTGCCATGATGAGATTAAATGAAAAGTTATTTTAAAAAATACTCAGCAGGTTAAGAGTTAATTTCAATGAAGATCCATTTGAAATTCTTTTGTCCTCTTTCTCCCTACCACAATGGAGAATCTCACTCACTAAAAAAGAAATGCACCAACAAAGAATTTAAGATGCTATTTTTGTTTGCTTTCCTTCCTCATGGTCTGAATTCACAATGTTTTATTCATATATGATTGGGTCACAACTGGATCACTAACTGTTCGAGGAAGATACCACTTTTGTGATCCAGCCCAGTCGTTTTGAAAATCACTGGAGAGCAGCTAGTGCTCTCAAGAGCTCTGGGAGAAGGTTCAGGAGGACGACTGCCCCAATAGTAAAACAGTTGTTTCATTATGATGGGAAAGCCTTACCTTAGGGTTTTCTTTACTACCATCCACTGAGAGCTATCATCCAACTTTGAAAACCTCTATTGTCTCAGAACAGGTACTTCAATGTACCATCAAGAAAATGTCCTGTGGGCAAAAGTCCAATCCACTATCGTAGTGGTTTTCAGGAAAGTCCTGGCTGCCTATAGAGGTAGCACAGCCTTGGCTTGAATCCCTGTTAAGTCACTTGATGCACAAGATGTGGTGTATAGAAAATATTCTGGAGACTTTCTCAGACCCTGTACAATTTACAGAATATTTTTTTTGCACAGAGTGATGTCAGCTAAGTTAGTTACTCAGTGCTAGAAGCCTCTATCATGGCTCTACTGAATGAAAGTGTCAATGACACTGTAGCTCAACTTGACAAACTTGAACTTGGTAAGTTATAAATGAAATGGCAAAATTGAAGATCATTGGTACCAATGTTATTTTTTTTGCCAGTGGCAACATTTTTTGACAGAAACTCAAAGAAAATCGATAGCTCCCATCTAGAGGCCTCCCCAAACAAGCATGCCAGGTTTCAAAGCAATCCTATCATAAATGTGCCCTGTAGGGTGTACAAAAGGGAAATATTGTGGTCTGACTAGACTAAGTTCTAAGAACATTGGCCGTGGCAACATTTTTTGACGGAAATGGAAGAAAATCGACAGCTCCCATCTAGAGGTCACCGTAAATAAGCATACCAGGTTTCAAAGCAATCTAATCATAAATGTGCCCTGTAGGGTGAGCCAAAGGGAAATATTGTGGTCTGACTAAACTAAGTTCTTAGAATGCTGGCTGCGGCAACATTTTTTTATGGAAATTGAAGAAAATCGATAGCTCCCATCTAGAGGTCACCCCAAACAAGCATGCCAGGTTTCAAAGCAATCCGATCAAAAATGTACCCTGTAGGGTGTGCCAAAGGGAAATATTGAGTCTTCTGACTAAACTAAGTTCTAAGAACGTTGGCCGCGGCAACATTTTTTGACAGAAATTGAAGAAAATCGATAGCTCCCATCTAGAGGTCACCCCAAACAAGCATGCCAGGTTTCAAAGCAATCCGATCATAAATGTGCCCTGTAGGGTGTGCCAAAGGGAAATATTGTGGTCTGACTAAACCGAGAAATATTGAGGTCTGACTAAACTAAGTTCTACGAACATTGGCCGTGGCAACATTTTTTGCCGGAAATTGAAGAAAATCGATAGCTCCCATCTAGAGGTCACCCTAAATAAGCGTACCAGGTTTCAAAGCAATCAAATCATAAATGTGCCCTGCAGGGTGTGCCAAAGGGAAATATTGTGGTTTGACTAAACTAAGTTCTAAGAACGTTGGCCGCGGCAACATTTTTTGACGGAAATTGAAGAAAATCGATAGCTCCCATCTTGAGGTCACCCCAAACAAGCATACCAGGTTTCAAAGCAATCAAATCATAAATGTGCCCTGTAGGGTGTGCCAAAAGGAAATATTGTGGTCTGACTAAACCAAGTTCTAAAAACGTTGGCCGCGGCAACATTTTTTGACGGAAATTGAAGAAAATCGATAGCTCCCATCTAGGGGTCACCCCAAACAAGCATGCCAGGTTTCAAAGCAATCTGATCATAAATGTACCCTGTAGGGTGTACCAAAGGGAAATATTGAGTCTTCTGACTAAACTAAGTTCTAAGAACGTTGGCCGCGGCAACATTTTTTTACAGAAATTGAAGAAAATCGATAGCTCCCATCTAGAGGTCTCCCCAAACAAGCATACCAGGTTTCAAAGCAATCTGATCAGAAATGTGTCCTGGAGGGTGTGCCAAAGGGAAATATTGAGGTCTGACTAAACTAAGTTCTACGAACATTGGCCGTGACAACATTTTTTGCCGGAAATTGAAGAAAATCGATAGCTCCCATCTAGAGGTCACCCAAAATAAGCGTACCAGGTTTCAAAGCAATCAAATCATAAATGTGCCCTGTAGGGTGTGCCAAAGGGAAATATTGTGGTTTGACTAAACTAAGTTCTAAGAACGTTGGCCGCGGCAACATTTTTTGACGAAAGTTAAAAAATTTATAGTAATTTATATATTTTTTATACTTACCAATGACCCAGACTTAGCTGGTGCTAACTCTAACAAAACCAGGGCCAAACACAAATTTTGCCCCCCAATCCCCAAAATTTGCATCCAAAACAAAAAGAAATCATGTCCTAAAGGACCTCCATACTACGCCTCTACTGCGCATCGCGCAGTGACGCAGTCGTCCCGAAATTGGCGCCAATTATCATTCTTACTGGCAGTGCCTGGTCAGCACTATGTACTCAGCGGGGAGGCAAGAGTTCCCAACTCCAGGGAGGGCCATCCCCGTCTGGGTCATTGGTAAGTATAAAAAATATATAAATTACTATAAATTTTTTAACATTTTTATACTGTACCAATGACCCAGACTTAGCTGAATAGTAAACAGGCTGGAGGGCCTAGGACATAGAGGAAAATCCAATAAGCTCAACTATATAGTAAAGAGGTAACCCCTTAAGGAGAAAAGGAGTATTAGGCTTTACATGTATCTTTCTTATTTAATATTAAATTAGAAAGATACACTACCCTTAATAATTGAGCACAATAACATTCATGTTCTCTATTAACATCCAGTATAACCCTTATACTAATTATTTTTAAAGCAAGCCAATAAATAAAGTAGTCCAGAGAATTGAGACTCTTTATAATCATTTAAAAGTGTCCGAGTATTGTATATTAAAGCCCGTTTGACACTTGACATATACAAATGCTTCACACCGAGCTACACTTTAAAAATAAGACATGAATGAATTTAAACATTAATATTACACTTTAAAACCATCCCGGAAGCGACTCAGAAATACTGACTTGGAGGAGGCATTCCCTTGCTTTTCACTATAAAGCAGGTGACCTAAGGGAACACCCCGCCCCCCCCCCCCCCCCCCCCCCCCCCCCCTTCCCCTTGCCCTGGGTCAAATAGCCCAGAGCGAAGAGGGCAGCCGGACGGAGTCACTGCCGGAACAGAAAGCCTGCATAACTATAGTTGCAACTGTTTAGTGGACGACATTCTGAGCAACAGATAACGGACCTAAACAATGCAGGTCTCCAGAAATGGACTCAATATTTCTGAGATGAAAATTCGTAAATGTGGATGGCTGAGACCAATAAGCAGCCTTCATTAAATCTGTAATAGCAACACTATTAGCATAAGCCCAGGAAGTAGAAAGAGCTCTTACTTCATGAGCAGAAATCTTAAGCACAGACTGCTGAGAAGAAGATAAATCTTCATAAGCAGTACGGATAGTTAACTGAATCCATCTAGCAATAGAATGGACTGAAATGTCCTTTCTATTAGGCATCAAAGACAGAAAGAAACGTTTCCGTCCCTTTCTGATAAACTGAGATCTCTGTTTATAGATACGTAGTGCTCTAACAGGACAGAGTAAAGGCCTACGCCCGTCTGAAGACGGAAGAGCCTTAATAACAATAGGTTCCCGATATTTATTAGGAGCCTGATTCTTAGCTAAAAAACCCACATTAGTAGTGAAGGTGATAGTGTTCCCAACACTACGATAATGAGAATCATCCACCGATAGTGCATGAAGCTCACTGACTCTTCTGGCAGAAGAGAAAGCTAAGAGAAAAGCTGTCTTATAAGATAAGAATTTGAAATCTACTGTCCCAAGAGGTTCAAATGGCTTTTCCTTCAATTTAAGGAGAACCCAAGCTAAATTCCACTTAGGAATTAATCTAAGAGTTCTGGGTCTATTTATCGAAAAGTTCTAACCAACTTCGATAAAGAGACATTAGATCCAATTTGTAAACTATCATGATGTGCATAGGTATCAGATAACATAGATCTATAACCCTTTATAGTAACAGGCTGCAGTTTGATTTCGTCAAACAAGTATACTAGAAAGTTTGCAATGTCTGGTATAGAGGGATCAAATATATCTACAGAATGATCCCTACACCGACGAAAAACCTTCCACTTAGCCGCATAGTTTAGCGAAGAGGAGGTCCTCCTACAGTTAGAAATCGCGTCCACTGCTCGTCCTGTAAAGTGCTTGCCATGCAAGAAGGACCGCACAACGGAAAAACGTGAAGGTTGAGACCTTGCGGGTTGTGATGGAGTTGGCGCGATTTCCCCTGCGAAAGAAGATCCTCTCGTGGAGGAAGCTTCCGCGGTAGGTCCCACAACAGACACCTGAGTAGATTTATCCACGGTCTCTGTGGCGACAGAGATGCTACCAACAGAATCTTGCATTGAGATTGTTTTATCTTTAGCAATACTTGTTGAATTAACGGCGCTGGAGGATACGCATATCCTATCATTCCGTCCCAAGGGATCGACAGAGCGTCTACTGCAAATGCTCTTGGATCCGGCACGGAGACACATACGTCTGCAACTGATTGTTGAGATGTGTCGCAAATAAGTCTATCATTGGCCGTTCCCACTGGTAGCAAATCTGATTGAATACTTGTTTGTTGAGAGTCCACTCCGACGGCAACAAGCGACCCTTTCGTGAAAGGGAGTCTGCTAGCACATTCAGATGACCCGGTATGTGACGGACCGAAAGAAGAACGTGATGTTCTAACGCAAACAGAAGGATTCTTTCCGTTAGATTGAACAACGGAACTGAATGAGTGCCTCCCTGATTCCGTATATACGCCACTACTGTCGTATTGTCGGATAGGATTTGGACATGAGCATCGTGAATAATGTCCATCCAGTGACGTAACGCAAGCCAAATTGACATCATTTCCTTGATGTTTATGTGCTTGCACAGGAATTGCAGATCCCAAAGACCCTGGCATCTCGAATCCGTTGGGATTAATGATGCACCCCAACCTGTTTGACTGGCATCCGTCATAACGGTAAAACTCGGATCCGGCAACTGCAGCGGAACTCCTTGAGTTAACCACTGAATGTTTGCCCAAGTCTGAATCTCTTGTTTCACTTGATCTGACAAGAGAACGTCTACATCTTGCGAATGAATTTTCACACTCCAATTCTGAGTCAGGAAAATTTGAAGAGGACGTGTGCGTAGCCGCCCCATCGGAATGAGATCCGCGGCGGCTCCGCACAGACCTATCAGTCTCATAAATTCTCTCGCCGTGACTTTGTCTGCGTGCAGACAATAGCGAGCGTAACAACTGACTAATTTCGCTCTGGTTAACGGCAGACGAACGAGATTGTTGTGCGTCTCGAAGCTCATTCCCAGATGAGTGAATGACTTGGACGGCACCAGATCCGACTTCTCCTCGTTTACTATAAAACCGAGACGTCGGAGCAATAGAAGAAGATTCTGAACATCGTTCTGAAGCGTTAACTCGTTGCCGTACCTCTGAAGAATGTCGTCCAGGTAGGCCGACATTACCGCAGACGAATGAGCTCGGAAGTAGATCATTACCGAGTTCATTACCCGAGTGAAAACCCAGGGTGCTAGATTCAATCCGAAGCACATCGCCCGGAATTGATACACCACTCCCAGGACTGCAAAGCGTAGATACTTTCGGAATGTCGGATGTACCATGACGTGAAAGTACGCATCTTTGAGATCTATGCTCGTTGCATAATCGTTCACCCCGAATACTCGCTCTGACCGATCGAATCGTCTCCATATAAAACTTCGGAGCGACGATCAGCTTGTTTATCCAGCTCAAATCTATGACTGGACGGAACGAGCCGTCTGGTTTCGGAACCAGAAACAGATGGCTGTAGAATCCCAGAGATTCCTGGTTTTCTACGACCTCTACCGCGTTCTTCATTAAAAGAGACTGCACCTCTGATAACAGAGCGTCTCTTTTCTGTGGATTTGACGGAAGATGAGTCCACTTTGGACTTCGAGTTAATGGAGGCTTTCGTTTGAAGGATATCTTTAGACCTTCCGAAATCACTCCTCTCACCCAAGGGTCGTCCGTAATCGACGCCCACTCTTGTGAAAAACTGGACAACCTTCCGCCAACCGGAACGCGATAGAGGTTTAAGCCATCACCTCCTAGACCTGCGGTAGGAGAAACCACGTCTTCCACGACCCGCACCTCGCCTCGTCGACCTCAGGGCGTCCGACCGATTGTCCCGGCCTGAAAGACGTCCCGAACGAGAGTCGCTATCCTGACGGCCTCTCGAATAAGACCAAGAGGACGCACCGGAACCTCTATAGGAACCTCTCTTGGGCGCATTAGACCCAGAAGTGCCTGTCTTATTCGTGTCTGCTGTATCCGACTTTTTAGGAGCCGATCTGAACAACAGAGAATCATTAGCTTTCTTTTTAATTTTATCATAAATAGCGGAAAGCTTGCCGTCAAAGAGAAGTTCTCCTGAGACCGAAGCGACTCTAAGAGAGTTCTTCACCTTAGAATCCACTAGTGTGGATGTAGCTAGGCCTGCGTCACGTCTAACCAACTCCAGATTTGCCACTGAAAGGGCGGAGTTACACGTGGAATAAGCTACTGCCCTTGAAAGAAGTCTTAAAGAGGATTGTATATCCTGAAACTCTTCCCCTTGAAGGCGCAGTGATAACGCCTTAGTAAGGTGATCTGCGTAAGATAAGGCATCTAAATTGGCTCTGTTAGACGCAATAGCTGTTTCCAACACCGCGGTTGGAATAGAAGCTGACGACGGTAATGATAGCTCTAAGTCTTCCGCCTCGTCGTCCATACGCAGAGGAACTCTCGGTATACCCTGTCCTGCCGTATCGAATTTATTCCTTGCATTAATGAAAGGCAGGTTGAGAGTATTAGCGGACAAGAAACCTGCTTTCCCCGTCCTGGAAGCAAGTTTAAATATAGCGTCGTTCAATAATTCAAATGTTCTAGCAACATTATTGGACTGCGACGGAAACTCGGGAGCGATGTCCCTGAACCGCTCAAAAAATTCAGAGTCCAATGATGCTATAATTCTCTTGTCCGGAAGCGCAGCAGTCTGGCCCGACGGAACAACTTGAGGGAGAAAGTGCCGGATGAAGTCCACGGCAGCTTTATGTTGTTCCAAAAGGGATAGCTCCAAGTCATCCGTATCCCTTTCACCATCCGGTCGGACCTCACGATGTTCCCGGTCGTCCGCCCCCGATGCTTCGGCGGAGCGTACCGACCCAGCGCCGTCGGATAATTCTCGATCCGACACCGTTTCTGTTGGCTGCTGGGATGCTGCGATAAGCTGTGCTATCTGCACAAGAATGTCCGGCGTCGAGACCTGCGGAGGCGCAGTCTTTCGCTGCTTCGCCGAGGGCAGCTCCGCATCAGATGGCTCCCGCATACTTTTCCTGTGCGAATGTCCGGAGTCCATCGGTCTCGAATCCCTGGCTGCCGGATGGTGTGACCTGGTCGCCGAAGAATCCTTCATCGGCGAAGCTGGTAATATATCGGCGGTCACGCAGCCAAGGTGCGGTCGTGTGCGCTGACGAGAAGAGGAAGCCTTAACAGTCTCTGCGGACTGCTTATACAACGGAGCGTCCCGAGCGACGGACGTATGCTCCGCTAAAGACACATTTTGTACCACAACATCTGGTCCCAGATGTTGTTGTACGAGAGAGGGGCCTCTCTCGCTCGCGGCCCGGCTGGACCTGGACGAGCTAGGAACCGGACTAAAAGGCTTCCTCCGTTCTCGCTTACTATCTGCCGTCACTGGGTGTGCATCTATTATGTTTATAGTGCTCGCATCACCCAAAATTTCCTCTTGGACCGCATCGGACGAACCCGGCTGCCGAACCATTCGGTGAATGGACGCTACACCGGGCGAGCTAGCGGACGACATTTGTCTAATCTCCATGAGCACTTTTGCCGCTAGCTCTGAATTCATTTGTGACGACGGACGCACACTTGAAGAAGATAACATGGAAACATCACCCTGTTCTGGTTCCTCTGAAATAGAAACTGAGAGAGTAGAGTGACCTTGTGGAGAAAGAGCCGGCATCGCTCTTTCTCCAGAAACAACATATCGTGACACACGTTTCCAATGTTTCTCATCCCAATGTTCACATATAGGACAGGGATTAATGCGAGAACACTGACTACAATTAATACAATGATCATGAAAGTAAGAGGAAGATTTCTTCCTATTACAATTTGAACAACGTCCCTTCATTGTGAAAGAACAACAATAAGTCCTAGTTACTCGCAAAAACCCCTGACACAAAGATACATAATAACATGATCCATTAATAAATGAAAAAACAATTGCAAAACAAAATAATTTTGAAAAAATATTTTTTCAGAGAAGCCCAAGTTGCTGAAAAGTAACGTTGAGCCCCGATGGATCCGATGGCAAAGTGTGGTCAAAAATTTTAAATTTATATAAAATAATTAATGAGACACTTTCGGATAATATAAATGTATCTTATAATGAGATAAACTACCACAAAGGCAAACAGCCCCCCTCAAAAAAGGCTGTTGCCAATGAAAACAAACAGTGTAAACACACTAGAAAACATGACTCCAGGCACTGAAAAAACTGGCCCGGAATCAGTCATCAATTACACTCTATCTGACTCCCAGGGGAGAATCTGTAGAACATCAGATGGAAGATGCAGAACACAAACGTTATACACCCATGGGTGAAAACGTAACTATGGGGAAAATAACAGAAAACATTCTGTAACCAAGCAACTCTCCCAGGAAATTTTAGAAATGAAATTTCTCAAAAATATGCCAAAAGCATGGGAGAATTGCCAGGGGGGACTTTAGAAGGCTAGGGGAGAGGAAACACTGAATAAGCAGTGCAACAATTAGCAAGAATGACAACAAGAGGCCCATGCCTCGAAAATAGGCAACTTAACATAATTTCATCAAAAAATTTTAAGTACAGCCCTGATTATTTTTTGCCACTTCTTTTTCCTCTCCTCCTTCTATCCTCCTTAGAATCACATTTTCTCCAAAAATTACGTGTCTGGCATCCTTTAAACTGAGATTTACAAGCACAAAGATCAGTGAGATGTTGACTGATGAAGGGCCAAACAGAGAAATGATAATTGGCGCCAATTTCGGGACGACTGCGTCACTGCGCATGCGCAGTAGAGGCGTAGTATGGAGGTCCTTTAGGACATGATTTCTTTTTGTTTTGGATGCAAATTTTGGGGATTGGGGGGCAAAATTTGTGTTTGGCCCTGGTTTTGTTAGAGTTAGCACCAGCTAAGTCTGGGTCATTGGTACAGTATAAAAATATTGAAGAAAATCGATAGCTCCCATCTAGAGGTCACCCCAAACAAGCATACCAAGTTTCAAAGTAATCTGATCATAAATGCGACCTGTGAGGTGTGCCAAAGGAAATTGTGGACGTACGTACTAACGTACTAACATACTAACGTACTAACATACTAACGTACTAACGTACGTACGTTACGTACGTACGTACGTACGTACGTCGACGGACGAGAAGTGATGGCAATAGCTCAGCTTGACTTTGTCAAGTTGAGCTAAAAATGCTGAAAACTTCAGTCGCTTTCAGCATTCAAAGATTAGCTTGGTTGCTCATCAGTGGAAAAAGTGGTTACAAATTATTTTTTATAATATATTGGGTAGTGCCAACACATAGGCTCCAATAAATTGTAACAAAACAATTCTTTATGAACATAATCTGGCTCATCCATGGTTCTAGCTGCTGGGAGCATGGTATTTTGAAAAAAATATCTTCTTTGAAAAATAATTTAGAACTCAACCATTTAGTAATGATTCAGCTTTTTACTTAACATGACTAGCAAACAACACATGCAAACAGAATTTATTACACAACAAGCACTGTTCCACTTCCTGGGATCTCCACTGGGGAAGTCAAAGTTTGAAACGCATCATGAAACCACCTGTCAGGATGAAATGAAATAAAAATGAACTTGTTTCTGAATTTCTTCTTTCCTGTACACCTAAATAGGTACTGTAAAATATGGTGATCATTCAAGAAACAATTTTTCTCAATATACATACCACAACTGGGACTAAGTAGAAATTCAGCTGTGGTCTCCACTGATTTAAAAATGTTATTCGACCATCAAAGAAGTAGTATGCTAGGAAAGCTGAAAAGATATAAAAAAAAAACATTATTACCGGTACCAACTTTATGGCCCAGCAAAGCATTGGAATTGGATTTGATTTCAAATCGTCACAATGTTTTGATTTGAGTCACACTGATTCTGAAATTTTCGAGAATATTAGAGAAGTTCTCAAAATCCTATCAAGTGTCCCTTTTTGAAAGTTTCTTCTATCATCAGCTCTCCTGTACATATACAAGAGAGCTGATGAAATGAAGGCATATAAATCCATACATATACAGGAGAGCTGATGAAATGAAGGCATATAAATCCATACATATACAGGAGAGCTGATGAAATGAAGGCATATAAATCCATACATACACAGGAGAGCTGATGAAATGAAGGCATATAAATCCATACATATACAGGAGAGTTGATGAAAGAGGAAAATTTCAAGGAGGTGCTGCTTCTGGCACTAGTTTGATTCCCTTCTGGAATATTCCACTTTTTTATTTATTTGCCCAAACAGGCGAGTCACTGCTACATACAATACTTGCATAGAGACTGTTAACAGGTTGTAAGAACAGGGTTCCTACAGGCAAGGACTGATAAAATTCAAGGCAATTCAAAGCCATTTCTCGATGTACTTCAGCATTTTTCAAGGCACTAGAATCACCAAATTAAAGGATTTCCCAGGCCTACCTTCATTCATCCTAAATTGGACCCTCCAGTTATATGCCCCTCCCCCACTTCCCTACAAGGAAAGTAGGAGGTGGGGTAATGACAGCAGGGTCCTAGTCTGAACTATTCCTTCAAGAACTCAGGCATATAAAACTATTTTGTAATAAATACGTGCTTCGTTGGCATTTTAGTTCATGAATATTCAAGAATTTTCAAGCCTCCTGACACATTTTCTATGATTTCAAAGCTTGGTTGAGTGCTAGAAGCCACTATCAGGGATTTCAAAATGAAAGTGTCAATGACACTATAGCTTAACTTGACTATGTGTTGTGTTTGATGAAAAGAATAATTTTCAATGTGTATGAAAGGATTATGAAATTCAACAAGAATTGTGATAATTGAGAATATGTTAATTTCTGTTCCCTGTATGCTATCTTTTCAATAAAAATAATTAGAGGTGTAGACTGTACTAACGAATTGAGGGGTGGGTTAATGTGGCCCTCACTGTTAATGTATGTCAACCAAAGTTACCAAGTTACAGTGAAATTATTTCATCCTATCAAGTTACAATGGAATCCCTTCATAAATATGGCCTTTAGACTGTGCAAAAGGTTTTCAGGCTTCAGGCCTTTGTGGCCATCACAGTTGATTGAACGCAACCAAAAGCAGACGTCCTCATCTAGACATTATACCGAGTCATCCTACCAAGTTACAATTAAATCTCTTCATAAATACGACATGTAGGCTGTGCTAAAGGTTTTTTTGATTTCAGGCTTGGGCAGCCATCACAGTTGACAGATCATGACCAAATGGGTACATTCTCAACTAGACATTATACAGAGTCATCCTACCAAGTTACAAAGAAATCCCTTAATAAATATGACCTGTAGACTGTGCTAAAGGTTTTGGGCTTGAGGAGCCATCATGGTTGATCAATCGCGACCAAAAGGGGACTTCTCATCTGGACATGACCTCAAACATGCATATGAAATTTCATGATGATCAGACAAGAATTATGGGGTGTAGCCAGAGCCAAAGGAAAATGTGAACAGACTCACATACGAATTGACTTCAGCACTTTGGCAATTTCAAATGAAAGTGTCAATGACACTGTAGCTTAACTTGTGTGTTGTGTTTGAAGAAAAGGATAATGTTCAATGTTTATGAAAGGATTATGAAATAAGACAAGAATTGTGATAATTGGGAATATGTTCATTTCTGTTCCCTGTGTGCTATGTTTATGATAAAAATAATATGAGGTGTACACTGTACTAAAGAGCTGAGGGGTGGGTTAATATGACCTCACAGTTAATATATGTGGCCCTCACAGTTAACATATATCAACAAAATTACAATGAAATTATTCCAAAATGAGTCATCCTATCAAGTTACAATAAAATCCCTTCATAAATATGGCCTGTAGACTGTGCTAAAGGTTTTCGGGCTTCGGGCCCCTGTAGCCATCAGTTTCCCAATTGCGTCCAAAGGGGACGTTCTCATCTAGACATTATATGAAGTCAACCTACCAAGTTACAATGAAATCCCTCCATAAATACGACCTGTAGACTGTGCTAAAGGTTTTCGGGCTTCAAGCACCTGTAGACATCACATTTGACCAACCACGACCAAAAGGGGATGTCATCATCTAGGCATTATATGGAGTCAACCTAACAAGTTACAATGAAATCCTTCCATAAATACGACCTACAGACATGCTAAAGGTTTTTGGGATCGGGCAGCCATCAAGGCTGAATGATCGTGACCAAAAGGGGACGTTCTCATCTGGACACTATTTGGAGTCATTCTACCAAGCTACAATAAAATCCCTTCATAATTATGACCTGTAGACTGTTCTAAAGGTTTTCGAGCTTTGGGCCCCTGAAGCCGTCACAGTTGCCCACTCGTGTCCAAAAGGGGACGTTCTCATCTAGACATTATATGAAGTCAACCTACCAAGTTACAATGAAATCCCTTCATAAATATGACCTTAGACTGTGCTAAAGGTTTTCGGGCTTCGGGCTCGGGCAGCCATCATGGTTGAATGATCGCAACCAAAGAGGACAATCTCATCTGGGCATCATCTGGAGTGATCCTGCGAAGTTACAATGAAATCCCTTCATAAATATGACCTGTAGACTGTGTTCAAGGTTTTCGGGCTTCGGGCACCTGTAGCCATCACAGTTGACCAATCACGACCAAAAGGGGATGTCATCATCTTGGCATTATATGGAGTCAACCTAACAATGTTACAATGAAATCCTTCTATAAATATAACCTTTTGCCTATGCTAAAGGTTTTTGGGCTCGGGCACCCATCAAGGCTGAATGATCACGGCCAAAATGGGACGTTCTCATCTTGACCTTATTTGGAGTCAACCTACCAAGTTACAATGAAATCCCTTCATAAATATGACCTGTAGACAGTGCTAAAGGTTTTTGGGCTTCAGGCACCTTTAGCCGTCAAAGTTGCCCAAACATGTCCAAAAGGGGACGTTCTCCTCTAGGCATTATATGAAGTCAACCTACCAAGTTACAATGAAATCCTTCACAAATATGACTTGTAGACTGTGCTTAAGGTTTTCGGGCTTCGGGTTTGGGCAGCCATCATGGTTGAATAATCGCAACCAAAGGGGACAATCTCATCTGGGCATCATCTGGAATGATCCTATGAAGTTACAATGAAATCCCTTCATAAATATGGCCTGTAGACTGTGCTCAAGGTTTTTGGGCTTCGGGCACTTGTAGCCAACACAGCTGACCAATTACGACCAAACGGGGATGTCATCATCTTGGCATTATATGGAGTCACCCTAATAGGTTACAATGAAATCCTTCCATAAATATGACCTTTTACCTATGCTAAAGGTTTCTGGGCTCGGGCACCCATCAAGGCTGAATGATCGCGATCAAAAGGGGACGTTCTCATCTAGACATTATTTGGAGTGATCCTACGAAGTTACAATGAAATCCCCTCATAAATATGACCTGTAGACTGTGCTAAAGGTTTTCGGGCTTCGGGCACCTTTAGCCATCACAGTTGCCCAATCATGTCCAAAAGGGGACGTTCTCATCTAGACATTATATGAAGTTAACCTACCAGGTTACAATGAAATCCCTTCATAAATATGACCTGTAGACTGTGTTAAAGGTTTTTGGGCTTCGGGCTCGGGCAGCCATCATGGGTGAATGATCACACGTTCTCATCTAGACATTATATGAAGTTAACCTACCAAGTTACAATGAAATCCCTTCATAAATATGACCTGTAGACTGTGCTAAAGGTTTTCGGGCTTCGGGCTCGGGCAGCCATCATGGGTGAATGATCGCAACCATAGGGGACAATCTCATCTGAGCATCATCTGGAGTGATCCTAAGAAGTTACAATGAAATCCCTTCATAAATATGACCTGTAGACTGTGCTCAAGGTTTTCGGGCTTCGGGCACTTGTAGCCATCACAACTGACCAATCACGACCGAAAGGGGATGTCATCATCTAGGCATTATATGGAGTCAACCTAACAGGTTACAATGAAATCCTTCCATAAATATGACCTTTTGCCTATGCTAAAGGTTTTTGGGCTCGGGCACCCATCAAGGCTGCATGATCACGATCAAAATGGGACGTTCTCATCTAGACATTATTTGGAGTCATCCTGCCAAGTTACAATGAAATCGTTTCATAAATATGACCTCTATACTGTGCTAAAGGTTTTCGGGCTTCGGGCTCCTGTAGCCGTCACAGTTGCCCAATCACGTCCAAAGGGGGACTTTCTCATCTAGACATTGTATGAAATCAACCCACCAAGTTACAATGAAATTCCTCAATAAATATGACCTGTAGACTGTGCTAAAGGTTTTCGGGTTTTGGGCTCGGGCAGTCGTCACGGTTGGCAGATCATGCCCAGATGGGGAAATTCGTATCTAGACATCATAAGGAGTCATCCTACCAAGTTACAATGAAATCCCTCCACATTAAACATGACCTGCAGACTGTGCTAAAAGTTTTTGGGTTTCGGGCTTGGGCAGCCATCACGGTTGATAGATCATGCCCAAAAGGGGACGTTCTCATCTAGGCACTATACAGAGGCATCCTACCAAGTTACAATGAAATCCCTTCATAAATACGACCTGTAGACTGTGCTAATGGTTTTTGGGTTTTGGGCTCGGGCAGCCATACCGGTTGCCCGATCGCGACCAAAAGGGGACGTTCTCATCTAGACATGACCCCAAACCTGCATATGAAATTTCGTGATGATCAGACAAGAACTGCGGGGTGTAGCCCGTGCTAAAGGAAAATGTGAACAGACGTCACAGACTCACAGACTAACAGACTCACAGACTTCCGCACGCGTGATGTTAATAGCTTATCTTGACTATGTCAAGTTAAGCTAAAAATGAGGGTACCGGGGTAAAAGCTAACAATTTCCTATTATTCATATTTATACATATTCATTCAAAAGCAAATACTATTTTGTTTATATAAATTTGTTTTATGACATATTATTGGAGAGTGCCTATGTGCTCACTCCAGTAATTTGTAATATAAGAAATTCTGAATAACAAATTCAGACTACCAAAAATAATCTAGACCTCAACCAGTTAACAAATTCAATCTTGTTTGACAAGAGCTAATAAAGCAGAAATATATTTTGTCTGCCCCACCTCATTTAACCTAGTTACACACTTGTGTGTAATGTTATCTCCTTACTTTTAACTAAATGAATGCACATACAAGTATAAATACAAGACCTACTACTACACAGTGGCAAGCATAAAAAACATACCCATTGCACCAACTATCACCAGTTTACCAAGAAACAGTAGAAAATCAGCAACTTTATCCAATACCATAACCCTGTAAAACATAAATGCAGAATTTTTATCAGACAGCATTTAATTTGTATGTTAACAGTTAACTATTGATACATTGAATCCATTTAGCTAACACCAGTACATGGATTCGCTGAGCCGAGATCATCATTTTGAGACATCAGAAGTGCAAGGCAGTATAGTGACACGAAGTGGAGAAATGAGAAATCATTTTTTATTACAAATGTATTTTAACACACCCTGCCCATTTTATGCAATACATTGTCACCCATCACACAACAGAACATGTTCACTATAATTAAGCCTCTGCACACTGATGTCAAAATTTCAACATGAAAATTTTCCAATTATGCAACTTGGAAATTAACCAATTTAATCTTGTTTGAGAGAGCTTATTGAACTCTGTCAAACAATATTAAATTGGTTAAATTCCTAGCTGTATCATGGGAAAATGCTGCTTCTTGAAATTTTCATATTTTGACATCAGGGTGTTCAACTGCAAATTTGAATCTATATACAACAGAAAATGCCTAGGCAAAACACATTAGGGTGTACCTTTTTATGTGATCAGAAATGACTAATTTTGACATTTAGGAGGGGCTTCACAACTATGAATTTGTTGATTTATTATAAATTAACCAAATATTCAATCAACACTTGGAAATGGGGAATGCTACTAATAGTACATTGTGACAGAAATTACAAATGTAGGAGTATAAGGAATGTACATCAGACTCAAGGTGCTTTCACACTAGCTCGATGTGTCCGATGTGTCAAGCTGACAATTAGCAATGTTTTACAGGATCTTTCAAAATATTTCAATGGGATCAATGCAGTGATCGCTCAAAACTTATACACAACATTTTGCACACCTTATATGCATGCAATTGTGACATAATGGTTGACCAAATTGGGGTGAATTCAGTGGTTTTTCTTTTATTGAATCAGGTTTTTTAAAGTCATTGAAGCTGCATTTTTGAAAATTAATCATTTAGATTTACATGTAGAACATCCTTCGATAAGAAGTTAAATATGACAAGCAATAATCAAAAAAATTCCATGGTAAGAATCACTCTGGAAAATATACAAATTATCCATTTTCTTGCTCCACCATTTTCAGGTCACACTGTACACAGTTTGGCCAATTCATGGGTAAGGTTAATTCAAGGGAACAAATTCTGAAAACCAAAAAAAATGATTTAGCACTCTACCAGTTAAGTGAACAGAAATGTTCTTTATATCTATCCACTCAGCGATAATAAATACTGGAAGATAAAAAAAAAAGTTTTAGTCATTCAAGAGAGTTTTATCAGAAGTGTTACTACTGACCACCTCATCCATACCCCAACTGTACTAACCCTAGGGATAATGATTTCTCCCAAGATTTGTGATGTCACATCCATACCCCAACTATACTAACCCTGGGTATAATAATTTCTCCCAAGTTTTGTCATTTTCCTCCATAAGATACCAACAGAAGTCAATGAAAAATTAAAATTAAATTTATTAACACAATGTTTAGGAGACCAGGTATTTCTTTCTACATAAATTGCAGAATTCCTCATCCTTCAGCTTTACCACGTTAGGTAACAGAGTCAATTTGGTGTGTGGTACTGAAGTCTTTTCATTTGGTATGATTTTGCTTGATAATTAAACCTTTTACCTTAAGAAACTGAAAAAAAAATGTCAGAACTATTCACAAAACATGCCATTCAAAAATTATTATTTGGTAATTTTTGCCTCAAAGATATAGCTAATGACCCCTCATAGGGGAGTGTGGTGACTCAGCAGTTATGGCATTGGACTTCAAACTTTGAAAGGTCCACCATTTGAACATCACCAAGGGTAACTGCATTGTGTCATTGGGCAAGTTACTTAATCCTGATTGTCCACATAATTAGTATTTATTTATTGGTGTTTAACGTCACATACTTATGCACAATGGCTAATCATGACCATGACAGTTTTACGGGTGGAGGAAGCTGGAGAACCACTGAGCATCGATGAGCAACTGTCAGCTCCTCAACATTCTAACTCTGTTCAAGCTCCGTTCAAGCAGGGTTACAGTGGTGAAGACATGTGCACCAATGATGTGCTGTACGCCTTGGTACATGACGTCATCGTGCCCCCATGTAGGGATAAAGTGTCTTGCCCAAGACACAACGCGAGTCGCCCTGGACGGGGATTGAACTCGGGACCTTAAGCAGAGAAGTCCAACAGTCTACCACTGAGCCACCATGTCCCCGATTGCCCACACAGAGGCACAGTGGTGCTGTGTAGTAAGGCATACTTGTGCACTTGTATTCAAACAATAATAACCCGGCTTGTGTGTAATAAGTATGCTAGTGAGCCTGAAAGTTGCTTGCCAATGCTCAGTGGTACTCTCCAGGTACTCTGGCTTCCTCCACCCCTAAAACTGTCCGACACGAGATGATCCTGGCTGTCAAGTGTTGTTAAACCCAAATGAATAAATAAATAAATTTCAACCAAAGCTAACCTTGCTTGTGTGGAGTTAGTACATTGGGGAGTCTGACAGTTGCTTGCTACTGCTTGGTGGATTTCTCCAGGAACTCAAGACTTCCTCCTCCTCACCAACACGAGGTGATCATGGCTGTCAAAAGTGTCATTGAGCCCCAATAAAATAAAAAACAAAAAAAGACCCTCATTGGAATAATTCTGTGTGCTGTGAAAAAAAGATTTTTTGTTTTCTCATCTTAAAAACCATAACCTGGCACCTGGGGCAACGGGATCTTATTTTTAACCTATACCGTTCACCTCTTTTAAATTTTCTGACATAGTGAGCTTGAATAAATAAACACTGAAAATGAAATGGTTATTGCTAAGTGTGATCACACAAAATATGGACTAGCCAACATACTTCAAGTTCTTCACTGATCTCAGTAGCTTAACTGATAGAGTGCTAAATTATTCTTCAAAGGTGATATGCAATAAGCAAATTTTTTTTTTCAAAGATACCATGCCACCAACAAGTATTTATTCATAAATATGAAAAAATTTGAAGTAATTTATATATTTTCTTATACTTACCAATGGCCCAGACTTAGCTGGTGCTACCTCAAAATTATCTAGGGCCAAACACAAATTTTGCCCCCCAATCCCCAAAATTTGCATGCAAAACCAAAAATTAGAAGTCCTATCTGGCCCTCCATACATTTACTCTCCGTGCATGTGCAGACGCCAGGAAGTCACCGAAACTGGCGCCAACATCATTCTGTGTAAAAAAGATTATAATATAATAATTCAGCGGGGAGATATGAATGCCCAGTACTGCCCACTCATGGGAGGGCCATTCTCATCTGGGCCATTGGGAAGTATAAAAAATACATAAATTACTATAAATTTTTTCATATTTTTATACTGTAACCAATGGCCCAGACTAAGCTGAATCGTAAAAAGGTGGAGGGCCTAGAACTTCCGAAATAGCTGATCAACATAGATAAAATCCTTCAAACCATGATGAATGAAAGAAGTTAGAATAATTATTAGAATTTACATGTGTGCCTCTCTATACCAAAATAGAGGAGACATATCCTAATATAGATCCCAATTATGTAAATCCTAAACCTGAGCATGAAACCAAGCTAATTAGGATGTAACAAGTTCCTAATTTTTAAGGCTAGTCTGGACTAAGCCCCAAAAATTAGGATGGCATATTTGAGAATGAGAGAAAATGTCCATAAACCTACGCCATACAATAACACTGCAGCTGAATGCTGAATATAGTTATGGAGGCTATAGCGACGATTTTGGTAAATAATATTGCCCGCTACAAAATATGCACTACAGACGGCATACACAGGTACAACGAAATCAGTGATCTAAAATATAACATACACATATTAAAACAAGATACACTGAACAATCTCTGCAGAGAAAACACACTTCAAAGATCATCCACAGGCGGCCTCTGTACAATAAAATCCAGTAAGAACACTCCCCAATGTGTACTATCTGATATCTACAACCATAAACACGTGAGAATATGCGATTTGAGAACCGACAAAATAGAGGACCAGGATCCAGAAATGGAGGTAGATATGATTAACAGGCTCCAACACGGACCACCCCCGAAATATATAATAATTTCAAGGTCCACCAAAGCGATAGCCTAATAAAATATTGCATGAGTGCCTTAAAATCCAGCATGTTATCATCTAAAAACCACTAACTGGTTATGCTGTCACCTATGAACTCAAATAGCAGCAATTATGATGATTTTAATAAGCGCTGGTGTATCAGAAATCAGAAAATAAACACCGGAAACTAATGCAACAAAAACTGCATATATGCCTATGAGGGCGCCATTCAACACGACCCCAAAAGCATAGTATGTATGTATAAAGATATATATACGAGGCAGAGTGTGAGTGGGGGGGGGGGGGGGGGGGGGGGGGGGGGGGGGGGGGGAGAATTTGAAGTCATGTAGAAACCTCCTCATCCACATTACTTAATCATTGCTGGTCCAGACAGCAAAAATATAGGAACCCCAAAGGCTCCCTCACGTCTAACAGACTCCCTTATGCCACTATGGGCAGAGAATGCCGTGAAGAACAAAACTTCCCCTGAAGAAGATGGTCCTCTTGTGGAGGAAGCTTCTGGGGAATGTTCAATAACAGGCACTTTACAAAACTGATAGGATATTGTGAAGACAGATATGTTATTAGTAGGAATCACACTGAGATTATTAAATCATAACGTAATCTACTGAATCAAATGAATTGAAGGATACACTTATCCTACCATTCATTTCTCTGAATACAGCTGAACGACAACTGTATGCGCTCAAAAGTCTAACACTGGCGACACAAATGAAGGAAACTATTGTTCCTATGTGTCGCAAACTTAACAATCCTGGAGCGATCCCACATGCATGTTCGCTAATTATATAATCCAATATTGTAGCGTAAACAATAAGACATCATTCTTGATGAATATGTGATCTCCAAGAACTGAGGGTCCCAAGAACCCTGCATATAGAGTCCGTCTGACTCAGGGTTGTAACCCAATTATGAATTCATGTCCGTCATAATTGAGAAAACCTAATCTGGCAGCTGTTTAACCACTGAATATCTGCCCAAACTTGACCTTATGTTTATTAGATCTGTTAAAACAATACAGGTCTTGAGCGAAAAATGTCTTCCCACTCCAGTTAATAACTGGAGGCAACATGTGCGTAAGCGATCCATCGAAATAACATTCGTAGCTGCTCTGCACAATCCCATCCGACACAAAATCTTTCGCTGATAATGTGTCTGAAAGAAGACAGAAGCGAGCCTAACAAATGGCTAATTCGCTCAATGAAAAAACAAACGAGCCAGGTTGTTGAAAATGAATTGCAGGATACGTGTGTCCTATCATTCATCCCTTGAGACATTATCTAGTTCATTCTTCAAGTGATGTTAATAACTGTAATTGCCGCACAGTCGAACATTTGAACACTCGCTTTTTCGAATGAATGATTATCCTAAATAACCTTTAGAGCCATGATAAACACGTTATCCAATTCCAGTTAATTATCGATCGGACCGAGCTCTAGAAGAGCATCAAGCCACCAGCTCAGGGGTGTCTAATCAGTAAACTCAAACAGACCTGTTTAAACCCCCTATCCAAGTGGCTGTATAGTCAATCCCTAAAGTAATATATAAGAGGGATACCTATACCTTCGCTATGAGTCCTTATAGACGAGCTGAGTCTAGGACAACCTCGGTGTGTCCGAGATGGCTCTTAACTGTTGACGTCCCGATGAATGAGGCCTCATCTCCTTGGCTACTATATGGTGCGACTTCCTTGACAGAGACTGAGCCTATTGACGATGCAGACTAGATATCTGAAGTCATGTAGCCAATGTGCGGTCGTGAGTGCTTAGTA